>CM035434.1:26811471-27051471 GCA_020310875.1 Ceratopteris richardii | reverse complement strand
ACCTTGGACTTTGAGAGTAAATAATCTTCCTTCCTTTTTCCCTGTGACAATGCTTCTATATCCTTGACTTGGATCTTCAACATAAACACCATCACTTGTAAATTTGACTTCATATCCCTTCTCCACAATTTTCCCTACATTTATTGAATTTTTAGGGATTGTTGGAACATAAAGTACCTTGCTTAGGAGTGTACTTCCAGTCCTTGTCTTCATTGATCCAATACTCTCAACTTTGTGTTTGGTGTTATCTCCTGTTTGAACGGTATGTCCATTCACTTTAACTTCCATATCAGTCATTAAAGAAATATTACCACTCAAATGATTACTACATCCTGAGTCAATATAAAACACCATTTGATCTTCATTGATTACTTCATGAGTTGCATTAAGAATAATAGTCAAGTCTTCCTTCTGATCTGAAGCATAACTGTAATATGTGTTGTTATAGGATTGAGTTTGAAAGCTCCTTCCTCCTCCTCTAGCAAATGAGGTTCTACCACCTCTTCCTCTGAAGTTGCCTCCAATTGATTTCTGCCTCCTCTTCCTCTAGGAGTGAAATTTTGATTATGACTTCCACCATTCTGATTGTTATACCAACGATCATTTGCCAAATGATTTGTTCTGCCACAAATCCAACAAGCTTTAGTATTATCTTTGTTCTTACCTCTTCTTCCTTTACCTTTGAAATTCGTCTTCCCTTTCATGAAGTTTACTTGATTTGAAGATCCTTCTTCATTATTTGTCTGCTTGCCTTTAGCATTCTTCTTCTTATCCTTTGAATACATTGCTTGACATGAACCTATGCCATTCTCTCCTTTAATGTCCAACTTGTCTTCTTCAACTTCTTCATCTACTACCCCCAAGCTATCTGCAATGTCCTTCATACTTGTAACATAGTCAGAAATTGATTGAGAATCTTTCTTCTTGAATGTTGTAAATTCAGCCCATAGTGAAGCCTTCCTCGATTTGGTTGTGTTTTGGAAATGTTCTTCCAAAGCATTCCATATATCTGCTGCACTTTTTAATCCTCTAATGTGTGGTAGAAGATAATCATTTATAGCCATGTAAATGATACTCCTAGCTTGAGCATCTCTCTTCATCCAATTCTTCAATTCTGCAAGTTCTTCTCTTGTTGGAACACTTGGATCCTTAAACTCAGGCTTTTCTTCTTCTCGTTTAATAAATGATATCAAGTCTTTGCTCATGAGGTGTGCTTCCATCCTCATGGACCATGCTGGATAGTTCTCTCTATCTAGCTTGTCAATCTGCAAGCTTTCTCCCATCTCTTGACTTCTGTGTTTGCAATTACTAAGATTTATGATGATATAATGTACCTTTGATATGAAGCTTTAATCCTTCTTGATCCTTTGAACTCGTGCTATGTTCTTCTTCAGGTTTTCTTCCAAGCTTTACTCTTTGCTCCTTCAATTCACAAGATCTTTAATATCTGCAAGAGTCGAGGTTCTCCTTTCTTCTTCTTCACCTTGATTTGATCTTTTTGCTCTAATACCACTGCTGGAGACCTTTTAATCTCCGAATTTCTTATCTATCTTGACTTAAGACCTCCTCTATATCAAGAGTAAACCAAACTTTACACAAACTTTAAATTATCTTTCACATATGTTAAGAAATACTTCTCTGTATGAAGCTCTCTTCATCTTCAAGAGTCTGCTTCAGAAATGAGCTTCAATCTCTACATATGACTTCAATTTTAATCATTCAAATGATACTCATATGTCCATACTACCTTTGCACAATCATATTGATCATTATTTCTTCAAAAGCACCATTATATTTCTAATTTGATCACTTAGATCAAATCTGTATCAGAAACTGCCTTTCAAAAATGGCGACTTTGACATAATCAACTTCTTAAGTTGATTTCTCTCAGAATCTAACCTGTTTTGCTAAATGCTTTTGGATAAACCTTCCTTACCTTCTAACTTAAATTTTGAATGCTCAAACATAAAAAACTTTACACTGAGTACTGAGATCCAAGCAAATCTTTGAACAGGAAAATGTGCGACTTTGAGAACTCCACTTGCAAACTTTACATATGAATGTTCCTACTTGTCATACACACAACCTGAGGAGAACTAGATCATCAAAATTTGATCATAGCTTGATTAGCTTCTGAGTTAGATGTGTACAAAAGATTTCCTGATCCACATGATCAGGCTGAGAGAATTCTGGGAAAGACTAGTCACTAACTCACGAGAAAACTCTCTTCACATCTATCTCTTGAATAAAGTGAAATCTATTGATTACATTCTCATCTATCCTTTATCTCTCTTCTATATCACAACTATACATGAGCTTATATATACATATGGGTATAAACTCATCACTACATCAAGTATTTTTAAGTGTTTTTCCAAAGCTTTTATACATAAATGTACAAAACATTTGTTTCTGATTCTTCAATTGACTTCATGTATTGAACTTGAGTCTTTTCTTCACTTCTTCATTTCTAAGCTTCATGTGATCATCTATTGATGATTGTCTTGCTCCAACAGTAGTCCTCCTTGAAGTTAATGACCAGCTTGTGAGAGTGAGAGTATGTATCCACCCATCCAACTCCACCCATATAAAAACCTCTGGCCCAAGTGTTTTAGGACTGCCATGTCTCCAAGTCACATGGTTTCCTTAAAAGGGCTCTTCACGTGGGTTTCTAAGTAGATGGAGAGTATCCTCCACACATGAAGGCTTGCATATATTTGTGGGGGTCCAAGTGTGGCATGGGAAAATCAAAATGCATAAGAAAAAGTATCTTATTGAAGACCTCTTTTTTTGTTCCCTTGATCTCCCATTTTCTCCTTCACTTTACCTAGACCTCCTTTGTTCCTCTCCGTTGGGTGCTCCATGCATAGATGTCCAAAAACCTTTGTAACCTGAATCTCTCTCTCTCTCTCTCTCGATGGAGGGAAGGCACAAAATACTTTTGCACCCAACCACACAACCAATACTACTAATGGCCCATGCACACTTCTCAAATTATGGAATAACCAAACTCCATAATTGGTACGGTTTGTAGCTTGATTTAAAGCTTTTTTGTACTTCCTTAAAACTTATATCTTTGTGATATTTTCCTTTCATCAAATCTAATAAGTCATTGGAGATTTGTGTGAAACTCAGAGAGTTCAACATACACATATGACCTCAAGCATATGCAACTACATTGAATTTCCCTCTTTGATATCTAAGTTCAAATCAAACTCCTGAAGTATCTTGGCCCATCTAGCCTGTTGACATGTTAATTTGGATTGGTTTGCAAACCATTTGGTACTTGCTTGATCAAAAACTCACTGTGGCACCAAACAAGTAAGTTCTCTATTGCTTTAGAGCATGTATAATGGCATAAAACTCTTTTGAAAGGTAGAATAATTTGATTGAGCTAAGTTTAGCTTTTGACTTTCAAAAGCAATTGATTGACCATTCTAATTCAACATAAGTCGAATTCTAGCATCTATTTCAACCACAAGGGGTTCATTTGGATCTGGTATCTATAGAACCAGGTCTGATGCTAAGGTTTTATTAAGCCACTCCATACTTTTAGTTTGTTCTTTATCCCAAGTAAGGCTTTTAGGCTTTCCCTTTAGCTTTTGAAATAAAGTGATCAAGATCTTTGCAAATTTTGGTACATGCTTTCTCTAATATCTAGCTAACCATAAGAAACTTTGAGGCTATGTAATAGTTTTGGAGTGTGGCCAATTAAGAAGAACTTGGACCTTTTTAAGATCTAATTGAATTTCTTCATAAGATATAGTGTGTCCAAGATATATGATTTCTATTGATCAGAATCCACACTTAGCTTCCTTTCCATATAATTTGTTCTCTCTTAAAACTTGGAAAAATGTTTCCAAATGTTTTAGATGTGGAGCTGTATCTTGACTATAGTCAAGAACATTGTCAAGGAAATAAACAAAAAATTTCCCTAAGTAAGGGCTTAGAATTGTGTTCATCAAAATCATGAACATAGTAGGGGCCTTCTTAGTCCAAAAGACATGACTAAGAATTCAAAGTGCTCGTATTTTGTTCTAAAATTTGTTTTGGAGACATCTTTAGATTTGATTCTAATATGGTGATATCCTTGACGAAGATCAAGCTTTGAAAATACCTTTTCTCCTTTCAATTGATCAAATATGTAATATATTCAAGGCATTTGATATTTATTGTTTATTATAACTTTATTTAAGGCTCGATAATCAATACATAGCCCCATTGAACCATCCCTTTTCTTAACCAAAAGAATAGATGCTACCCAAGGCAACTCGTTAGGTTGAATGAAGCCTACGTTCTATAACTTCAATTGGTTTTCCAATTTTGCTTATTGGAATATGGGAGCCAATAGGGGGGTTAGATATAGTCTTAGTACCCGGTAGGAATTCTATAGCATGATCAACAAGGGGACATAGTCTTAGTATCTGGTAGGAATTCTATAGCATGATCGACAAGGGGATAAAAGTAATTCACAGGAAAATATATGATGGCAATAAGAAGGGGACATAGATGAAAATCTTGAAAGCAAAACTACGTGTCTTGCCTCTTTTGTTATGTCACATATTAGAGTCGTGATAGAGCGAAGAGAGATAAGTTAAATTAGATAGCAAATTATGTACACACACATACTAAATAATTAGATAGGCATGCTAAATTATATCATGTACATATACACACATATATACACGTGTACATACTATCATGCATACATACACACATGCATGGATACACACATAGATTCATTCATGCATACATGCATCCACACATAATTACTTTCTTTCTTTATTTTGTACTTATTCACATACTACTAGCATGCACATACACATGCACGTACTTACTGACATACACAAAATTATTTTTTGATGAGGAGCATAGTTATGTTGTCCAAAATTATTTTTGATGAGGAGCATAATTTTGTTGTGCAAAATCACAAAACTATTTTTTTTTGAGTGATTCTAGAAAAAGATTAATATTGATGAAAATTGTTTGCTTTCACACATGCACTTGAAAAAAATGATCAAAAACCCAAAACAGTGGGTAAGTATGTGGAATAAAGTTTCAATAGTCTAGACTTCTCGTTATTCATGATCTCAAGCCATCCATGGCGATTTTTAGGCCTCACCAACCATCGTCTTCTCTTTAAAAATCTAGACCTTTCACCTATATCATGTATAGGCTATTGTTGAGTCCTTATTCTGGGGCGATAGACATGAAGGAGGATCCATGGGCATTCAACTATTCTACTATGGTGTGAAAATTCTATATGGAAACCTAACTCATTCATCTCTCTCCCCCTCCTCTCTTTAACAACCATGTGTGCAATACAAAGAGCTTCATGTCTACACGAGGATTTTCCCACTCCCATCTCTCTTCGTGATTCCATGCCATTTCCATGCTTCCAAAACAATATTTTCAATAATATTTCCAAACACGAGTGGGGGGCTCCATAGAATATAAAGACATAACTTTAAGGTTAGCATGTGTAAGTGCAATGCTAAGACCTCGATGTGATGGAAAAAAAATGGTGTGGCATGGGACCTACCACATTATTCTATAAGAAGTTTTCGATGTCCCAAAAAGGCAAAAAGAAGTCCTCATGACCATTACCACAAGAAAGCCGAAGGCATACACATGTTCACATTTTTTTTCTACACATGTTCTTCTTCCACTTTCCATCTTCGCCATTGAATTAACAGCTCATAATTTTTGGGCCGTAGATCTTTCATGTTCCACCCTTTTATGTTTATTTTTTTGAGGGAGAGAGGCCGACACAGATTTACTCTTTTGTAGGCGAATAAATTTGTGCCATATGGAATTGCATGAGGATTTGTTGGCTACCTCTTCCTTATCTAAACCTACAAAAGTAGCATAACATGCTACATCAAAGTAAGAGTAGCCTCTCTATGTGTCATGGTGCCAAGAGAGTCCTCGAAAAGCCATAGTGTAACATGGGAGTTGGCACTTTCTTTCACAAAAAGGTATCGATTTCCAAAAAACAGGCAAGATTTTTTATTCGAATCCGAATAACTACACCATATAGAAGGACATTTATGTACATGTATGTAACCTAAGCTCAAATCCTCTCAAAACACTCACACACGATGATGTGCCCATTTTCATTCGAATTCGAATAACTACACCACATAGGAGGACATTTACGTATGTATGTATCTATGTATGTGTGTATGTATGTATCTATGTATGTATGTATGTGTGTATGAATGTACTATCTATGCATGTGTGTATGTATGCATGCACCTTTTTACATAGCTTTTGCTTTCTTTCCATAACACATCAATGATGTTGAGAGAATCTAAGCTCAAATCCTCTCAAAACACACACACACGAACCCTAAACACCACACAAGCGATCTCATATTGAAGCAATGATGTGCCCATTTTCTTCATTGCTTTCTTACGGGGTCGAAGAGAAGTGAAGTGGGTGGCTTCATGTAGAAGGGACCGAGGGGGGAAAGCGAGCCGTTTGAAATGGGAACCTTTGAAGGCCCCCCCCCAGGGGCGACCAATTTTGGCCACCCAAAATGCGCACATAAGTAACTAACGTGGAACAACAAGCTCTCCGTTTGATGAGTGTCACGAAGTCGTCTTTTCCTTCTCCTTCTCCATCATCGTCGTCGTCGTCGTATTCGATAGAAGATATCTTCGGTTCTCTTCTGCCACATCCAGCCAAAGGCCCCCGGCTATTACACTTTCACACGCACAGTCGCTTACTCGCTGACGCACGCAGACGTGCACGCTCAGTTCACCACAACCGTTTCCTGAGCGGTCTGAGCCTTCCGTCCCTTCCCTGTTGTTTGCCCATCCCATCGGCGAGGTTGAGCTGGTCGGCTTCGTCATTCTCGCCTACCTCTATCCGCTCCTCTTTCGTCTCTCACAGAAATCAGGAATTGCTGTAGTCGCCGTCTCCGCTGCATCGTTCTTATTCTCGGGCTTTTAGTCTAATTTGTACATTAGGGCTTTGTCGTTATATCCTTTTGTTTCTGTTCCGTTTTTTGCCACCTATCCTCAAACCTCTCTGCTTAACCTTTTCAAATCAAGTTCTCGTTCCGCATTTTACTGTCCTTAGTGTATTTTATATTTCTCTTCGTCTGCTACTGCATTTCGTTCTCTCTCTGCACCCCTTTCTTATCGGCCTTCGCTCTTCCAATATAGCCGTGGACTATCGATTTAAGTAATCCGTTTTTTTAACTGTACACTACTTTATACATTACAAGCATCCAGGCTACTATGGTGGCGGTGAAGAAGGTCCTTCCCCGATCGGACATAGAATTGAAACTTCAAAACACTGACTCTTATGTTATAGAATCGAAGCCTCCGTTCAGTTTCGCTGGTTTCATTTTCGTCTGCAGCAATGATACGATCCCTGATCTGGAGAGAAGGATTTTTGGTAAGTCTTCTTTCGGCGATTCTATTTATCGTATGAATGTGAATATTTACGACGCGAAAACAATGCATTAGGCCACTTACTATGTTGTGGCATTTAAAGATATAGATTTAAAGATATAGATTCCTTGTTCACAGCAAATAAGAGAGTTGGGGTGACGAGAAATCTCTATGTTTCAGGGGAATTTCGTAAGCTAGAATTCAGGCCTGGGGAAACCATGCATTGCTGTGTACTTGACGTTTTTTTTATTTTTATTTTGTAGCAGTTCCAGTTTGAAGGGCAGAATATTGTACATGCTATTCTCATGCATGGACTATGTTAAATGTATGGGTATAAATGCACGTAGCTGTGTAGGATAGATTGTGGCTCTTATTACTTGCGTTGTGATGATGCACAGCATTTTCACCTTGTTATGATCGTCCTTGTAACACATTTTCGAATGCGTATAATCACATAGACTTCATGAATGTGCTTTTTCTTTACAATGAAATTTGTATTGTCGGAATGGGTCTGGACTCGCTTGACTTCGTTCTGCAATATTTGAAACCGCATCCAAGCTCAAGGCCTACCACAAACGGTAAATGATTGTGTTGTTACGATTTTGTTTTCCGGAGGTTCTTTTGCACTTCTTATGTATGGGTGGAGTTCTGAATAGCCCATGGTTGTTTGGAAGTAAGAAGTTTTTTGAAACCTGTGGATTGAACCTGTACCGCCTGGAGTAGCTGATCTAGCTTTCTTTCGTTATGGCTCATAGGGCTGTATGCTCTGCAAAAGTTTTGCGCACGATTTCTTTCGCAGGAGCATCATAATGCAATGTATTCGGCGTCACATGCGTGTGAACGTATCTGTCTTTATGATTAAGGAATCTAATGTCAGCAAATTTCAACGCATGCAGGCTTGCCTCAGTCTCAAGCCAAATCTGTACTTGCCATCCGCCAGGGAATGCCGCTTTTTCTTTACAATTATTCTACCCGACGCTTATGTGGTGTTTTTGAGGTATGTATTGTGGGATCTAAGGTTTCATATACGTGCGTCTGAGACCTTATGTAATGAGTTACAAAGTACATGATTTCTCATAGATCCCTCTGCTTTTTTATCTCACTTGACAGGCAGCAAGTGATGGTGCGATGAACATTGATCCTTCTGCATGGGAAAATACTGAAGTAAGGAGGTTTGGGAAGCCACCCGTCTCCAGATATCCTGCACAGGTAGATCTCCTGTATTTTCATGGCATCAGCCCTTTATTTCTCTGAGTGCTTATAGGTTTTAGCGTGTGGTCTTATTTACAAGACGTGCTTATGTTCAATCTCTGTTCAATATTGTGACTGAACTACTTCAGGTAAAGGTGCATCTGAAATTTCAAAGGCCACCCCTTGATGAAGAAACTTTCCGTCCTGTCTTAGACCACATTGAGGGGTTCAAATTTCGGTTGGAGCTCAGTGTTCGCCAGGTGGGTTACTCACAATCTCACAGTGATGCAAATATTTTGTTAATTGCCTAATGCTGTCCATTGGATTCAGGTGAAGCAACTGCTCGAGTTGTTTTCAGTGTCCGAAAGAGAATTCTTTTGCGACAAAGGCAGGATGTCCTTGCAAAATGTAGGCACTGGCACTGGAGTTTTCATGCCTGAGTCTCCACTTTCTGCAGTGAAAGTAGATTCTGACTGTCACAGTGAATGTTCCAGCAGAGGGACATACTATGGTGAAGACGATTGGGCAGAGGACGATCATGGGTGTAATAGTACTATTCAAACATACTTGCCGCATAGCAGCCTGTACATGTGTGATGATTTTAATCATTTGACTCTGAAAAATACCCAAAATATTGACAAGGGAAATGATGGACTGTCTGAGAATATTCTGCAGCATGATGTGCCTGTCCCTGCTGGATTGCGTTTCTTACCATGTGAAATGAATACTGTTTCTCCGTTTGATCATCAACTCTTTTGGAAGAAAGAACCTACAAAGAGTTCTTATCATTGCTGGCCAGATACATTTGCTACAAAGGAGGCGAATCCAGCACCTTTGAGATCTCGAGAAGTTGATTTTTTAGTGAACAGCAGTCCACTCAATCTTATGTATGACTCTAAGCAGGTCCACAGTGAGGATTCTGACTCATGTCCCTTTATTCCCATGAATCAAAGAGCTCTGTACTTTGGGCAAGAAAATATGTTTTGCCTTCCTGTAGAGGCTCAGCAGGCACAGCTTCTGAATCCATCATCACCGGCCAAGGGTAATGACCAGAAAAGGGTTGTTCAAGGGTTGCCACCAGCAAAGCAGTCGCACAGTCCTGAAGATGCCAACAAGATGTTAAATCCTTGTGCCACAAGGAAATGTCAACACCGACATTGTAGTGTTTTACCAGTTAGTCAATTTGGTCAAATCTATTTACCAATTTACCCAGCAAAACCTGGTGCTGTATATGACTCAAATCAGGTGAAGTCTGTGTGTTTCCCAAGTTTGTCTTGCTTCTTTCTATACAGAATTTCATTCTCTCTCATTTGCAGTTTGGTCCTGGCAACCTATTGGATGACCAAGAAGGAAGTATGAGCTATTCCCAGTTCTATGGAGGTATATGTCCTAATATTTTGCATACCGGCCACTTCCCTTACGTTCTTCTACCTCCGGTTGCCCCTAAAATTCCTCCAAGTCCACCGCTTTTTGCAGTGGGGTTCAGTGAGGCATTGCACTTTAACATACTTGAATTTGCCCGACTTACACGCCCTTCTGCAGAAAAGCAGTTGTCTGTAGAGGGTGCTATTGATGCAGTGAGAAGTTGTGTAAGAAGAATGTGGTTGAATGCTGATGTTGAGGTAACTGTTTTCCTTATGATTAATATTTTATTAAAGAGGCTCAATTAGGAAACATTATTGAAAGATCCTTGGCTTTCCTGTATTCCAGGTTTATGGCTCCTTTGCTACTGGTTTGTGTCTGCAACACAGTGATGTTGATTTGGCTGTTATTAATGCTCCATTACTCCCTGCTCTTTTGAACATGACAACATCTCAAGCCTGCTCCTTTCTTCTTAGAGATCTTGGTGCTTTGTTGAAAGCAGCTAAGTGCTGTGATAGCTACAATGTCATAGCCAATGCTGCAATGCCTGTGTTGAAGTGTCTTTGTAGACCCACCATTAATTTATCAGATCACTCCTTACCAGTCTCTGAAATTGCAGTTGATATAACAATTGGTGGCATAGAGAACAGCAAGTATCAATGGAAGCGAACTTGTAACGGGGCTGTTGTGGACAGATCCAAACAGCATACTGGTGGATCTGCCCGGGATTATGTTGTGAGCAAGATTCGGGAACTCCCTGCATTAGCTCCATTGGTGAGTTTGTGCATGTATGAAAGGGCTTTTATTTGTCGCGACAATTTTTGTCTGAGCTTGAAGGGTGTCTATGTTCAAGGTTCTCTGTGTTTGTCTCCTGAAAAGATCAAAAAAGTATTGAGCTGAGTAACATTAATATAATCTCCGATTGCAGATCTTTGTGGTGAAATCATTTCTACAGCATAGAGGTCTCAGCAATGTATACCTTGGTGGTCTTGGGTCCTTCTCATTGACATTGCTTCTTATCTTTTACCTAGAGGTATGTCTTGATGGAGATTTACTCTTTTCCTTATAATAAATGCTTGGTGCAAGTAAAGATCTTCATATCCACAAGCTTTCCTTCCAATCTTGTGGGTATGAGGATCTTTACTTGCACCAAGCATTTCTCCAGATGGAGATTCACCTTTTTCCTTTAATATAAATTTAGCTTTGGGTAGGTTTCTCATTTTTAGTTTCTGATGAGTTGTAGAAGTTGCCACTATCTGGAGAAATGCTTTGTGCAAGTAAAGATTCTCATCTCCACAAGCTTTTCTTCCCAACTTGTGGTATATCTGACCTCTCGGAGGATTCTGATTCATATTTGACAATGGCCTCCAGCTCAGAAGATCTCCATTCCATCTCTAACTCAGAATGTGTGAATTGGAGCCTGGGTGAGCATTATGTCAGGAAAGCGGCTGGTGTAATTGACAGAGTCTTGATGCTTTGGGAGGCTGGGGGTGTAGCTTTTCTTGGGAACTTACTGTTGGGCTTCTTAAAGAAATTTGGATTTGATCATGACTTGGCTAGGGAAAAGATTGTGTTGAGTGTAAGTCCTTTTTCCTCTGAGAAAAATTACAGCTTGAAAAAATTAGAACTTTCAAGAAGCTCAGGGGTAGAATGTCTCCCTTGCAGAGTACTGATGGAAGGCCAGGTGGTATATTTAAGCGGGATAACTGTCATATTGCACTCTGGATTGATGATCCCATGCGACCTGGCATCAATATAGCTGCTGGATCCTTTGCAATGTGCCAAGTCCAGGTAATAAAGTTCTTGTTTCGTGAACTTGGTAATCATTTGTAATGGCCCATAGTGTTTGCCATATAAGTAAAATAGCTATTCTTGATGCAGGCTGCTTTTAGGGAGCTGTTCTGTGCTCTTGTAAATGGGCAAGTATTGTCAGCTCCACTACGTTGCAATGAGAGGGATTGCCAAGATTTAGCTGCCTTTGGTCAATTACGTCACTTCACTAGGTTGCTGATAGATGTCACTGATCATGATGGAGGTGGATTGGAGGATGAATTTTAAAACTTTTGAAGTTCAGCTTGGCCAATTAAACCCTTTGGCCATCTTGTGGGATATCAAATATTTAGTGCAGTTAAGGCTCTCCAACAGTCTGTGTCGGGCGAATTCAATACTGTTATTTGTGATAATTGTTTGCCCTGATGATTTTCTGGAGAACACTTTTGTCCGAGGTTTGCGACGACCAGTTGCAAATAAGTATTCCTGGAAGAGAAACTAGTCTTGGTGGATTATTAAAAAGTTCACCTCCCATGGTCAGTGCTAGATTGCTGATTTGGGAGCCACATCCCTTGCTGTAGCTCCTTGGAGATTCAGTGAGAGCAATTTTGTCTTCATTATTTAATTTTTTGTGACAGCATATTAAGAGGAGAGGTGTGGAAGTTCTTGTACAGAGGGATGCATAGCAGAGCCAGCTTGGCCTAAAATATTTTTTTCAGGGGCAAGCTTTTGGGAAGGTAGATAGGAATTATCTACTAAGCCAGGTGTATATTCTCACAAAAATTTTGAGACTGATTGAATTGGTGTTCTTGTCTGCCCAATTAGCATCGCAAGGCACCTTGTAACCTTTCTGATATAGTGGGGACCTGTGTGGCTGGCAATTATAGTCACAACCTCATAAGCTCAAAAATTATCTTAGGCATTTGTCCAGATGGGGGGGGAGCCCATGAACTCTCCGCTATTTTGGGCTTTGGTGGTAGTTTTCTGTATTGGTAAGAATTTTGTACACTGATCTTTATTATAAAAAATAACAAAGATGTAGGTGTAGGAAAATGTGGTGGTCCTTTCTTTTTGTTGCCTGTGACTGTGTATTGATAAAAAGTAATGTTTCTGTCTGTCAAATGTGTACGGAGTGTGGGAATGTAGGTGCTTTTTAAGCAGATTTCTGTAAGTTATTTTGTATAAATTGGAATTTATCTACTGTGTGGCTGACAATTTTAGTCACAAGCTCATAAGGTCAAGAATTCTTAGGCTTTTGTCCAGATGGGGGAACCCATGAACTATTTTGGGCTTTGGTGGTAGTTTTTTGTATTTGTTAGAATTTTGTACACTGATCTTTATTATAAGAAATAACAAAGATGTAGGTGGAGGAAAATGTGGTCCTTTTTGTTGCCTGTGACTGTATATTGATAAAAAGTAATGTTTCTGTTTGTTAAATGTGTTTGGGATGTGGGAATGTAGGTGCTTTTGAAGCAGATTTTTGTAAGTTATTTCGCATAAATTGGAATTTATCTACTTTGTATTGGGTATCTGGTCCTTTTTGGGATGAATCTCTTTCATTTCTGTTGGGTATTCTCACTTAAGAATCGAATAACTTGTATGATGTTGTGCAGCTGTCCAAAATCTCCTGAGCTAACCACTCTTCCTAATCTAGAGATTTTGTACACTGATCTTTATTATAAAAAATAACAAAGATGTAGGTGTAGGAAAATGTGGTGGTTCTTTCTTTTTGTTGCCTGTGACTGTGTATTTATAAAAAGGAATGTTTCTGTCTGTCAAATGTGTTTGGGATGTGGGAATGTAGGTGCTTTTGAAGCAGATTTTTGTGTAAGTTCGTATAAATTGGAATTTATCTATACTTTGTATTGGGTATCTGGTCCTTGTTGGGATGAATCTCTCTCTTTCCTGTGTTGGGTATTCTCACTTAAGAATCGAATAACTTTTATGATGTGGTGCAGCTGTCCAAAATCTCCTCAGCTAACCACTCTTCCTAATCTACAGAAAGTAGTTTGTGTTTCAGAGCATAATTTCCTCCAGTAAAGCTTTATTTTGTAAACCATGTATTAGGAGTGGTTCATCCATTAAGAATTTTTCAGTCGGCCTTCGTGACTTCAAAGTTAGCTTTTTGATTTATTCAGGACCTTTGAGTTTGATGGTAGAAACAGAAAAAGAATACTCTGTGTCAAGTTCTGTTTTGAGTACCTTGTTTTGTTTTGGATGAATCTCTACAGTTTTCTGTATTGGATATTCTTATCTTCACTTCTATGATGTTATGTAAATATCCAAAAGCTCCTCAGCTAACCACTGCTCTAAATTTTTTTGAACTGAGTTCAAAACTTAATTTTAAAAGCTCTTCTATTTTTTTTGAACTGAGTTTCATAACTTTATTCCAAATTTTGCTGTGTTTTCTGTATTGAAGGTTTTATGAACTATTTTCTCTAGGATTAGGCTATTTCTATTTGAATAATACAAGCTTAAGTTTGATGATGGAAACAAATAAAGGACACTTTGCATAGATCTAAACAAATGGGGTCTTTCAAAATCAACATATACGAATTATATAAGAATAGGTGCCATCATATTAGAGATATATAAGAAGAGCCGTCTTAAAAATACCTTTAATATGTTTTAGCTGAAGTGCTCATAGAAATATATCTGAAAGCAATTTGTTCTTTTCTTGAGTTGTAAAATAGATTTGAGAATCTTTATCTTTACTTCTTTGGATCAAGAGATGTGGTTGAAACTTTTTGTACATTATATTTCTCTTGTTTTCATAAGCACTCTCTAGTGTCTGATATTCACAAATGTGTAGTTTTTTCAACCTTCTTTGTGGATGTTTGAATCATCATTATTCTTGTATTTCAATCTTGTTAAGACTTCATGTTTAATTTCATGAAGGTTTCTTTGCATATTCTTCTTTGTATCTCATTATGTTGTATTACATCATTATTATGTTGCATACTCTCTACTGTCTGATATTCACAAACGTGTAGTTTTTTCAACCTTTTTTGTGGGTGTTTGGAATCATCATTATTCTCGTATTTCAATCTTGTTAAGACTTTATGTTTCTTTGCAGAATTCTCGTTATGGAAGTAGGAGAAGATAGACACAAAGTTGTCACATTTGAGGTGATTTAATTATGGAAGTAGGAGAAGGTTCACACAAAGTTGTCACATTTGGGTTTTGAATCCACATCTTGTGTTCACGTCTGAAATAGACACATTATTCAGTTCTTGAAAAACTTCGTTTATCAAAGGTTTCTTTACAATACTCTTCTTTGTATCTCATTGTCTTGTATTACATTACTGTTGTACATTCTGTTTTTGTTGACGTAGAATGCCTTAGCTTCCATCTTTGTGTGCTGCTTTTGTATGTGAACCTGTGCTGCTTGTAAGAGCTCTGTCTATCTTCTCCTATCTCATTCTTGCTATTTTACTAAGCTTCTTGTCTCCTATGGAAGTAGGTGAAGAATCACATCTTTTTTGTCGGTGAAAGGCTCTTTTCAAAGGGTTCACAAACATGTTCCATTTGAGGTGATTTAATTATGGAAAGTAGCTTTTGGGTTTTGATCTGTTTGTAATATTGCAATTGTTTGTTGGATCGACAATTTATGTACACTAGTATCTGTTTTTGATTTCTTGGGCATGTTATTTAGTTCTTGAAAAACTCTGTGAGGAGTTGTAGTAGGCTTTGTTGTTGATCTATTTCTAGGTTTTTGAATGAAGTATGATCACATGATGTGTTGGATTTTTTATTTAAAAGGTCATCTTTGAAGGATAATATCTTTTAAGGTGGAGATGGTCCAATCAATTAATGGCGAGTTAGATAAGAAAGTTTCGTGCTTGGAGATTCAAAAGGCAATGGTGAAGATCTCTTGTAGTTTCATGCGTGCTGATTGAAATATAGGAGTAAGGATTGTAATGATGTGTTGGTTATATGTAGAAATTCAAGATGTGTTATGATTAGGCACAAAAGATGAAAAAACTTTCTTACATGATATGAAAATAATATGAAAGCCAAGAAGCTAAAACTAAAGAATGTATGGTTTTAGTGAATAAGACCATATTGATATGATTTTATGTGATTATTCGTTTCCGTTTGGTGGTGATAGTGGAAACACACACAAAAGATGAAAAAACTTTCTCACATGATATGAAAACAATATGAAAGCAAAGAAGCTAGAACTAAAGAATGAGTGGTTTTAGTGGATAAGAACATATATGTTACGGTTGATGGTGATAGTGGCATTGCTATGGCTGATTATTTGATTGCATCTAGAGGTATTGTTACGGCTGATGGTGATAGTGGAAATGTGGTAGTGATTTTGATCTTGCATATATGTAGTCTATGGTGATTGATTGCCATATCGATCATAATTGAAGAAAATTTCCTCAATTAAAATTCTATTCTAGAAGAGAAGCAATCTTGGATGAATACTTTTAATAAAGAATAAGGTTGAGATAGAGGTTTTGGTTATGGTATGGTAACAATGTTTACATTGAAGGCTATAATAACATGAAGCAAATACAAGAAGCAAATACAAGAAGCAAATACAAGAAGCAAAAGGACATTTTTTAGGGAGGGGGAAGATAGAGGTTTTGGTTATGGTATGGTAACAATGGTTACATTGAAGCAAATACAAGAAGCAAAAGGATATTTTTCAGGCACGAGGAAGAAAAGACTTCATATAGAACCAATGATTATGGATGGTAGCAAAGGATGTTGGAATAATAGAGAATGAGAATATTTTGTGAGTGATTAGACATGGAAGAAACATAACGATGTAAGGCAACAAATAAATTATGCATTTATCATTGGAGATGAAATAGAAAAAACTTTGCATGATTGCAATAACTTCCAAAGGAATGGTAATGGAAATGATAGCGAAGGATCATGCAATTGTGGCAAACAGGGTCACTAAAAGCATGAACATACATGGAAGAAACATAATGATGTGAATATGCATTGAAGGCTAATAACATTAAGCAAATACAAGAAGCAAAGGATACTTTTTAGGCATGGGGAAGAAAAGACTTCATATAGAACCAATGATTATGGATGGCAGCAAAGGATGTTGGAATAATAGAAAACAAGAATATGGTAGCAAAGGATGTTAGAATAATAGAAAACAAGAATTTTTTGCGCATCATAGACATGTAAGAAACATAATAATACAAGGCAACAAAACAATCATGCATTCATCATTGGAGATGAAATAGAAAAAAACCTGCTGTTTGCAATAACTTTCGAAGGAATGGTAGTGTATGATTGGAGATCATACATGGAAGGAACATAATGATGTGATTATGCATTTAGCAAAGGAGATGACATACAACTATTCAAGTTATCATATCACATGTTGAATATGCTACAAAAGGATTGCGTATGCATTTTATTCAGTTCTTGAAAACTCTGTAAAGAGTTGTAGGCTTTGTTGTTGGAGATCTATTTCTAGGTTCTTGAATGAAGTATGACACAACATATTGAATGTAAGCATGCATATATTGATCACACGATGTGTTGGATTTTTGACTTAAAAGGTTATCACTTTAGAAATCTTTGTCGGATTGTAATTTTAAAGTGGAGATGGTCCAATCAATTAATGGCGAGTTAGATAAGAAAGTTTCATGCTTGGAGATTCAAAATGCAATTCTTTTGATGGAAACAAATTATGGAAAGTACATTGGAGAACAATGGTGAAGATCTCTTGTAGTTTCATGCGTGATGATTGAAATATAGGAGTATGGATGGTAATGATGTACTTTTTATATGTAGAAATTCAAGATGTGCTATGATTAGGGGCACCAAAGATGAAAAAACTTTCTCACATGATACGAAAACAATATGAAAGCAAAGAAGATAAAACTAAAGAATGAGTGGTTTTAGTGGATAAGAACATTGTGATAAGAGTATATGTGATTATTCGTTTGCATCTAGATAAGAACATGGTGATAAGAGTATATGTGATTATTCGTCTGCATCTACTGGTATTGTTATGGTTGATGGTGATAGTGGAAATGTGGTAGTGATTTTGATCTTGCATATTAGCAATTTAGAGTGTCTATGGTGATTGATTGCTATATGGATGATAATTGAAGGAAGTTTCCTCAACTAAAATTCTATTCTAGAAGAGATTTTGATCTTGGATGGATACTTCTAATAAAGTAAAAGGTTGAGATAGAGGTTTTGGTTATGGTATGGTAACAATGTGGTAGTGATTTTGATCTTGGATGGATACTTCTAATAAAGTAAAAGGTTGAGATAGAGGTTTTGGTTATGGTATGGTAACAATGGTTACATTGAAGGCTATGATAACATGAAGCAAAAGGATATTTTTCAGGCACAGGGAAGAAATGACTTCATATAGAACCAATGATTATTGATGGTAGCAAAGATGTTAGAATAATAGCAAAGATGTTATGGTATGGTAACATGGTTACATTGAAGGCTATAATAACATGAAGCAAATACAAGAAGAAAAAAGATATTTTTCAAGCACAGGGAAGAAATGACTTCATATAGAACCAATGATTATTAATGGTAGCAAAGATGTTGGAATAATAAAAGATGTGGTTTTAGTGGATAAGAACATTGTGATAAGAGTATATGTGATTATTCATTTGCATCTAGTGGTATTGTTATGGTTGATGGTGATAGTGGAAATGTGGTAGTGATTTGATCTTGCACATTAATAGTTTAGAGTGTCTATGGTGATTGATTGCTATATGGATGATAATTGTAGGAAATTTCCTCAACTAAAATTCTATTCTAGAAGAGAAGCAATCTTGGATGGATACTCCTAATAAAGTAAGAGGTTGAGATAGAGGTTTTGGTTATGGTATGGTAACAATGGTTACATTGAAGGCTATAATAACATGAAGCAAACCCAAGAAGCAAAAGGATATTTTTCAGGCATAAGGAAGAAATGACTTCTTATAGAACCAATGAAGCAAAAAAGTATTTTTTAGGCATGGGGAAGAAAAGAATTCATATAGAACCAATGATTATGGATGGCAGCAAAGGATGTTGGAATAATAGAAAACAAGAATATTGTAGCAAAGGATGTTGGAATAATAGAAAACAAGAATAGTTTTTGTGTGATTAGACATGGAAGAAGCATAGCAATATAAGGCAACAAATCAATTATGCATTTATCATTGGAGATGAAATACAAAAAACTTGTATGGTTGCAATAACTTTCGAAGGAATGGTAATGGAAATGATAGCAATGGATCATGGAATTGTGGCAAACAAGGTCATTATGAGTGTGCTTATACATGGAAGAAACTTAATGATGTGATTATGTATTTAGAAAAGGAGATGACATACAACTATTCAAGGTATAATATCACATGTTGAATATGCTTCAAAAGGATTGCATATGGAAATTTCCAAAGCTTGAAGCTGGTTTAGTCTAGAAAGCTTGTTATTAGATTGCAATCATTCAAATTCGTTAATATGCAAAAGGTGTGTGAAACATTCACTTCAATAAGCAATGAAATTGAATATTTCAATAGAATAACCCTGTTGTTGACGATGTGCTGAAGATAATTCATACAAATGTTTGGGTTTCTACAAAGATTACTTCAATGGGATCCTATAGAGTATGTTAATTTCACTAATGGGCATAGACAAAAAATGTGGGTCTATCTCATGAAAGGTAAAAGTAAAATGTTTGGCCACTTTTAGAATTCCAAGACGTGGTGGAAGGCAAAAAAGATTGAATGGAGGAGAATATCACATGTTCAATATGCTACAAAAGGAAAATTGCGTATGAAAATTTCCAAAGCTTGAAAAGGTTTAGTCTAGAAAGCTTGTTATTAGATTGCAATCATTCAAATTCGTTAATATGCAAAAGGTGTGTGAAACATTCACTTCCATACGCAATCAAGTTGAATATTTCCATAGGATAACCATGTTATTGAGGATGTGCTAAAGATAATTCATACAAATGTTTGGGTTTTTACAAGCACTACTTCAATGGGATCCTATAGATTTTATGTTAATTTCACTAATGGGCATAAACAAAGAGTGTGGGTCTATCTCATGAAAGATAAAAGTAAAATGTTTGGACACTATTAGAATTCGACGACATGATGGAAGGCAAACAAGATATTATTCACAAACATCTAGATCAAATGGAGGAGAATTTTTTGTTAATGACTTCAACATCTTGTTGGAAGAACCTTGGAATCTTAAGATAATTTTCACATAGATGCACACCACAACAAAATGGTGTTGTTGAATCCCAAGAATGAAAATATTGGAGAAGCACCTATGCTTTTAATGGATGAAAATGGTATGACCTCTCTCTCTCTTGATACACCTTTGCATGGTCCTAAGAGTAGATGTTAATTTTGATTGATATTCATTTGAACATTTCTTGCAATTTTTGAGCCAAATTATTCAATAAAATACATCCTAGATAATCTCATGTGTTTTTTACCATGGGTTTTAAAAGTCTCCTCTATCATGAAGCACATATTGCAAGAAGCTTTTACCCAACTGTTCACAAGTTCATCTCATCCTTTATCAATTTGGATTTCATTCTCTCATCCTTATCTTCTACGAAATTCTCTTAGTCTTTTTCTTACTCAAAGGATTCTTTAAATCTCCATTAATTCAAATCATTAGGCTTAATTTTTGTTATTGATTTGTCTCTTTTCAGTTTTCCAATTGTCTCTACTTATCTGGAGATATAGTAATGATATCAATATTGATTTATTATTTTGGTTCAATGCCAAAGGTATTTGATATTATAACTATATTGATTGGGATGATGGTATACCATTGGTTGGAATCTCAAATGAGTAGTTGAAAGTGTGATAACATGCATCTTGCCTTTGATGTAGAATGAGAACTCCAATGTTGTGATCCCATGACATCTATAGTAGGGTTATTTGTATTATTGGGCATAAATTTTTGCAAACCCCTATTTGTGATGTAAATGAAAGTGATAATCAACCGTTTTCCTTCTCACTTATGGTGAATACTAGGTGACTTGGCACTAAGTGTTCCATGGGTCCAATGATTAGTCATACCAAGTAAGCTTATGTTTCTTTTTGTTGAAATCCTAATTGGGAGTTGTAGTTACTAAATCTTTCTCGAAATGGCTTCCCAATACATATATTGATTACAAACTCATTTATAGGTATTGGTAGTGGTGGTTGTTTTGTTAAGGTTGGTCCTATGTGCTTGTCTCTATATGCATTGGGCAACAAGAGTTTTTACCTGGGAACATTTTTCAAGGTTTCTCATTGGTATTTAGTTGCGTTTAGTAATCATGATAATGAAAATAACATTCAATTTTGTGGTGAGCACATATCTATTATGATGCACATATAAGAGTTATCTAATGTCGCTTAGACAAGGTAGGTTTGGTCTATTGCATAGATAAGTAGGATGATTTTCCCTGCAAGCAAGTCATTGTAAAATATTTTTGGAATCATTGAGAGGTGAAAATGCACTTTTGGATCAAGCATACATGCGTTTCACTACATCTCTCTTGCTATTTTTTCCACAAACCTATCATATACATCATCTCTCAGAAGTAGGTCACTTATAATTTTGATTCTACATATTTTTTGATGCACTTATCAATTGCTATATAGGGATTGAAATGCACAATTGTTTGTAACTTATCATGATTACCCATAAATCCTTATAGGGGTAATTCAAGCAATTTTGGTTCAATGCTTCCATCTAGAGAAACACATGACCAAATCTTTCCTAAAGCATCTAATGGTAAGCACCACAATACCTTGTTGATGCTACCTATAATTACGTATCCAAGAAGCTACACGTCAAGTATTTTTCACAAACATTATCCAATTAATTCCTCGAGGAGACTATGCATTTTAAGAATGCATCTTTATTGATGGCAAGAAATATGCAAGTTCCAAGACAAGTAATGCCTTATATTGAATGATGAAGTTCTCTATTATTGTACTTGTAAGACCATTTGAATTTGAGCATGCGAGTGTGCGAGTTTTGAAATTCATCACAATGGTTTTCCATACATTTCACACATTAGGAAGGGATGAGATTTTGAATAGCTCTAAAAATTTTCTCATATAGTGGACTTAGTCCTCATTGCTGCTACAAGTGGCCAAATTAAGATTCTTGAAGTGTTATTTTGTCAAAAATAATTACTGGCTGTGAACTAGAGGAAAATCTAGGAAGACTAATATAAGTTTTCTTACTTTTATCCTCTTCTACTAGCACCTACTATCTATGCTTAGGTTTCTAATAACAAGATTTATATTCCTCACCATGGTCTAGATTCTTGAAGATGATCAAATTATTTTATGAAAAGTTCCTATCTTGAATTAGGGTGAATATTATAAAGACTTAGCCTATGTGGCTATTTATGTAGATTATGCAAAATGGTTGATGACATGCGAACCTAGTTTTCTCATAGTGGGAATATTTAAATGGCATACTAGATTGATCTTCTCATTTCCTAGCGCCTCATCATCTTCAAGTAGTGGTGATAAGCTCATTCCCATTATTGGATATACATAATAAAAAATATAATTCCTTATATTTGTGTATAAATTTGAGATCAAAATCAATGGCCTCACTCTAATTTTTTTATCAAACAATCGAGGGCACTCAAATGAATGGCTACCATGAATTGATGTAAACATAGTAGAGTACTATAGTCTTGTAAGATTTTCCCTCTTGCACATTCTTAGATCCATAAAAGTTATAGTGGGTTGTTAGATTGGGATCGGATATATTTGAAGAAATTGCCAGCAAGTTTTCATGGTACCTTAGGTTCGAGTCACCATCAACAGAGGAAGCTACTTGAAATAGCCCTCTTGCTCAAGGATATATTTTGTTACGAATGGGAGGACTATTTTCTTTATTTATATGCATTGGTGCTATTCAATGATTAGAACTCAAGACCATATACAACTACTTGTTCTCTGAGCTCATTCCCCCCTCCTCCCCATTACCTCTTGTTTTCTCTCAAACTTTTTCAAGGGTACCTTTTCCTTTCTCTCAACCTTTTTCAAGTTACTACTAGTTTTCTCCCCCCTCTCCATCTAAAATGTTACTCTATATTTGAAAATTTTTTCTCTAGGTAAAATGGTTGAAATCAACGAGGATCTATCATGTATAATGCATTTGTGCATAAGATGATCATAGAAGGAGCCATCAACTTGGAAACATCATGTATAGGGTGGTTGTCTTAGGGGAAATCAACATAGAGAAACCATGAAATCGATGATTAAAAACCATGATCGAGTGGCCATTTATCATATATATGCATTCAAGAATCACAAGGAGTAGTGATCATGTGCTTGGGTTTTCAAGGATCATGACATGCCAATAGGAATCATTAAGGTGCTTGCTGATCACATAACAGGTGCTTGCCTACTATTTTGGAATACATATACCAAATCATAGCAAGAAATCGAGACAATTGTCCAAGGCATAGGAAATCAACAATCACATAATCCAAATTAATTGAATAACACAACCATCTCAATATTGTGTCATTCATATAAAATCATGTGACTTTTATGGTGTGGTTCCCCTATATCATTGACATTCCTTGCTCATAGATTTCTGAACCCTAAATCCCTCCATGCTTAAGAAAAATGAAAAAAAATCTGGAAGTTAGAGGAATTTTGTTGAGGCTATGTATAAAATGGATTTTGTGTGCCCTATTGAGGAAGGACTATTTCTCAAAAATTTTACGTCATTACAAACTTCACAAAATAACAAAAAGCACATAGGTTTTCAAAATTTTGTGACATAATTCTAACACATGAAGGTGATGTTATCTATACGGACTTCTCTTTGAACCTAAAATGCACCAAAACTAAGTCTACACCTTCACAAAGATGAGATGAAGAAGAAGATTAAAAATTGAATGTTTCTTGACGCTACACACAAGAGATACTTTCATTGATTGTGTGTGTTTTTCCAATCTCAAGCTCCTAAGGTGGTTTTTCAAACATAGTTTCTCATATCAAACTTAAAAAAAAAAGCAAAAGAACACATAGTTGTCCTACAACTACACGAGAGCTAAAAAATTTGAGACGATTCTTATAAACTAATATGATCTTCAATATCTATTTCAAAATATTTTTGGCCATAAAATGCCTAAAAACTTATTTTACACCCCCAAAAAGTGAGGTAAATAACAAGTAAAATAATTAATTTTGATAACTGAGAAAAAATATTTTGCAACTTCTATTTATGTGATCATCCTAAACATAGGACCAAAGAGTGTTGTATACATCCACACAAAATAGTTTGAACTCGTTTGGTGCACATGCTTTGGCAACAAAATTCAAAGATATGAGCTATAAAGCACATATTTTCACACACATGGATTCAAGTGTGTTTATTGAGGTTGTGTACAAAATAGTTTAATTCTCAAAGTTTTTGTGGTTTTCTTTGATCTCATATTCATGAATTTTTACCTTATGTTTCGTATAAGGTAATACATTAATCATCATACATGTATGATTAGCTTTTCTTGTAATCTATCCTAAATATTCTCATTGAATTCATTGGAGACATGCAAGGGCATGAAGTACTCAGAACTCATTACCTTGTCTTATTCCAATTAGTTACAAAACTCTATAACTCATGCACGAAGCTTTTGACAGGTATGTGCCCATCTGAGGTTGGAAACATCCAATAATGATAGCCGAGAATTTTCATATTTAAAGTTCCAACCACTATTTGATAACTATCCAACATACTGATGCATGTGATACATTGATCTCAATACTTTGGAATACATGCAAAATGTAGAGTATCTAGAGTGAAAATGCATCCTTTTTATCTTATTCAAGGAACCCATAGAATGATGATAATTCTATATCTTTTAATGATTTTCTCGCATCCATGTAGTTGATCACACATCCATCCCAAAATTAATGTATCTGTTTTGGGTCATTATCATATAAAATATCAAACATCCCTACCCATATAGATAAAAAATTTTTATTTCTTTTTTCTTCTAATCACTTTGCATAGATATATTACCACAATATAATTTTACCTCAAGAAAACATTAATGTAACTCACTCTCTCTAAAACAGTAGGAAGGATTATAAAAACTATATAGAGAATAATTTTTGGAAAGGAGGCTCAATGCAATTATAAAACTTCAACAATTTGTATGCATGAAAATAATGTAATATAAACAATTAATGCTTGATAAAGAAAGTTTGCAAGGAGATAGATAGGGAAAATTTTAGCAAAAATTAAATCCTACTAGAAAGGAAGAAATTTATTGTATATAATGAGGTCAAGAATGTGACTAGATATGCATACAAGCTAGAAACCTAGAGCATGAATGAAAATCTCACATAGTGAAAAATTTAAGTTATATTAGAAAAAATGACTGATGTGCATTTCCTCTCACTTTCTACATCATTTCCAAATATGAAGCGATGTTTTGCTTCATTCACAAGCATAATAATCAATGTCAATATATATTGTCAAAGAAAGATATAAGAAACATTTATACCCAATAACACACTCCAATCTATGATATGAGTGTGCATCCATATAATTGAACTAGCTCACAAAACCATTTATTGTCATTTTATTTTTGCATCATGCCTTCACTACTAGGACATGGAAAACTCTTCTATGTAATGACTAACCAAATAGAGATATCTTTCAATATATATATATATATATATATGTGCCTTCATTAGGATATAGAAAAATCTTCTATGTCAAAATTAAATAGCCAAATAATGATACCAAAACTTATATATTCTCAATGAAAACTGATTAAACCAAAGGATGGGGCAAAAATTATCCTTTACTAGGAAGAGGCCCATAAGATTCATATAAAAAATTGCATGTATCTATTCGACGTTTTTATACTAGTAGACAATAATGCTCCAATTATCTCATGTGATGTCAAAACCTTAGCTAATTGCTAAATCTTCCTAGAAACACAAGGATTCATGCAATCTAATATTTGAATTCTAGGTGTTGTTATAGTGATGGATCACCATAACTCAAATTATATATATATATATATATATATATATATATATATATATATATATATATATATATATATATATATATATATATATATATATATATATATATATATATATATATATATATATATATACATATATACACACACACACACACACATATATATATATATATATATATATATATATATATATATATATATATATATATATATATATATATATATATATATATATATATATATATATATATATATATATATATGTGTGTGTGTGTATACATATACACATATATATACATGCACACACACACATATAAATAAATAAATAAATAAATAAATAAATAAATAAATAAATAAATAAATAATATATATATATATATATATATATATATATATATATATGTATATAAATGTGTGTGTGTGTATGTATATATATATATATATACATAGATACACACATACATACACACACACATACACACACACATATATATATCTGTGTGTGTGTGTGTGTGTGTGTGTGTGTGTGTGTGTGTGTGTGCGTTGGAGTCAGAAGTTTGTGGAAGCACGCGAACAACACAAGGAAGAAGAAGAAGCTTGGAGCACAACACACAATACTAAATGTATTACCACTAGAATGTACAAAGATAAGTAGCCCATTAGGGCAATAGGCGTATATACAAGCCGAAGGAAAAAACCTCCTAAAGAGGGAAAAAAGTGCCTCGACGGTCCTAACGTGTTCACACACATCACTACCTAAATATATCAACAAATCCCCCTTGGGAGTGACGCGGTGAACAAGTACCTTGCACTCATGTATAAGGAAGTGCCAAGCTATGTGGAAATCACTCCACAAAAGGAAGTAAGCCCAAAGCTTTGCGAAAAGCTTCAAACTTCTCCCTAGGCAGAGCCTTTGGAAAAGTTCTGCAATGTTCTCCTGCATGGGCACATATGCCAAGCTGATCTCTCGAGTAGAGAACCTCTCCCTCACATAATGATAATGCACCTCAATGTGCTTAGTGCGAGCATGGAACACAGGGCTCCTCACAACTGCCAGTGCACTCTGACTGTCAGTGAAGATGGTGGTGGCATAAGACTAACCAACACCCAAATCAGCCATAAGGCATCTGAGCCACACACACTCAACACTCACTGTTAAAGTTGCCCTATGCTCAACCTCACAATTGGAAGTGGCCTCAGTAGGCTGCTTCTTGCTCAACAAAGATATACATGAGCTACCAAGCATGAAGCAAAAGCCACTAGTGGACACACGAGTGTCATAGCAGCAACCCAAACTGAGTCAAAAAAGCATGCAAATCTGGCGGTAGGGATCCCCCCTAGGGATAAAACAACCCAAGTAGCCGAGTACCACTCAAGTAGCGAAAGATGCGCTTAACCACCTGCCAATGCTTGACACCTGAGCAATGCATAAACCTGCTCATCTATGAGACAACAAACTGAATATCTGGCCGAGTAATGCATAAGTAAATGAGGCATCCAACAGCCTGGTGATAGAGGACAACATCAAATGCATCTCCAGCATCATGAAGACTCAATCGTAAACCTGTCTCCATAGGAGTGCCAATAGGCTTACAGTCTTCAAGGCCAAAACACTGCAACAATGTGTCAATATATTTCGTTTGACACAAAGCCGTCCCACCATCAACTTGCATAAATGAATGCCCAAATAGTGATGCAAATGCCCCAAATCATACATCTCAAATGAGGCATGCAAATCAGCCTTAAAATCAGCAATATGCTTCTCAATAGGACCAGTGAGTAGCATGTCATCAACATAGACAACAACGATTAGAAGCACATCATTAACACACTTAACATATAAGGTGCTCTCATTTGGACTCTTCTCAAAACCATGTGCAATCAGATAGGCATGTATCTTCTCATACCAAGCACTTGGTGCTTTCTTTAAACCATATAACACCTTCTTTAACTTGCACACCTGGTTTTCATGCCCTTTCTGCACAAAGCCACCAGGCTGAAAAACATACACTTCTCATGCAAGTCACCATTGAGAAATATAGTTTTAATGCCCAACTGATCTACATTCGAACCATGATGGGCTGCAAGTGCACAGATGCTCCGAACAGGAGTCATACGACATGTAAGTGAAAATGTCTCATCAAAATCAATGCCTCTTTTGTGTGCGTAATCCTTTGCAACAAGCCTAGCCTTATACCTGTCAACTGTTCCATCAAGCTTACACTTTAGCTTGTAAACCCACTTAGTGCCAATGGCCTTCTTGCCATTCTTGCCAAGAGGCAAGTCACATAAAGACCAAGTACCGTTCTTCATTATAGCATTATATTCAGATTGCATAGCAGCCATCCAATTTTCTGAATTTTGTGCATCATCAAATGAAATAGGTTCATTCTCATCACATAGACTAGATGCAGCCATAGCATAGCAAAGATTTATTTTAAATGTAGAAGCCTCTACAACAACCATGTCAACCTCTTACTTCTTTGCCTCCTTTGTAGCTAGTTTAGGATACCTCTTTAGGAAATAATCATTTTCCTTACAACACTTGCAAAATTGTTTCTACTACATTGAGGGAATATCTCCTAGAATGAAGGTCCACTTTTAGAGAGATCCAAAACTTGAATTCAAATTCAAATTTGAATGGAACACCTATATAAACTTACATTAAAAAGTCGCGATTAGTGTGATCATTTCCCGGGCTCTCCATTGACATTTTGTTTATGTGTAAGGCCTACATTGTAGCCTACACCATTCCCTATCATAAGGCTATGACTACCAAGCCTATGATCTTGTACAACATTGTTCATTAATACATTATACCTACATTGTTCATCTATGATATCTCTGTTATAGTCATTTCTCACTCTCAATTTGTGCTGTTCATATCTCATTCAAATCTCCACCAAATTCAAAGATCTATAGCTTGTTGGAATCAACTCCAAGCTATCTATATGCTGACAAAGTTTGAAGCAAATCCATTCAGCCAATTTGGAGAAAACCGTGTCGAAGCACTCACTGGTCATACTCAACAGAGGTCCTAAAAAATCGGGGGTAATGATTAATTTGCTAAATTGATTTCTCTGTGTATAGTAGATCATTTCAAGTGATTACACTTGGAATCATTAGCTTACTAAGCTAATTAAATACCTCTAAAAGTAAGTTTTCCAATTCCTACTGTACTGGTAGCAATGAGCATTACAAGCAACAGGTGTGTGACCTAAAATAGAAGGTTTTCTTGGATTGTTCTATTTGGAAGTAGTCTATTTTGATTCAATCTTTTCACACATAATTTCCAAAGTACATAAGCACTTTTATGGTCTCATTGGAAAGATAATATGGCCCACATATCAACTCTAAAGCTACAAGGGGCTGGTACTAAGCAGGATTTGGCGGTACCTACTCATCACTTGAAGTGTCCATCCATCTTTCCCAAGAAATATTTAGTTCTGTAACTATGATATCTTTTTATCTTATTCTTTTGCGGGATTGTTCTTGATGTTGTTTCTTATCAAAATGAAATATGAGCATATGAAGGTACATAAGTTCAAATGAATTATTGACATATATTTCATAATGCATCCTCACATGAAAGATAATCCCCTCCTTCTTGGACATGTAAAATGTTTTGCATTTGCATACCATGTTTATATATTTCAGTAGTGATGTGTGAACACACTTAAGATGGTGCATGTTTTTCCCTCTTTCAGAGGTTTTTTTCCCAGCTTGTATATATTCCTATAACCCTAACGAGTTTCTTTGTACATTCCATTGGTAATACATTCAATATCGTGTGTTTTTCTCTAAGCTTCTTCTTCTTCCTTGTGTTTTTCACGTGTTTCCACATACCTCAAATTCAAACAATTGGTATGAGAGTAGGTCGTCGCTCCATGTAGGTCGCCATTGACACCCCTCTAGTCAGAGTCTCAGAATCACAGAAAAATTGGTGAGCATACTCAGGGAGATTAGGAGTTAAAAATAGCTTTGTTATGTGGTTTTGAAGTTTGGATATGTGCTCGTTTCGGCCTTCAAACTCGCTATCATAGCTTTTATGTAGGCAATTTTCGTCCTTTTGTGCCAAACATATATACAAGTTTCGGGTCACCAATATAAGCCACTTGAAGCCTGCTACAGGTTTAGTGGAGCTCGAAAGGGTAGTTTTGTTAAACGTTTTGAGATACAATCATTTTTTTGCATCAGGATATTTTAGTGAGTAGCCATGGTTGAAAGCAATGATGTATCCCATAGGTTGGATCTTTAGGACAAGTTGGATGGTACCAATTACCCATAGTGGGCATATATGATGCATCATGTATTAGTCACAAAAGGATTGTGGAATATTCTGTAGGGTGTTGATAAACGACCTATTACACACCCAAATACAAGTATTGAAGGTGATACATATGGCGTTGAAGATGATGATCTTGAAATTCCTACTCATGCTTCAGTTCTTATCGCACCTACTCTAAAGCAACTTCGATGGGATGAAAGAGATTCTCAAGTACATGCATTGATAGCTTTGTCCATCAAACATTCCATTATCCCTCATATTCACTCTTTCGAAAAAACAAAGGATGCTTTGGATACACTTACCACCTTATAATAGGCAAAAAATGAGGCTTGTGTTACATATGAATACAATTTGAGAGTGAGCATATAAAAAAAGGAGATTCTATGGATGTTTTTTTGACAAAGATCAAAGATTTAAAGGAGCAATTGATTTTTGTTTATGAAGTCTTGTTAGACAGTACACGTGCAAACTGTTCTGAATGGTCTTCTAGATTCATATGAGAGTTTTTCTTCTACTCTTCGGTTGATAATAAAAGGAAATCCAAATGCCTTAACATTTGAGTTAGTCTCTGCTTTGTTGCAAGAAGGTGAGTCTAGGGAGAACATATCCATTACGCGTGTTGCAGATCAAGCTTTCTTAGCTAGTCAAAAGGGCAAAGGTAAAACGAGCTCATCTACTAATAAGCAAAAATCTATTGATTCTATAGAGTCAAAAAAGAAAAACAAAGATGAGAAGAAATAAAAAAAGAAGAAATTGTTTTGCAAATACTATAAAAAAAATCATTCCATAAAGAGAAGTACAAAACTGGTTACAAAAGATGCAAAGAAAAAAGTGGATGGAATGGTTGTTGCACAGGTATCTATACCCAAAACAAAGTGTGCTAATCTTGTGCATAATGAAGAATGGGCATTTACTACTGTTTGCAATTATGATCCATCTTCTCATGAAGAGTGTATATCTAAAGTAGACTCAGATGTTTGGTACTTTGATAGTGGGGTAACCAAGAATATTACCTTGTAGCACAATTTCTTCAGTTGATTAGAGTCTTTCCCTACAGAGAATATTGTCACATGCATAAACAACTTCTCGTCTCCAATCATAGGAGTTGATAAGATTATTCTAACGACTTATGGTGGTTCTTTTACATTGTCAAATTTTGTTTCTACTAGGAATCAAGAAAAATCTATTGTCAGTTTCAGCATTAGCCAAGATTGGCTTGGTTGTCAATTTTATTGATGACAGATTTAAGTTCATACTCTGTTAAATTGCGATGTTATTATTGCTTCTTGCATTTTATATCATGGGTTGTATAAGCTCATAAACTATGCAAAATTTGTGAATGATTAAGCATATGCAGTTCAAAGATTCTCAAGCTATCTAAGATGCAAAGCTTTGGCTTGCATTCTTTGATCATCTTCATTTTGCTAGTTTGCTATGCCTGTAAAAATCTGAAGCGGTGAACTCTTTGCCTAAAATTTAAACACCTGATAAACATGTCTGAAGTTTATATTTTGGGAAAAATGCAACATTCCTCCTTGCCAAAAGATGGTTGAGTTCGAGCTACTCAAAAATTGCAATTTATGCATAGGCTCAGATCCTATATAGGTGCCTTCTTTTGGGAACTACCTTTACTCAGTGACTTTTATTGATGATTTTTCTAGGCATGCATGGATATATCCATTGAAAGAAAAGTCCCAGGTTTTTATGTGCTCCAAATAGTTTTTGGTTATGACTGAAAAGATGTAAGCATGTAAAATGGACACCCTCCGTTTTGATCGAGGAGGAGAATACATATCTTTTGATTTTAATGCATTTCTGGTTGATAACAAGAAGTATGGTCAAAAGTTAGGCTTTACTACATAGTTTCTGGCTTGAAGCTGTCATGTGTGAAGCATATATACTTATCAGGTATCCCACCAAAGCACTGCAGTCTATTACTCCATATGAGGCTTGGCATGATAACAATCCATCTATTTCTCATCTTCGTATCTCTGGTTGTCTTGCATATGCATTAGTATTTGAATAACAATGTAAAAAATTGGATGATAAAGCAATGAAATATAATTTGTTCTACACAGTTATGAAAGCAAAGACTATCATTTGTATGATCTGCATACTAAACGTATTTTGGTTAGTCATGATGTTTTTCTTGTGGAAGATACAATTCAGCCATTACTTTCATGTATTAAAGAGACATCAGTTAGCTCCAAAGACATCTATGACACTTTGCTTTCTCTTTTTACACGTGGACAGTCAAGTGCTTATCCAAATGAGGCAATTTATCAGCCTTTACATGATGATGCAAATCATTCCATTTTTGATGCAGATTTATATGATGCACTTGTTGATGAGAGAGCTGATATGGAGAAGGTAAGACTATACCCCAAGGGTTGGTGCAGAATTTGGGAGATAGCAAATTACATGGACCTCTATCATATCCTACTCGTTCAGACTCCCATAGTGCCTTTTTTGCACTAGATTACTATGCAATAGCTTCCTCTAGTCTTTGTGATGAAAATGAGCCTCTTTCTTGTTGGCACAAATGCCAAGCCTACACACTTGGCTAAGCATGAGAACAATTCATGTGAAATTGATTGGAGACACATGAGAACCATTGCTATGGATTCTTTATCTTTTACCATTTGTAAAAGTTAAATTGACTTGAAGCAATATTTGTAAGAGCCACGAAACTCGTGGAGTTAGTTGGATTTGAAAGATACAAGTTTCTTAGAGGGAATATCTCCTAGATTAGTGGATCAATTTTCAGTGAGAGCCAAAGTTGAATTCAAATTCAAAGTTGGAATGACGCATCTATAAAAGATGAATTTAAAATCTTGCGGTTAGATCACTCCAATTCTGAGCCTTTAGTTGATCATATTGTAAGAGAGTGAGGCTCATTTCATAGCCTAAACTTCTCACCATCATTGGGCATTGGTTATCATGCCAATGATCATGTACAACATTGTCATATAATACAATAGATCACTGCTTACATCTATTGATCTCTCTATCATTATCACTCAGAATAGTCAATTTGTATTGCTCATATCTCAGTCCTTACTCCATCATTTTCAATGTTCTATAGCTCATTGGAATCAGCTCTAAGTCTAATACGTGATGACAAAATTTGAAGACATTCCATTTGTTGAATTGGGAGAAAAGCGTGTCGAAGTGATCACTGGTCAATCTCTGCAGAGGTCCTAAAAAATCGGGGGTAATGCTACACTTGTTGAATTTATTGCTCTATGTATAGTTAACTATTTTACGTGATTCGACTTGGAATCATTAGCTCTTTAAGCTAATTTGATATGTCCAAAAGGAATTTATCTAACCCCTACTGTACTGGAAGCACTGAGCTTAACAAGCAGCAGGTGTGTGAACAAAAATAGAAAGTTTTTGATGAATCGTGAATTGGGAAGTAGTTTGTTTTGAATCAATCATTACTTGCATCACTTCCAAAGTACATAGGCACTTATTTAGTGTCATTGGAAAGCTAAGAGGGCCTATAACGCAACTCTGAACTGAAAGAGGGCTGGTACAAAGCAGGAATTTGTAGTACCTACTCATTTCTTGGAGTGTCCATCCACCTTTCCCAAGGGTGGTATCGGAGCAAACCTAAGGTGAAATGGGATATGGTTTTCCTTCTTTCATTGATAAATTGGACAAGAACAACTACCAAGCATGGTCCTTGAGGATGAAGACATACTTGCAAGGAAGGAGTCTCTATGGATACATCTTAGGAGATGAGGAGATGCCCATACTGTAAGACATCCCAAGAGACTTGGGAAACATTATCTTCATATTTTTCTTCCAACACAAGGGCTAGGAAGAACCAATTATGGATTGAGTTTACCACTCAAAGAAAGCAACCCAAGCAAGGCATCTCAGAGTATGTGACCAAAGTCAAGGATGTAGTTGACCAATTGGCAAGCATAGGAGAAGAGATTGAAGAGCAAATTGTGATACAAGTGATCAATGGCATTAAGGCAGATGACAAATGGGAAAGCTTGACAACTCCCATGGACTTGTGCATGGACATGCAGATTCCATATCTTACCACACTCATGGGGCAACTCTTTACCCATGAAGCCAAGCTCAACAAGAATGGAGATTCATCAATAGGTAATAGCTCTTCTGCCCTATACTAATAGATAAAGGCAAGTCTAAAGAGAAAGTGAAAAGCAAGAAGATTGAAGATGAAGGTACAACCTCTCAAGCCAACTATGCAAGGAGAGGTAGAAACTCAAGAGGTAGCGGCAGAGGAGGTAAGCAAGGTAGGGGGAGACCTTTCAACTCTTCCCCATGTAATATTTGTGATTTGTCAAATCACACTATAGATGAGTGTTACAGGAACTTCAAGAATTAGAGAGGTATATGTTTCTGTTGGAGATAGACGTCTAGGGAAGCACGCAAATAGCACAAGGAAGGAGAAGAAGCTTGGAGCACAACACACAATACTGAATGTATTACTAGAGAATGTACAAAGATCAGTAGCCCATTAGGGTAATAGGCATATATACAAGCCGGGGAAAAAACCTCCTAAAGAGGGAAAAAAGTGCCCAGGCGGTCCTAGTGTGTTCACACACATCACTACCTAAATATATCAACAAATCCCCCCTGGGAACGATGCGGTAAACAAGGAGCTGGCACTCATGTATAAGGAAGTGCCAAGCTATGTGGAAATCACTCCACAAAAGGAAGTAAGCCCAAAGCTTTGCGAAAAGCTTCAAACTTCTCCCTAGGCAGAGCCTTCGTGAAAAGGTCTGCAATGTTCTCTTGTGTGGGCACATATGCCAAGCTGATCTCTCCAATAGAGAACCTCTCCTTGACATAGTGATAATGCACCTCAATGTGCTTAGTGCGAGCATGGAACACAGGGTTCCTCGCAACTGCCAATGCGCTCTGACTGTCAGTGAAGATGGTGGTGGCAAAAGACTGACCAACACCCAAATCAACCATAAGGCGTCTAAGTCACACACACTCAACACTCGCTGTGAAAGCTTCCCTATACTCAGCCTCACAACTGGAAGTGGTCAGAATAGTTTGCTTCTTGCTCAACCAAGATATACATGAGCTACCAAGCATGAAGCAAAAGCCACTAGTGGACACACGAGTGTCATAGCAACCAGCCCAATCTGAGTCAGAAAAACATGCAAATCTGGAGGTAGTGATCCCCCGTTAGGATAAAACAACCCAAGTAGCCGACTACCACTCAAGTAGCGAAAGATGCACTAAACCGGCTGCCAATGCTTGACTCTTGGACAATGCATAAACCTGCTCATCTGTGAGACAACAAACTGAATATCTGGCCGAGTAATGCATAAGTAAATCAAGCATCCAACAACCTGCTGATAGAGAACAATATCAAATGCATCTCTAGCATCATGAAGACTCAATCGTAAACCTATCTCCATAGGAGTGGCAATAGGCTTACAGTATTCAAGGCCAAAATGCTGCAATAATGTGCCACAATATATTTCATTTGACACAAAGCTATTCCACCATCAACTTGCATAAACTGAATGCCCAAATAGTGATTCAAATGCCCCAAATCAGAAATCTCAAATGAGGCATGAAATCAACCCTAAAATCAACAATATGCTTCTCAATAGGACCAGTGAGCAGCATGTCGTTAAGATAGACAACAATGATCAGAAGCACATCATTAGCACGTTTAACATATAAGGTGCTTTCACTTGGACTGCTCTCAAAACCATGTGCAATCAGATAGGCATGTATCTTTTCATACCAAGCATGTGGTGCTTGCTTTAAACCATATAATGCCTTCTTTAACCTGCACACCTGGTTTTCATGCCCTTTCTGCACAAAGCCACAGGGTTGAAAAACATACACTTCTTCATGCAAGTCACCATTCAGAAATGTTGTTTTAATGTCCAACTGATGTAAATTCCAACCATGATGAGCTGCAAGTGCACAGATGCTACGAACTGTAGTCATTTGGCATGTAGATGCAAAGGTCTCATCAAAATCAATGCCTCTTTCCTATGCATAACCCTTTGCAACAAGTCTAGCCTTATACCTGTCAAATGTACCATCATGCTTACGCTTCAAATTGTATACCCACTTAATCCCAATGGGCTTCTTGCCAGGAGGCAAGTCACATAAAGACCAAGTACCATTCTTCATTATAGCATCATATTCAGATTGCATAGAAGCCATCCAATTTTCTGAATTTTATGCTTCATCAAATGAAACACACTCATTCTCATCACAGAGACTAGATGCAGCCATAGCATAGCAATCTGATGGAAAAGAGGCACTATAAAAGCCTGAATGAGTATGTTATGACAGAGGTGCATCTAATTTGTTGGCACACAAAGTCTACACCAGCCATTTTGGCATAGTTTTTGCTTGCTCAATATCAGCTCTCTCATCAACTAGTGCATCATGTAAATCTGCATCAGAAATAGGATAATCTACATCATCACATGAAAAACCTGCAAAGGCTGAGAAGTTGCTTCATTAGGACCAGCACTAGACTATCCACTGATAAAAAGAGGCAGCAAAGTATCATACATGTCTTTGGAGCTAACAGATGTCTCTTTAGTACATGAAAGCAATGGTTGAATAGCATCTTCCACAAAAACAACATCACGGCTAACTAGAATGCGTTTAGTTTGTGGATGATACAGAGGATGTCCTTTACTTTTAGAACTGTACCCAACAAAAATACATTTTACTACTTTATCATCCAATTTTCTGCGATGTTGTTCAGGCACTAATGCATATGCCAAACAACAAAAAACACACAGATGAGTAACAGATGGCTTGCGATCATGCCAACCCTCATATGGAGTGATAGACTGCAGCGCTTTAGTGGGACACCTATTAAGTACATATGCTGCACACATGATAGCCTCAAGCCGAAAACTATGTGGTAAACCCCGACTCTTGACCATACACCTCGCCATCTCCATGAGTGACCTATTCTTTCATTCAACAACTCCATTCTGTTGAGGTGTATATGACACTATACACTATTGTTTTATCCCACGTTCAGCTAGAAATGCATTAAAATCAGAAGACATATATTCCCCCCTCCATTTAAGCGGAGGGTGCCCATTTTACATCCTGACAGATTTTCAACCAACACCAAAACTGTTTGAAGCACATGAACACTTCGGAGTTTGCCTTCAATGGATATACCCATGCATGCTTGGAAAAATCATCAATGAAAGTCATGAAGTAAAGATAATTTCCAAAAGAAGGTGTCTACATAGGACCACAGACATCACTATGTACAAGCTGCAATTTCTGAGTAGCCCGAACTGAACCATCTTTTGGAAATGAGGAATGCTGCATTTTGCCCAAAATACAGCCTTCACAAACATGTTTTCCAGGTGCCTCAAGTTTGGGCAAAGAGGATACCATTTCAGATTTCTACAGGCGTAGCAAACTAGCAAAATTCAGATGACCAAAGCATGCATGCCAAAGCTTTGCATCTACCCTAGCCTGAGAATCATGAACTGCACATGCCGAATCATTCAAAAATCTTTCATATTCTATGAGCTTATACAGCCCACAGCATAAAATACGAGAAGCAATAATGACATCACCATTTGATAGATCATGAACTGTACACCTGTCATCAACAAATTTCACAACCAAGCCAATCTTGGCTAATGCAAAAACTGATAACAAGTTCTTCTTGATCCCTGGCACAAATAAAGCATCTAACAAAGTGAAAGAACTACCATCGGCAGTAGTCAAAATGATCTTACAAACTCCCATAACAAGATAAGAGGAGTTGTTGGTGCATGTAACAGTATTCCCTGTAGGGGCAAGCTCGAGTGAAGAGAAGAAACTCCGCTATAAGGTAATATGTTTGCTTGCCCCACTATCAAAATACCAAACATCTGAGTCTACTGCAGACATGCATTGGTCATGAGAAGATGGGTCAAAATTGTAGACAGTAGTAAACACCCATTCTTCTTCTTGAACAAGATTAGAAGACTCTGTTTTTGGTGTAGGGGCCTCTGCAACAACCATTCCAGCCTCTTTCTTCTTTGCCTCTTTAACAACCAGTTTTGAACAGTTCTTTATGATATGATCATTCCCTTTATAGTACTTACAAAACAATTTCTGCTTTCCTGATTTCTTCTCATCTTTATCTTCCTTCTTCGAATTTCCAACATTTGTAGATTTCTACTTACTAATTGAAGAGATCCATTTTCCTTTGCCCTTCTGACTAGCCAGGAAAGCTTGATCTGCAACATGCATAATGGACCTGTTCTGCCTGGACTGATCTTCCTGCAACAGAACGGAGACTAACTCCTCAAATGACAAGGCATTTGGATTGCCTTTTATCATTAACCGAAGAGTAGAAGCAAAACTCTAATATGAATCAGGAAGACCATTCAGAACGGTCTGTACAAGTGAGCTATCTGGTATAACCTCATCCACAAAAATCAACTGTTTCTTCAAGTCTTTGATCTTTGTTAGAAACTGTCCATAGAATCATCGTCATTCATGTGCTCACTCTCCAACTTTTTTCGGAGGTAAGCAACACGAGCTTCATTCCTAGCTTGGTACAATGTGATAAGTGTATCCAAAGCATCCTTAGCTGTTCTACAAGAGCGAATGTGAGGAATAATGGCACGTTTGACAGACAAAGCTATCAATGCATGTGCCTGGGCATCTCTGCCATCCCAACAAATTTGCTCTATAGTAGGTGCAATAGAAACTGCAGCATGAACAAGAATACGTAGAATATCATCATCTTCGACACCTTTTGCCTCAGCTTCTATACTTGCAGTTGTAACAATTGCAGGTGTGATATGATGTTTTTCAACATCCTACACAATGTTCCATAGTCCTTTTGCAACTAATACATGTCACATCATATAAGCCCATAACGGGTAGTTGGTACCATCCAACTTATCCTCGACAGCCAACATATGGAATACATCACTGCTTTTAGCCATGGCCAGTGACTAAAATATCTTGATGCAGAAAATTGACTGTATCTCAAAAAGTTGAACGGAACTACCAAGACGAGTTCTGTTAAACTAGTAGCAGACTTTGAGATGCTTATAGTGGCGAATAGAAATTGGTATATAGCTTTGGCACAAAAAGATGAAATAGCCTGTACAAACGATACGATAGTGCATTCGGAGGCCGAAACGAGCTCAGATTGTGATTTCTCCACCATGTGGCAAAGCTGTTTTGATCTCGAAAACACGCTGAGTATGCTCACCAAAATTCGTGCAATTTTGAGACTACAACCAGAGGAGTGTCGACGGCACCCTAGATGAAGCAATGACCTGCTCTGATACCAATTGTTGGAGATAGACGTCTGCGGAAGCACGCGAACATCACAAATGAGGAGAAGAAGCTTGGAGCAAAACACACAACACTAAATGTATTACTAGAGAAGGTACAAAGATTAGTAGCCATTAGGGCAATAGGCATATACAAGCCCGGAAAAAAAAAACCTCCTAAAGAGGGAAAAAAGTGCGCTGGCGGTCCTAGTGTGTTCACACACATCACTACCTAAATATATCAACAGTTTCCAAAGAGGTGGCTACACACAATCAAGAGGAAGATTCAACCATCATCAAGGCTACAATAACAACTACAACAACAATTACAATAACAACTACCAAGGAGGCTACAAATCAAGGAAAGACTACAACAACTATACAGAAGAACAAGAGGATTCCCTTTTGATTATGAATATGACTTAAAAGCAAGGTATGAATGATGACCATCTCTTTTACATTGACTCAGGATGCTCAAACCATGTGGCAAGCAATGCAGCTCTTCTCTCTGACCTTGAGGAACCTAAGGGAAAACATCAGGTACAAACAGGTGATGACACCAAGCATTGAGTGATCAAGGTAGGAAATGTTAAAACCTCTGATGGAAATCTGTTGAGTAGGGTCCTATATGTACCTACAATTACAAAAAATTTGATGCATGTTGGACAGATTGTGGAAAAGGGTTTGCAGGTCAGGTTCAACAAATATGGCGCATTTGTGGAGGACCCCCAACATGGATTCAAGAGAATTGCCAAACGAGAAAAGAAAAGTCGATTATTTACTTTTGAACTTGAAGATACAAGGAATATTGCACTTTATAGCTACAGAGATCAAACATTGTCAGAGCTTGAAATTTGGCATAAGAGATTAGGACACATTGGTAAGAAAACCTTAAAGCAAATATGTAGAGACCAATGTATGCTTGGGATACCCAATGTATCCAAGCAACACATGATCTATAAATGTGGTGCTTGTCAGTTTGGAAAATCTCACAGGTTACCCTTCTCAAAGAAAGGCCACATGCATGAGGACTACTTGGAGCTTGTCCATACAGATGTATTGGGACCAAGTAAGGATCCCTTAATTTTTGGATCAAGGTATTATGTATCTTTCATTGATGATTTCAATAGGTGGAATATCTCATATTTTATGAAGCACAAAGATGAAGTATTCAATTGCTTTAAGAAGTATCTTGCACTTGTGGAAAACCAAACAGTAAGAAGCCTAAAGAGACTAAGGTCAAATGGAGGAGGTGAGTACTTCTCAAATGAGTTTGATGCATTCTTGCAAGATAGTGGAATCAAGAGAGAAATTTCAACAAGATATACCCCTGAAAAAAATGGGGTGGTAGAGAGGAGAAATAGACTAATTATTGAAACAGCTAGGTCAATGCTAAATGAGAAAAAATTACCTAATTATTCGTGGGCAGAGAGTGTATCTACTGCCACTTATCTTGTTAGTAGGTTGCCATCAAAATCTCTTAATGGGATGACCCCATATGAAGCATGGCATGGTAGAAGACCTTCACTTGATCATTGCAAGATCTTTGGATGTGTTGCTTATGTTCATATACCAATTCAAATCAGAGGTAAGCTAGAACCTAAGGCAGAGAAGTGCATCTTCATAGGGTATGACTTGAATAAAAAAGGATATAGGTTTTACAATCCTTCCAACAAAGGATTTATGGTCAGTAGAGATGTTGTCTTTGATGAGAATGATTCTTGGTTTGAAAGTGAATGCAAGAAAGTAAAATTGCCTTATGACTTGGAAGAGGAATTTCCAAGCCCCACCAAGGAGGAGCTAAACCAGATTGAAGACATCAAATCAGATGACGAGGACATCATCAACCTAGAAGAATTCAAGGCATGGAAGTCCAAAGGCAAAGTCAAGATGAAGAAGTTGGCAGATATACCTGAATCATCCAACCAAGTAACCAGAAGATCACAACGGGAGAGCAAGAAGCCAATCAAATATGGGTATGACACTTCTTTAGTTACTAAACATTCTATTTATCTTGCCAAAGATTTGTCACTTGAAGAGCCATCATCATATGAAGAGGCAAAGACCAAGGCAGAATGGAAGGAAGCTATGGATGAAGAAATTGAAGTACTCAAGGAGAATGATACTTGGGAGCTAGTGCCAAAGAAGGGGTCTATGAAGGTAATTGGTTCTAGGTGGATCTACAAGATCAAGAGAAATTTTGATGGATCAATAAGTAGGTACAAAGCTAGACTTGTAGCTAAGGGTTTTGCACAAACCCAAGGAGTTGATTATGAGAAACCTTCTCACCTGTGGCCAAAATGCCAACCATCAGGGTATTGGTAAGTGTGGCTGCATCAAAGAATTGGAACATGTACCAATTAGATGTAAAAAATGCATTTCTAAATGGCTGGATTTTAGAGGAGGTGCACATGTCTCAACCTCGTGGATATGAGGACCCAAGCAAGGTAACAAATGTGTGTAAACTAAACAAAGCTCTTTATGGACTGATGCAAGCACCTAGGGCATGGAACCATAGGTTGACTACATACCTTCAGGATCAAGGATTTATCATAAGTAAAGTAGATACTTCTCTGTTTGTTACGAGAAGTAATTTAGAGGTGATATATCTATGTGTGTATGTTGATGATATGATACTTACAGGTAATGATGCTAATGGCATCAAGCAGATAAAAAATCAAATGATGCAGGAATTCAAAATCAGTGATCTTGGATCACTAAAGTATTTTCTTGGACTTGAGTTAGTCTATACTAACTCTGGCATTTACATTACTCAAAGAAAGCATGTACAGGATATGTTGAAGAAATTTAAATTGTAGGATGCCAAGGTAGCAAGCACTCCTATGGAGATGAACAAAAAATTTAAGTGCTCATGAAGGTGATGTGCTTGATAATATTGTAGGATACCAAAGCATAGTGGGAAGCCTAAACTATGCTACATTGACAAGGATTGATATTACTTATGGAATAAGTGTTCTAAGCCAATTTATGCACAAACCTAGAGTACCTCACTTGGAAGCTGCCAAAAGGATTTTGAAGTACCTTAAGGGCACTCAAAATCAAGGTTTATATTTTCCTTATACTTTTGATTTGGATATCAAGATATACTCAGATGCAGATTGGGCAGGTTGCAAAGATGATAGAAGTACTTCAGGTTATCTATCTCTTGCAGGAGACAAGCCTATATCATGGTCTTCTAAGAAGCAACCTACTGTTGCTTTGTCTTCAACAAAGGCAGAATATAGAGGATTGGTCAATGCTACTCAAGAGGCCATATGAATGAGATTACTATATGCAAATTTGGGATTGCATACTATATCTCCAATGATTTTTGGAGATAATACAAGTTCTTTATATATTGCAGCAAATTCTATTTATCATGCTAGGACCAAGCATATAGAGGTCCACTATCATTATGTGAGAGAGAAGCTATTGAGCAAGGAAATTCAATTGGCATATGTATCAACTAATATGAAATGTGCAGACTTGTTAACCAAAGCACTTGACGGTACTAAACTTTGCAGGTTTAAGGCTATGATTGGATTGCAAGACATACAAGAAGATTGATGAAGACAAGCCAAGATGTTTGGCTTGAGGGAGAGCTGTTGGTGCAAATGCCAAGCCTACACACTTGGCTAAGCATAAGAAGACTTCATGTGAAATTGATTGAAGACACATGAGAATCATTGCTATGGATTCTTTATCTTTTACCATTTGTAAAAGTTAAATTGACTTCAAGGAATATTTGTAAGAGCCACAAAACTCATGGAGTTAGTTGGATTTGAAAGATACGAGTTTCTTAGAGAGAATATCTCCTAGATTAGTGGATAACTTTTTAGTGAGAGCCAAAGTTGAATTCAAATCCAAATTTTGAATAAAGCATCTATAAAGATGAATGTAAAATCTCACAGTTAGATCACTCCAATTCCGAGCCTTTAGTTGATCATATTTTAAGAGAGTGAGGCTCACTTCATAGCCTACACTTCTCACCATCATTGGGCATTTATTATCATGCCAATGATCATGTACAACATTGTCATATAATACAGTAGATCATTGCTTACATCTATTGATCTCTCTGTCATTGTCACTCAGAACAGTCAATTTGTATTGCTCATATCTCAATCATTACTCCATCATTTTCAATCTTCTATAGCTCAATGGAATCAGCTCTAAGTCTGCTACATGCTGACAAATTTTAAAGACATTCCATCTAATGGATTGGGAGAAAAGATCATCGAAGTGATCACTGGTCAATCTCTATAGAGGTCCTAAAAAATCGAGGTTAATGCTACACGTGCTAAATTGATTGCTCTGTGTATAGTCAACCATTTTAAGTGATTCCACTTGGAATCATTAGCTCTTTAAGCTACTTTGATATATCCAAAAGGAATTTATCCAATTCCTACTATAGTGGAAGCACTGAGCTTAACAAGAAGCAGGTGTGTGAACAAAAATAGAAAGTTTTTGATGAATTGTGAATCGGGAAGTAGTCTGTTTTGAATCAATCATTACTTGCATCACTTCCAAAGTAAATAGGCACTTATTTAGTGTCATTGAAAAGCTAAGAGGGCCTACAACTTAAGTTTGAAGTGGAAGCAGGATGGTACAGAGAAGGAATTTGTAGTACCTACTCATTTCTTGGAGTGTCCATCCACCTTTCCCAACATTTCTTTTGATGAAGAAAAAATTCAAAAAATTGGATGCCTACAATGCAATCAAAATATGATGCTATTATGAAGAATAATACTTTGTCTTTATGTGATTTGCCTCGAGACAAAAAGGCCATTGAAACTAAATGGATATACAAGTTGAAGTGTAAGCCCGATGGAATAATTGACAAATATAGGGCTAAGCTTATTGCAAAAGGTTATGCTAAGAAAAGAGGCATTGATTTTGATGAGACCTTTACATCCACATGTCGAATGACAATCTTTCGTAGCATTTGTGAACTTATAGCAAATCATGGTTTGAATGTACATCAATTCAACATTAAAACTACATTTATGAATAGTAACTTACATAAAAAAGTGTACGTTTTTTAACCCTGTGGCTTTGTGCAAAAAGGACATGGAAACAAAATATGTAAGTTAAAAATAGTACTATTATGAAGAATAGTACATGGTCTCTTTGTGATTTGCCTCGAGGCAAAAAGGCCATTGGAACTAAATGAGTATAAAAGCTCAAGTGTAAGCCCGATGGAATAGTTGACAGATATAAGACTAAGCTTATTGCAAAAACTTATGCTAAAGAAAGTGGCATTGATTTTGATGAGACCTTTACATCCACATCTCGGATGACTATCTTTCGTAGCATATGTGCACTTATAATCATGGTTGAAATGTACATCAATTGAATATTAAAATTGCATTTATAAATAATGACTTATATAAAAGTGTGTTTCTAAGACGAGAAAGTTTATGCATTGCAAGGCAGTTAAGCTCATCTTTCACCGGTTGGATGGTACCCGACTACTTGGATTGTTTTATTCAAAAGGAACATCACTACCTCCAAATCCACATGCTTTTTTGTTTACTTTGACTTGAATGGTTGCTATGACACTCGTGTGTCAACTAGTGGCTTTTTCTCCATGCTCGATAGCTCATGCATATCTTGGTCGAGCAAAAAGAAGCCTACTATGGCCACTTCTAATTGTGAGGAAGAGTATAGGGAAGCTTTCATAACGATTGTCGAGTGTGTGTTGAGTAGGCACCCTTTGATTGATTTGGGTATTGGTCAATCTTTTGCAACCACACCGATGGTCAGAGACCATCGGCAATTGAGAGGAACCTTATGTTCCATGCTCACGCAAAGCACATTGAAATGCATTATCATTATGTTAAGAAGAGGTTATCTCCTCGAGAGATTAATGTAGCATACATGTAAACACGGGATAACATTGCAAATCTTTTCACAAAAACTCTACGTCAAGAGAAGTTTGAAGCTTTCCGCAAAGCTTTGGGCTTACTTCCTTTTGTGGTTTGATATCTTTCCACATAGCTTGAGACTTCCTTATACATGAGTGCAAACTCTTTGTTCACTGCATCACTCCCAAGGAGGATTCGTTGATATATTTCAGTAGTGATATGTGTGAACACACTTAAAACCAACGGGGCACTTTTTCCCCCTTTCAGAGGTTTTTTTCCCAACTTGTATATATGCCTATAACCCTAACAGATTACTTATCTTTGTACATTCACTTAACAATACATTCAGTATCAGATGTTGTGCTCCAAGCTTCTTCTTCTTCCTTGAGTTATCCGCATGCTTCCGCAAACCTCATACTCAAACATACCATATCCTTGAAGCCTCGCAAAAAAAATCAAATGATGAAGTCATTCTAAAAAGCTTGATTGAAGACAATATGTTTTGTAAAGACACATTGAGGGGCACGTTAACCGGATAGTAGTGCTTATCATCAGCTCAAATTCTATGCTTCACTTTCGATTCTGAAGGCCAGTTGCATTCACCTCCGAAATAGTGAATTATTTGCCCTTGACAAATACTCGACTCCACCTTCATAGTGGAAGTTTCAGCTCCCAGGACTCTTGTTGATGTAAGGGCAGGACCTCAACCACAATGACCACGCACACATGGTGCAAGAATAGGGAGAGGCTGCCGAAGACGATTGCAAAAGGCAGGAGGCGTTAAATATAACGCCAAGCTTCTAAAAAACAATCATTTATCCCACAATGTTTGCAAAATTTTATAGTCGTTTACAAGAAATCCTTAGTTTTTTCCGGGAGAATAATTCAAAATGCTTGCTCTCAACTTTTTGGTGCTCTGGTCATTCTTAAAGGCATGTCCACTGACTGTTACCTTCTTGTAGACATCAACTTACATCTCAACCAACAGAATAGAACATTGTATGGGTAGTATACATAAGTTGGCATGCATAACCTTCTCTGTAAAAAGACGTATACCCAGGTTCCATTGTATGCAGATGCTGCGGTACATTTCCAAAATAAATATATCATGCATCAGAGTGAGGTTATTTGTCAGACAATTCTATGTCAATTCATTTTGTTAAACACTTCTCAATATTCCACAACAGAACATTGATGACCAAAAAGGTGAGAAACCATTGATATGGAAACAAGGATACAATTTCAAATAGAGCTCCATCCTGCATTCTTATACCAGCCAACTACTGCAACCTTGTTGTCATTTGGTAGGAGACCCAATTAACAGTGCATTATAGCATTCAAAGTAAGGGAATCTGCTCACCTGCACTCTAAGTTCATATTATCCTTGTTTCTCTAATATTCCCATGATCAAGCTCAGATAGTTGGCCTAAATCCATACCATGATCAAGAAAGGCATTTAGCAGAAAACTCATTACAGAGAGATACCTATGCTGATTTGAAACTATTACGTTTGGAAAAAATGTTTAACATCCCAACATAAATCGAGCTATCCCTCCCATTAAGTTCCAAGGCATAATTGAATGTTTGCGTACCTAGCTCTACATGGTTGCACTGTTGGCAAGATCCCAGAATGTCATGCCACACAACTCCACTAGGATGGAAAGGCATCATTTTACTTACAACCACAGCTACTTCCACAGACCCTGCCCGGCAAAGAAGATCAATAACGCAACTGTAGTGCACAAAAGTTGGAATTGCACCATAATTTACAATCATGCATTGAAGCCATGCTTGAGCCTCATCCAGTAGGCCTGTGTAGCTGCAGACATTCAAAATGCTAGTAAAAGTTGCTACGTTGAGTGACAGCCCTTCTTGTGCCATCATGGAAATATTACTAAAAACTTTCCCCACATTACCGCTTTGGGCATAACCTGTAAGAAGGGTGTTATATGCAGGCACATTAACAGACAGGAGTTTATCAAATACTTCTTGTGCCTTTTCTAATGACCCACATTCAGCATACATACCAACTAAGGAACTTCCAACTATGGGGTCCAATTTGATCCTTTTTTTCATGATTTCAGCATGTATCTCCTGACCTGTGTCGAGTGCTGCTAGGCCATTACATGCCTTTATAGTGCAAAGAAATGTAGTCATGTCCAAAGGAACTCTCTCATTCTGCATCTGATAATAACAGCAAATTGCCTCCTCAAAACTTTCACACTCTGAATAACCAGTTATAAGAGTTGTCCATGAGACCACATCACGAGTTTGAAGACTTTCAAACACTTCCAATGCTTTGTCCATGAACCCACATTTCGCATAAAAACCGACCAATGCATTTCCAAGAGCAGTATCAATAGCAAGTCCTCTCCTAGCCAGCTCGGTATGTATCTTCTGGCCTTCTTGATATTTTCTTGTTAAGCCACAAGCTTTCAAAGCACATGAAAGTGTTGCATCATCTGGAATGATCCCTTCTTCTTGCATGGATATGAAAAAGTTGAATGCCTCAAATCCACGTTCATGTTCAATAAACCCTGCAATTAGAGCATTCCATGAGACTACATTGCGGCATGAAAGCTTGACAATTAATGAATATGCTTCTGAAAGTGCACCAGATTTTGCATACATGTCAATCAAAGTGTTACAAACAAGAAGATTCCTATCAAGCCCCTCTTTTATGAGTCGAACATGTAGCTCAGAGCCCTCTTTGAGTGATCCCATGTCCCGACAAGCTCTCAGACAGCAAACGTAAGTCACTGCATCCATACTTATTCCACATTGTATCTGTTTGAAGAACTGTAGTGCTTCATGAGGGAGCCCATTTTCAACATAGCCAATGATCAAGGAGGTGAATGCAACTTCGTTTGGAGCTTGAAGTGTAACATAGACTTCATGCGCTGATGATAACTGTCCGCATTTAGAGTACATGTCCACCAAAGTACCGCAAAGATAATGATTCCTGTCCAGCCCCTTCATGATGACTTCAGCATGTAATTTCTCGCCTTTCCTCAAGTCTTTCATGTTGCTACAAGCTTTGAGGCCAGAAATATATGTGACACCATCAGGACAAATGCCATTCTTCTCCATTTCCTCCAGATAAAAGATTGCAAGGTCACTGAAACCATGGTATACATACCCAGCAATAAGACTAGTCCAAATGATCACATTTCTGGTTAATAATGCATCAAACACTTCTTGCGCTAGGTGAAGGGAATCAAATTTGATATACATGTCAATTAAAGCACTTCCAAGGAAAAGGTCCGATTCAAGTAATGACATTCTGGCAATGTGAGCGTGCAAGCTACGACCAAGATAACAGTCTTTGAGCTTAGCGCAAGCTTTGAGTAAGCACACGAGGGCAATGGGAGATAGATCGATGGAGTCCATCTGTTGCATTTTATCATAAATTGAAAGAACATGGGAGAATCTACCTGACTTAAACGATTCTATGATGGGAAAGTCACATTCTTTGCTTAAGGGCGCTTTGGTTGATGGAGCTGGGGTCTTCTCAGAAGAAGGATGAGATATGTAGGTGATGTTTTTAGTTATTATTGCACGTCCATGCGCAAGGAGCACGAGACGAAGTGACAGGAATCCAGAAGTATCGGGCACACGAGTATGCGAAAACAGCATTCCAAGGAGAATACAATCAACGGCCACGGAAATGCCTGATTTTTGCGGCCAACAGAAAGGAGGTGATCAAATCGATCGGGACTGACAAGTTGCAATTGATAGCAGATCAGAGTGCGCGCACATGATGAAACAGAGGAGCAAACAGTGCACTGTGCTATTTCATCGTTGTGCACAATCAGTTAATGTTCATTGTTCCGCACTAGAGTCTGCAATAAATGTAATCTGAATTGAGCATTGAACACTATACTGTATGTCATTGATAATCAGTAATGGTGTTTTTCGCCCCTCGAAGACCGGGTTTAGAGTCAATTCACAGAAGCCGGGGGCGGCGGAACTTCGCCGTCCGGCAGCATCTCGCTCATGACTATATAACATGAGGGTCGTCGGTAACGATGGCCGCACCAACAGTTTCTGACACTCGAGGATGTGTAGGCCTCGATGGCGTTGCATAAATACTTTTTGAAATGTTAGAGCGGAGAAAATTCCACGAAAAATAAAATAGCCTCGAGAGTCCAGTGTTTTATTTTATTTTTTCTTGACAGAACAAGAAGTTTAATAAAAGTGCAGGAAAAATAGAATTACATTAGAGATCAACATCATCAAAAGATGTCAAATGTAAGCTTCCAAGAAATGCATCATGGAGAGCCTCTCAGAAAATACATAGCCAATAAAGAGTCTTTCCATCTATTGGATCTCAACCCTTTTAAAACAGGAAAGGGGTTGAAGTGCCTAGTATTGGTATCTCTAATAGACTTTTTACAAAGCTGAATAATATTCTTAATGCCCTGGTTACAAGAGAAAAAATAATCCTTAGAATTTTTGGAGAATAAATGCTGATTCCTATTCTTCCATATGTGCCAAATAATGTGAGGCTCTCAGGGTTTGCCACAAAGCAATATCCAAATTGTTGCTAACACCTAGGAGAATTTCCTTGTAGCCAAGAAGAGGGCAAGAATTGACTAAGCAATACAAGCCCAACAGTCTCCAGAATCTTTGGCCATTAATACACTTGATGAACAAATGAGGGAGGTCCTCAAGTTGACCACAAAAAGAGCAATTTCTTGCACTGATATTAAACTTCATTGCCCTGCTACCGATCCATAGGCCTTGATGCAAAATAAGCCAGAGAAGATGAGCTTGTTTGGAAGTAACTGCAAAGACCCAAATAGCACTAAATGCGTACTTCCACAGATGAGAATTCCATTGCATTTTCCACTTGGCATTGAGCTTGTTGAGAACACACTTGATAGAGTAAACTAACTTTTTGAAGTTCCTGTACATATCAGCAACTACAACTTCCAGCCCAATCCACTTGTGATAGTTGTACTTGCTCATTTTGTCTAGCAGCCAAAATCTTTTGTCGAGTAGCACTTGTTTGCATAAAGGGGACAAGCCATTAGTCTCTTGAATAAAATTAGCACTCACTACTTGGTTGTTGAGGGAGAGAGATCTCTAGGAGTCAAAGCCAGCCTTCCTTCACTTGTTCATTATGATGGTTAGATTAAGAGGATTAGTGCTTGAAAACCAACCAAACCAAATTGAGCTCTGTAGGAGAAAAGAAATATTGTTTTCAAAATAAATAGGGATTTTGTAAATATTCTTAACTGACATCCAAGCTTTCCAAAAAGATCAAATCAATTTACTTCCCTTGGGGGTAATATGACACTACAAGGAATACGGGCGTGTAGCGATGGTTAACACGACAGAATTTCGTCGCTATAAAATTGCAACTTGCGTCGGAATTACCGTCGAGCACGGACCGTCGATTATACGACGGTATTTGCGACCTGTATTGCGACGCTTCCGCCTAACGTCGCTTAAACGACGCTTGTCCAAGGCGTCGCTTAAGCGACGCTTTTTTGCGTCGCATAAGCGACGGTCCACACCGTCGTATAAGCGACGGTGCAGACCGTCGTATACGCGACGCTAAGCAAATGTCGCTTATACGACGACGCGTTGCATCGCTTATACGACGATCTGTTGACGGACAAAAATTAAAACGTTGGAGGCTCTGCAATCGGCATTTTCACGCATCCGATCGAAGAGCTCTCCAACGTTCGCAATTGCGCTGCGCTTACGAGCTGAAGCAAGTATATGCAGAATTGTGGTTTTGCTTAAGCTCTCTGTTATTGTCTCCCTCTGTCTTTGTTTCTCTCTTTCTACATCTTTCTCTCTTTGAATTCCCTCTCTCTCTCTCTAGATTTCTCTCTCTCTAGATCTCTCTCTCTAGATCTCACTCTCTCTCTCTAGATCTCACTCTCTCTCTCTAGATCTCTCTCTCTCTAGATCTCTCTCTCTCTCTCTCTCTCTCTCTCTCTCTCTCTCTTCTCTCTCTTTATTGCAGGTTATTCAAGAAGCTAACCAAGCAAAAACTATGGATCACAATTGTAAGTACAATTTCTATTATTTGTAGATCATTTGAATTGTGTTATTTTCATTACATACCATACTCACACTTATTGATATGCACTCATACACTTATACATGATGAAGAAGCACACACACATGCATATACCTACATATACACATATACATGCACATACACACACATACACATAGAGTTATACATATACACACACATACACAAGAACATGCACATATTGATACATACATATACACTTATACATGCACATGCATATACATACATATACGCACACATACACATGCACATATACACATATACATGCACATACACACACATACACATAGAGTTATACATATACATGCATATACATATACACACATACACATGCACATGCACATTCTCATACACACATATACACTTATACATGCACATGCACATACATACATATACACACACATATACATGCACATACATACATATACACACACATACATATACACTTAGGTACACACATATGAATGAATTATATAATTAAAGTATTAAAACACATGCTTAATATAAACAATAATAACAATCAATAGAACAAAACTCTTCATTACTTAATACCATACACACAATTCAAAACATGACTGAAATGAAAAATATATAGATAAATATATATATATATCAATGTAAATACATATAATCCAATGTCATAATCAACTAAAATCCTAATCATCATCATCATGATCATCATCATCATCAGCAATATCATGATCATCCTGATCTTCCTCATCCTCATCCTCATGATCACCCTATGACGATCGAGATCGTCCCTCCTGTGTCTGTCTCTCCACCTCATCCATATTTGTCTCCCCATAATACTCCTGTATTACATATAACAAACATAAATCAATAAAATAATTAAAACATTCATAACAACAAAATAATTATATAAAATTTAAAAATACTCACAAAGGCATCAGGATGATCTTGTATATACTCACTCAAACGCCGATATCCAAAATGTGTAGCATACTCGATCTCGTGTTTCGTAAGATATCGGCCATAATCCTTTCGCTGCAATGAAACAAATAAAAAACATTAGTTGCTTGCATTTTAACTAAAATAAAAAATATACTCACAATAACACATATACTTACAAACGTAGCTACAAAACCATTATGGCCCATTTGGCCTAAGTGCGATGTGTGGCCCGACTCCACTCTCTTCTTTGCAGCAGCCTGTTTATTCAAGGAAAAAAATACATAAATTAAATTAAAAAATTACTAAAATATCTAAAAAATATAAATATAAACTATTAATTTGTGTACCTTCTGCTGAGGAAATGACTCCTGAAGACGTAGCTGTCTATGAAAAAACTGCCACGACTCAGGTGGTATGTTAGCTCGCCTCTTATTTTTTTCGACCATACAATATCTCCTGTTAATTTAATCTCAAACAGAAAAAAAAGTCAGAATACATACACATATATACACACATATACACATACACATACACACACATACCCACATACACATATACATGCAAACATATACGCATGCATATATGTATATATATACACATATACATACATATAACATAAACACACATATACATATCCACATATATACGTACACACACATGCATGCATATACACTCATTCATACAAAATACATGCATTTATCCCACAGTAATATGTGTTGTGTATATGTGAATATGTGTGTATGTATAAATGTGTATATGTGAATATGTGTGTATGTGTAAATATGTATATGTGAATTTTTTATTTATGTAGATAATCAAATTATTAAAATCAAATACCATTATTTGTAGATTCTGATCAATCAGATGGAACTCCACCACCGTCTCCTCATCGTGCAACGACTTTATACTGTAAGTATATGAAATATTTAATTTTAACTATATTTGATGGATACATAACTTATATATTTTTTTTATGTTTCTTATGATGTAGATTCTGATCAATCAGATGGAACTCCACCACCGTCTCCTCATCGTGCAACGACTTTATACTGTAAGTATATGAAATATTTAATTTTAACTATATTTGATGGATACATAACTTATATATTTTTTTTATGTTTCTTATGATGTGCAGATTCTGATCAATCAGAGGGTACTCCACCACCTCCTACCCATGCAACGACTTCACATGTGTCCTCCGATAGGAATTATGATGAATTTTACTATCAAGAGCATATTATATGTTGGTGTAACTCTTGTTATGGCACGTATCGAAGACCATGATTGGAATGTATTCAACATGAGGCAGAGTATGGTACTTTTGAGCATGCACCATCACCTAGTCAACGTGATAATGCTTGGGTATGTATTTTCTATATATATTAATGTCATTTTTTTATTTAAAAACCATGTATAAAATCAAATTATTATTGATATACAGGAATACTTGCTCGATGATGATGATGATGATGATTTTTCTCATAATGTTAATATACCTCGTACACGTCATGGACTTGCTGTTCATCAATTACAAGTAGAGGTTTCTAGAAATCCTCTACCTCCTGGTTTAGAGAATGAAACGGCTGGAGATTATCCATTGCCAGCTCGTGATCGTTCTTTAGTACAAACATATGATAGAAGAAGATATGGAGGATGGAATAGAGGACCACTTCCTTTAGATGGAGAGGTTTTCAACTTTTGGGGTAATCGCTATATGATTGCTCCATCCACTATTACTAATGCTGGTCGTGGTCTCTTTATTGTAGAGGATTTGTATGTGCCTCCGAACTCTGAAGTCACTCTTATGTCATTTTGTGGTCCTATATATGGATGGGGAGATTGGCATCGACTTTCACGTTATGTTCAAAGCATGAGTACTTATGGAATATGCTTGAACGCAGCATCTCTTACTAGTAGAAGGATTTTACATGCAGAAAATGAAAGATTATATATTGATGGAAGACCTTACACACATGGAAATATAGCAGGTTTAATAAATAGTAGTCGAGGGTTACATAATAGTTCAAGGACTAATTGCACATTTGAGGAGCGTGAAAATAGTCATGAATCACCATACATGAGTAGAGATGTATCAAGATACATAGTTGTCAATGCTATTACTACATTACATGCTGGTGATGAACTATTAGTGAATTATGGATGGCGTAGACCTCCAAGAGCACCTTTTAGCTAGAGAGAATAAAAATTTTCTATCCATATTTAATAAGGTATATACTTAATTTTATATTTGAAGTTTAATTTTTATTCATTTATGGAATACTAATGAGTTTTATTTATATGTGTAGATTCCAATGTATGATGTTGATGATATTCGTCCACAACATTCACAATTACCAATAAGACCTCATTTATCAAAAGCTTCCATGAGGAGGCTACGCAAAACTAAGCCTATGCAATATGCAAAGTTGAAAGATCTATATTCAAAAGATGATAAAGTACAAGATTTGTGTGACAATGATGAAGATGATGGCATGGCAGATTTTATTGAGGATTGGTATCAAAATGACAGTGAGAGCATGGATATTTCTAAAAATGAGAAATATCTTCGAGAGGAATGTCTAAAGCATGTATATGAAGGAAGTCATTTGACACGACTAAATGCGAGCTTACTTATTCTCAACCTTCAAAATCGTTTTGGATGGAGTAATGTATCTGTTTCGACACTATTAAGGTATACATTTCAATTTTCTATCTATTTATATATATATATGTGCATAAATATATATATACATATATAAATACATGTAGGTTTTTATTCTTACTTTAGATAAGGTTATAAGAACAAGAACTTGAATTGAATGGAAACTTTTTGTCCGCGCATCTTTTAAAACTATTAATGCATCTTTCCAAATATTCGCAATGGTGACCTGGATGAGTCGCATGCACAGAGGTTACTCAAGAGACAGCAATCTGATTATAATATAGTAGTCCACTTTGTATCCTAAAGTTCAGATGCTCATCATTGACATGCAAGAGGTTTACTGCATACCCGAGAAATCCTGCTCTATCTTGACTAACCTCTGTGCATGCGATTCATCCAGGTCACCATTATATGAACATATGTGTGAATTGACAGGATACGATTGTTTTGCGTAAATATTTTGAAAGATGCATTAATAGTTTTAAAAGATGCGTGGATAAAAAGTATCTATTCAATTCAAGTTCTTGTTCTTACCTTATCTAAAGTAAGAATAAAAACCTGCATGTATATATGTATGTATATTTATTTACCTTTTTTAATATATCTTTTTTTGATAAACTTACAGGTTATTATCTGAAAAGTTTTTACCAAGTCAAAATATTCTTCCTACCTCACATGATGAAATGAAGAAGATAATCAACAATCTTGGTATAGATTATCAATGTATACATGCATGTCCTAACGATTGTATTTTATATAGAGGTGAATATGCAGACTCTTTGACATGTCCCAAATGTCAATCTCCTCGATATAAGGGTGAAGAAGGTAAAATCCCGAATAAGGTATTGAGACATTTTCCATTGGCTCCACGGATTAGACATATGTTTCAAAGCCCCGAATTATCAAAGCTTTTGACTTGGGGACATGATCACAAAAGTACTGATGGAATAATCAGAATTCCTCATGATAGTGTTGCTTTTCAGCATATTGATTCTACATGGCCTGAATTTGCACAAAATCCACAGAATCTAAAGTTAGGAGTTGCATTAGATGGGGTTAATCCATTCTCCATGAAATCCAGTAAATGGTCAACATGGCCAGTGGTAGTCATAAACTACAATCTTCCGCCATATCTTAGCATTAAAAAGGAACATTTAATGCTTTCACTTTTAATCCCAGGCAAAAGACAAGTTAAAGATATGAATGTATATCTTGCTCCTCTCATTGACGATCTTCAAGAGTTATGGAGAGGTATTAATGTCATTGATATATCGAAAAGCATCAATGAAAGACATATTACGATTCGTGGTATTGTGGCTTGGACTATTCACGATTTTCCTGGATATGGCGTTTGTTCAGGTATTGATGTAATTTTTTTATTCAATATGCATGTAAATAAATATGATTTAATCTAATTATATTTTTATCCTTTTCCATGATGCAGGAATATCTACTAAGGGTTATAAAGCTTGTCCATATTGTGGTGATTGGTTGAGATCAATCTATAGTAAGAATCTCAACAAAAATATTTATCCTCGACATCGACGATTCTTGCCTGATGATCATCCATTAAGATCTAAAAGAGAAGCGATACATTTTAATGGAAAGCTTGAAACAGGCCAGTATTCAAAACCTATGACGCCTATGGATTGGTATAAAAAATGGACAGATGGACCTCTGATAGATCCAGAAGCAGAAATCTTCAGTGATGATTCAGATAATGAGTATGTGAACAGAGGTAAAGGGAAATTGGCACTCGCAGAGAACATATCAATATGGTATTCTTTGGAGTATTGGAAAGAGTTAAAAGTATGTCATCTTCTTGATCCTATGCATATATTCAAAAATACTGGTTATTCACTATGGCAGCATCTTCTTGGACTAAAAGATACCACAACATCAAGAAATGATTTGAAAGATAAAAAATCCAAACCAAAGTTATGGCCAGTTTTTGATAGACATCGACAAGAAACAACTTATGCATCTGCTCCTTGGGTACTTACAACAAAAGAGATAAAGACTATCAACAATAGAATTCAATTGATCAAGACTCCTACAGGATATGGAGCATCGTTTCAAAACATGTTTAGTATGGATGATAAGAGCTTATCTGGATTAAAGACCCATGACTGGCATAACTTTTTGAAACATATTTTACCTTTGGTTATCGATGGATGTACAACGAAAGGAGTACGGGATGTGATCTATCGTCTTGGATCACTTATAAGGTAATTATGATACTTTTATATTTAATATGTATGAATATTGGATATCTTTTATTTTTTAATTAACTTCTTTACAATTGTTTTTATGATTTGTATAGGTGGATTACATCCAAAGAGATCGATAAAAATTCGATCCCACAAAAAAAACGTGAATGCAAAGAGCTACTATGTTTGATGGAAAAAGAACTTCCTACTTCATTTTTTGATATTCAAGTTCATTTACTAGTCCATCTTGTAGATGAGATAGAGATTGCCGGTGTTGTCAACACTCGATGGATGTTTTGGGTCGAGCGATTTATGGGAATACTAAAAGGTTATGTGCGACAAAGAGCAAAACCAGAAGGATCCATGGCAAAGGGTTGGATGCTTGAAGAGTGCATGTATTACGTTAGTGAGTACCTTGAAAGAGTTCATGAAGAAGCTCCACGTGCATGGACCAACGAGTCTTCTTCAAAAATAACAGATGAGGTATTATCAGGTAAGGGGGTTCCATTCTTATTTACATTTCAAGAAAAAAATGATGTTTCTACTTTTGTAGCATATAATAGCGAATGCATGCAAGCATTCGTTAGCGAGTACGAGGAACTTCAAAGTCTCCAAAGTAAAAGGCGAAAAAACAAAAGATCTAGACGTAATCTCGATAATAATGAGATTACAGATATACCTTCTTTCACGGATTGGCTATATAGTCGTTTGCAACGCGCCAACGCAAATAATGAAGAAATCTCAGATGAGCAAAGAGAGTTAATGATAGGTTGTGAACAAAAGGTGATTTTATTAAAATATATATTTTATTTTTTTCATATATGTATGTTAGTTTCTATTTACTAATTGAATTTATTTTGCAGGCTCGAATGTTCACTAATATGTGGGCTTTTGGACAGCATATTAGAATCAAAGCCATTGATTCTTTACGTAAAACAGAGGATTTTAGTATTGTTGCTTGTTTCAAGCAACTATCACGTGCTAGCTCAAAAGACACGAACCTTATAGATAGCAAACTTGGTTACATAGGAACTATTGTTGGTATCTACGAAATTTCATTTCGTACATTCAAACAGGTAGAAAAAAGTTTATATATATTTTTTAGAGTTGGTTATTTTTTTAAGCACCTAATAATGGGACGTTTTTGTTGTTATATATTTTGATAGGTCATTTTGAAGGTTGGCTGGTATCGAGCGGAGTATAAAGGTAGTAATTCTACAATAAGAAAGGAATTATCTGGGTTTTGGGCAATTGATTCTTCCAAGGTAATGCGATCTACTAAAGAACCATATATTCTTCCTAGGCATATTGAACAAGCATTTTTTTATAAAAACCCAGATGCTCATCCTTGGTGGCAAGTCATTCATGTGCAACCTAGAGGTAGGTCATTGTTTGAACAGTTTATTGTTAGAGAGATTGAAGAAAGTCCTCTTGATGATTCAGCATCAGATACTGATACATCAACATCTGGAATAGAAATTAGACTCATTATACGTGATAATGATACTAATCTTTTTGATGAAGAGGATAATTCTCTACATGGTGATTCTACTGATGAGGAAGAGGAATTACCAGAAATAGATATTAATCCACCAATAGATGATGTGATTCATGAGAACATAGATTTAACAATAGAAGAAATAAATGAAATCAATAAGGATAATGAAGATGAGACTATATTGATGTCTTACCAAAATGATGGCAATAATGAAAACATATGAGCAGATTAGATAGTAACTTGAAGCTTCTGAATGGATATCAGATAATAGGTTTTTTTTATTAACTTGAATAACGATGAATCCTACTACAGAGATGAAATCATGTTCTTCTAAGTTAGAACATGAAGCTCGGGGGTATGCCTAATTATTTTATATATAGCTTTATCTTCGAGGAGTAAATTTTTATCATGTATGTATGCATATGTGTGTGTATTCATGTGTATTATATGTATACATATATTAGTATGAATATATATGTATTTCATGTATATGTATGTGTTTGCATGTGTGTGATATATGTATACATGTGTTAAATATGCATGTGTATATATGCATATGCATGTATGTAAAATATTCATGTATTCATGTACGTAATATATGCAAGTGTTTATAATTGTGTACATGTATATATGTATATGTGTCTATGTGTAAATATGTATGCATGTATATATATGTTTATGTGTGCATGTAGGCATGTACATGTATGTGTAAATATGTACATGTAAATATGTTAGTATGTATATATATATTTATGTGTGCATTTAGGCATGTATGTGTGATGCATAATATATCTACTCCATTTTATATTTATGTATCCTATCTACATGATGTGTATATATCTTTACATATATTATGAATCATGATCCTCGTTGATTCGAGTAGCTATATATAGAGCCATAAGGTTGGGAGGAGAGACATCTCTCTAGTAGGACGTCGGAGGTGTACATATACTTCAAACATATGGCTAAAAGGTTGAATTAGAGTTTTTAAATTAGGGATTTCAAAACCCTAATATCGAGATTAGTGTTCTCTCTCTCTCTCTCTCATATACATACATACCGTGCATTGTCATGACGATGCGCCATAAGTGTCCGCATCTCTTTTAAACACCATTTAAGAGACCACCCTGTCCCAAACTCCGTCTCAAGTGAACTGAGCACGTACTTTTTATCCCTCTCATCATGCTCACTACAAAAATAAAAAACATAATATAAATAAAACATAAGATATATATTTCAATTTATATGTAAAACTTTTACTTACTTCCACGGTAAGTGGATAAAGCGCAGGTAAGAGTCGCATAGTGCACGCATTCTCCTCTTGAACTCCAATCCATTTCCTATGTATACAATATTCCCCTCTGGCTCTATGTCGCACTCTAGTCCTAACGTGCCTATGCATGTCCTCATAGGCAACGTCTCTGCTCTCCTATCACGTGCTGGAGGTGGTATAGGTGTCCTGAAAATAGATAGATAGAAATAAATAAAAATATGTGCTATAATATCATTAAAAAAGTTTATGAAAAAAACATACCTATGAGCAGATAGCTCTCTTCCTGCGTGTGGATCTGTAGAAGAGCCCTCGTCTGATCGCGTAAGCATCTGGATCGTATAATCCAGCTCCTCATCGGACATCTCTGCGTAGTCCCGCATTATGGCCCCTAGAGTATCTGACGGAACTCTTGCTCTCATAAGACTTTTTATGAGAGTGAGTTTCGCCTTTCTCTCTCTACTGGGATCCATACTACCTAACATATAAAACAAAATGGTTAGAAATCAATATATATACGTGTATGTGTGTGTGTATGCATGTGTATGTGTGTGTATGCATGTGTATGTGTGTGTATGCATGTGTATGTGTGTGTATGCATCATTATGTGTGTATGTGTGTAGGTATATGTGTGTCTTGTCTATGTGTATGTGTGTATGTGTGTATATGTATGTGTACATATGTGTGTGTGTGTGTACATATGTGTGTGTGTGTGCATGTGTATGTGTGTGTGCATGTATATGTGTGTGCATGTGTATATGTGTGTGCATGTGTATGCATTATGTGTGTGTGTGTGTGTCTATGCGTATGTGTGTGTGTGTCTATGCGTGTATATGTGTGTGTACATATGTATGTGTGTGTGCATGTATATGTGTGTGCATGTGTATATGTGTGTGCATGTGTATGCATTATGTGTGCATGTGTGTATGTGTATGCATTATGTGTGCATGTGTGTATGTGTATGCATTATGCATTGTGTATGTGTGTCTATGTGTGTGTATTTGTGTGTATGTGTGTGTGTGTCTATGCGTATGTGTGTGTGTGTCTATGCGTGTATATATATGTGTACATATGTGTGTATGTGTACATATATGTGTGTGTGTGCATGTATATGTGTGTGCATGTGTATATGTGTATGCATTATGCATTGTGTATGTGTGTCTATGTGTGTGTATTTGTGTGTATGTGTGTGTGTGTCTATGCGTATGTGTGTGTGTGTCTATGCGTGTATATATATGTGTACATATGTGTGTGTGTGTACATATGTGTGTGTGTGTGCATGTGTATGTGTGTGTGCATGTATATGTGTGTGCATGTGTATATGTGTGTGCATGTGTATGCATTATGTGTGCATGTGTGTATGTGTATGCATTATGCATGTGTGTGTGTGCATGTATATGTGTGTGCATGTGTATATGTGTGTGCATGTGTATGCATTATGTGAGCGTGTGGCTATGTGTATGTGTGTGTGTGTGTCTATGCGTGTATATGTGTGTGTACATATGTATGTGTGTGTGCATGTGTATGTGTGTGTGCATGTATATGTGTGTGCATGTGTATGCATTATGTGTGCATGTGTGTATGTGTATGCATTATGCATTGTGTATGTGTGTCTATGTGTGTGTATTTGTGTATATGTGTGTGTGTGTCTATGCGTATGTGTGTGTGTCTATGCGTGTATATGTGTGTGTACATATGTGTGTGTGTACATATGTGTGTGTGTGTGTGCATGTGTATGTGTGTGTGCATGTATATGTGTGTGCATGTGTATATGTGTGTGCATGTGTATGCATTATGTGTGCATGTGTGTATGTGTATGCATTATGCATTGTGTATGTGTGTCTATGTGTGTATATTTGTGTATATGTGTGTGTGTCTATGCGTATGTGTGTGTGTGTCTATGCGTGTATATGTGTGTGTACATATGTGTGTGTGTACATATGTGTGTGTGTGCATGTGTATGTGTGTGTGCACGTATATGTGTGTGCATGTGTATATGTGTGTGCATGTGTATGCATTATGTGTGCATGTGTGTGTGTGTATGTGTATGCATTATGTGTGCATTATGTGTGTATGTGTGTCTATGTGTGTGTATTTGTGTGTATGTGTGTGTGTGTCTATGTCTATGTGTATGTGTGTGTGCATGTATATGTGTGTGCATGTGTATGCATTATGTGTGCATGTGTGTATGTGTATGCATTATGCATTGTGTATGTGTGTGTATTTGTGTATATGTGTGTGTGTGTGTCTATGCGTATGTGTCTGTGTCTATGCGTGTATATGTGTGTGTACATATGTGTGTGTGTACATATGTGTGTGTGTACATATGTGTGTGTGTGCATGTGTATGTGTGTGTGCATGTATATGTGTGTGCATGTGTATATGTGTGTGCATGTGTATGCATTATGTGTGCATGTGTGTATGTGTATGCATTATGCATTGTGTATGTGTGTCTATGTGTGTATATTTGTGTATATGTGTGTGTGTCTATGCGTATGTGTGTGTGTGTCTATGCGTGTATATGTGTGTGTACATATGTGTGTGTGTACATATGTGTGTGTGTGCATGTGTATGTGTGTGTGCACGTATATGTGTGTGCATGTGTATATGTGTGTGCATGTGTATGCATTATGTGTGCATGTGTGTGTGTGTATGTGTATGCATTATGTGTGCATTATGTGTGTATGTGTGTCTATGTGTGTGTATTTGTGTGTATGTGTGTGTGTGTCTATGCGTATGTGTGTGTGTGTCTATGCGTGTACGTGTGTGTGTGTAAGTGTGTGTGTGTGCATACCTGTCAACTGTCTCCCTTCTCTCTCTCCCTCTCGCGCGCGCTCTTTCTCTCTCTCTCTCTCGGTCTTGCGTTCAAGGCCCGGCACAAATGTGCCGGGAGAATTGAATTTTTTTTTTTTACATTCCAGAGCGTCGCATATGCGACGCTCTGTAGTTTGCCAACGTCGCTAAGGGCGTCGCTAACTAGCGACGCTTTGGTGTTGCGTCGCATAAGCGACACTACCGTCGCTTATGCGACGATGCTCGGCCAAAAAAAAAAATCCGATTTTTTTACCGTCGCTTATGCGACGATCTCATCGCATAAGCGACGGTTTTCGTTTTTTTCCCGATTCGGGGGCGTCGCTACGCCCCCCTTTTTCTTGTAGTGTGAACAGGAGAAGTTGTAAGATCCCAGGTATTGATATTAGAGCAGCTCTTGAAACCTATAACATAAAAATTCCTTGTATTTCTTTTGATAAGAAAAGACCAAAAGTCAATAGAATTAGTGGCCCTTAATATCCATTTAGCTACCATTTGAATAGCCATTTTAGAAGGACATATTATGCCAAGACCACCTTCATCGTTTCTTAAGCAACAAACTTTCCAAGCAACTTTAGGTATCTTGCTATTAGTTTGAGAACCACCCTAGAAAAACCTTCTAGACAGAGCAATGACGTGAGATATTTTCTTTTTATTAGGCATCCAACAAGCAAAAAATAGGTTAGAACCGAAAGAATAAAGTGCTTTAGAACAAACACTCTTTGAGATATATTTTGTTGAGAGGATATCTAGTGGAAGACTTTATTTCTAAATTTGTCAAAGATCCAGCTCCATCTCTGTTCAAAAGACACACCAAAACCCATGGGAATACCTAGAAGCATGAAAACAACACCTTCGTGAATAATATCACTTTTGTTATTCACAACACAAGTAGGCAGAACATTGATAAAAGATTATTTTAAAATGATTAACCATAGAACCACTAGCTAGACAAAACAAATGAAGATAATGCATAAAATTCTCAACAGACAAGTTATCAGCCAAAGTGATCATGTTAGTGTCATCTGCAAACATCTGAAGGTCAAGTTGAGAGGAAGCACCTAAGATCACCAGACCATTTATAGTACCTTGCTCCATATAGTCTCTCACTAGCTAGCCTAGAGAATCACTAGTTATGGCAAACAAGAGGGGGGCAAGGGGACAACCTTGTCTAATAGACCTGCACAGCTGGAAGGAGTCAGAAAGGTGACCATTCATGGCCACCTTGGAGTTAGCATTGCCAAAGAGAATACTAGTATATTTAATGAACCTTTTACCATCCCCAATGTCATTAAAAAATTGGAGGATGAAATCCCACTCAATTCTGGCATAGGCTTTGTCAAAATCCATTTTAAAAAAGAAAGTATCAGTCTTAGTCTCTTTAGCAAACTCTAAACCTTCCCATATAGAGATAATGGCATCCAAAATATACCTACCTCTAATGAAACCTTTCTGCTCAGGAAGAATGATCTTGTCCATAATAGGGCTAAGCCTTCTAGCCAAGGAAGAGGCAAAAATTTTGTACAAAGGAAGTCAAACAAGAGATAGGTCTGCAGTTATTTAAGTCATCCTTAGCTCCTTTCTTGTGAACCAAGTTAATCACACCAGAATTGATAAAAGCAGAAAGAGTACCTCTCCTCATGGCCTCTTGCCACACCAGAAGAATAATGGGCACAATAAAATCAACAAGCTCATGAAAGAATTCATTAGGAATACCATAAGGATCAGGAGACTTGTAGGGTTTCAATTTACAAATTTGGTTTCTCTAACCTCATCGACAGAGAGGGGCAGGTCCAGGTGTTGAGGAATCATTTTCTTCCTTTTAAGGGCAATAGTGGCCCTATCCCTCTGGATATCCTCCCCCCTCTTGGGAGGCCTAGAGAAAACATTAGTAAAGAAGCCAATGGCCTCTTGCAAATTCTCCTTAATAGTAGTAGCATAATCACCAGAATTTTTTTTCAACATGGGGACAAAGTCCCTAGCTTTCTTTTTCTTCATAAGATCAAACATACGTTTGTTAGGTCTATCAATCTTCCCAGCCCAAAATTCTCTGAAAGCGACAAGAGCACCACTAGCTAAGAAGTAGTCTTCATACCTCAACCTATCCTGGAGATCAAGAAGCTTCGGACTCTTCATGTGATCATCCATGTTCCCATTCTTAACATTATCTATCTCTCTCATAATCATCATTCTTCTTTTGTATCTAACTTCCTTGGCTTGAAGCTTATACTTGGTGAAAAGATTTTGACTGTCTTTTATAGATCTTTCCCAAGCAATGAAAGGAGAGCATTTAGGAGAAAAAAGGTAGCTAAAAATATCTTTGGTCTTCTCTTTAACACACTTCAACTTCAAGAGGGAAGCATCAAGATTAGGCCAACCAGCTTTGTAATCTAGGGAGCTCCTAAATAGCTTAATCACCAAAGGAGAATGATCAGGCAACTGCAGAGACAGGTCAATATCACACTTGAGTTGCCAAAGGTCATGCAACTTGTTAATATTCATGTAGCATCTATCCAGTCTAGCAGAAAGAGGTCTGTTAGTACTCCTATTATTTCAGGTATGACCAGAGCAGCCAGACCAATCAACCAAATTGAGAATGTCGAGTGTTTTAATGCTCCCATTTTCATCCAAAAGATTTTCGTCGTGAGACTACAAGTGGCGGAATCTCTTTTGTTTTTTAAATAGAGTAGAATGAATTGGAAAGACACACACCTGACCTCATAAGGTAGAGGCGTCTATCTTGGGGAGCTCATGGACACCCATCTTTGGGAACTCATGGATATGTCCAATCAAGGTTTGAACTCAGGACTTCGTTCTTGAGATTCGTAGCATCAACCACTAGGCTATGTAGGCTTTGACACAAACTCATGAATTTTAATTATAAGCCAAGTTAACGGAGATATATATATATATATATAACAATCGCAATATTGAGAGCACAAATGCGACAATTTTGAGGTGATTTTTTTTTTAATTAAAAATGAGTGTTCCAACGTCATCCGATTCATAAAACATGAAATGCATTTTATTGTTGTATTTTTTCATTGGACTCTTTTAACTGATCTCCTAAAAAAAAATATCCATAGAATGAATTGGAAAGACACACATCCAACCTCTTACGGAAGAGGCATTCATCTTGATAAATTCATAGATATGTACAATCAAGATTTGAACTCGGGACTTTCACAAATTCAAAGTGTCAATTATTAGGATACGGGGTCTTAAACAATTAGCATAATTGTTGGAGGGCAACAAAACATTGAACAAAGGAAGGATCTCTGGTGTACTGGTAAACACTTTGGCCTCGGAATAAACACTTTGACTCTGGACTGTGGGGTCCAAGGTTCAAATCCAAAAGATTATGATTTGACGTTAAGCTCTTGAAAAGTGGGGGATAAGGGAGGGGTTTGGAAGGTGTGTGCTTTGTTTTTCATTTCATTAAAACTAAGTGGAAGAGTATATCGGCAATCAGACTTTCAAAAAAATGGATAAAGTGAGTGATGACATTGTTTGGCTCTCTCTTTTTCATGCAATGCCCACATTGAGGCAGGTAAGAGAATAGACCTCCACATGTGTTCTCAATGATATCATGTTATATGAACTAATACTTATATTTTGTAAATCTCATTAAGGCTAGACTTATAATATTCTGTTGTATGAACTAATGCATATATTCTTATCATCAAGAACAACAAAAATTTTAGAATATCAGAATGACAACATATATTACTGTAATTACTATTGTAAGTGTTATTTAATTTCATTATCAACTATTAATTTTCATTTTAAAGTTGATATTAAATCGCACAACTACTATATTTCATGAAGTGGATAAATTCTATCTCATCACTCTTGCATGCTCCGAAGCTCACTTGTTTCTTCATTGCCACATTGAGCACAATACATTGCCTTTTTCTCATCCTATTTCATTGCTCATCATGCTTTTATCATGAAATGGCTTTGTTATTCTCTTCTAACCACCCACCATGACTTTCAAATTTTGGTTTTGCTTCTAAAGTCCAATCTATATAAAGACCATCTCCATGAAGCACGCAACTGTTATGGGGTGCAGGAGATGGGGCAACGAGGTCTAGGACATAATGCAGATTCACGTCCCATCTTTGAAATATATGTGAAACTGGATAGTATTTGTAGAAATTTCCTTTGGACGGGCGATCACAATAGAAGGGGGCTGCCTAAAATCAAATGGTCCATCTGCACCAGCCATAGAGATAGTGGGGGTCTTGGTATCCTGGACATTAGGTGCATGCATAACAAACTGGCAGCCAAATGGATGATTAAGGCTTGGTGCAATGGGGAGGCCTCGTGGGCCAAGTTGATCTTCAGAAACAAGAACGAGTTGGCTCTCATGGGTTGCCCAAATTGGAAGAAGCTCGACATCTTGACCTTGTTGTTTTCCCTGATCCCCGTCTTCCCGAAAGGCTCTAATCTCGTGTGCTCCCTATGGAAGAGTTGGAATAAAGTCAAAAGCTACACAAGAATTAGTGAAGACTAGAAGTGGGCTGCCGGTATCAGACAAAATGACTCTATCTGGTTTCCGATCCAAGGCATCCGGAGTGTGGAACCTTGGAACATTCAAAATGCCAAGAAGTTATGGAACAAAGGCTTCAAAAAATGGAAACATACCTGGAAACAAGGCACCAACCGTTGGATCAACTTTGAGGATATTGACCCTTGCGTCAACATTTCGTACGAAGAATGGAACACTTTGCAAAGCAGATGTCTCGCCTGGGATCGACATAATACTCGCCTTCTCATGGGACACGACACATCGAGCTCGCTTGGTCTCAAATGGCACAATGGGAATAGCCTATCAAAAATCCCGAACATCAAAGAAACGATTGACTATCAGGTTAACCTCAACAAGAAGTGGTGCCTGTCATGGACTCCGCTTCGGTGGGACATGAAGTTCATGGCTATCTGGCACCCCCTCATAGAAATCAAAAAGTCTGTCCTCTTATGGAAAATTCTTCATCATGGAATCTAGACCAACCTTAAGGCTAGCAAACTTTGTGGGATTCCTCCCTGGTGCAAACACTGCTACCAGTCTCTCGAAGATGTTCCACACATCTTCTTTACCTGCCCCAACTCCAACAGACTCTGGCAGACGGTTGGAAAGAAAATTAGACTTCAGAAACATCTTAGTTGGCAGCAAGCCCTGTTGGGAGAAGCGATCGGCTGCTCCACGACTCTCTGGAACGCCATCAGAGGGGAGGTCCTATGGAAAATCTAGCGGGAAAGATGTGCTTTCAACTTCGGTGACTCCCCCAAGGAGTGGTAAATTGAGAAATCGTTGTTCCTCCTTGGCAAAAGGATTGTTAACTGTAAGAAATCCCCCCCTTCAGGCATCATCAAGTTCTCCTTTTGATCAATAACAAGCTTAAACCCAAGTGGGCCCCTCATGAGGGTGATGAGAGGGTGATTAACCTTCTTTGTAAAGCCATCTAAGCTCTGTAAAAGCTTCCCCTGCTTTGTGGGATTTGGGGGGTCCCATGGGCACTAGTCCCCTTCTCTTGTACTTTTCTTTATTTAATTCAAGTCCGGGAGAGTAGGCTAATGCTGAACTTCCTTTATATTTAAATATATATATATATATATATATATATATATATATATATATATATATATATATATGTGAAACCTTGCTTTCAACATACCAAAAACCCTTTCAATTGGCATCTTCTTACTAGATTGGATAACACTTCAATGGTACTTAAGATGAGGCAACCATTGATTGGTACTAACATGTATGTATGGTTGAGTGGAATATGCACAATAGCAACCAATCCCTAGAGCATGCGTTGCACATATTTTAATCATGCATTCATCCAACCGGCCCTAAATCTCATTAAAGTAATCAACCTGGTTTTCACATGTACAATTATAGGGACATGAAATCCAGCCATTCCACCCACAACATAAGGTTTCTCTGATTCTCTCACAACATTTTGCTAAAGTTGCCAAGCAAATGGTCGAAGGTTCTCTAGTGTACATATCCCTACACAAAAAAAAAAAAGCTACAATGGCATTAGAAAAATCAAACACCACAGGTTGTGCTCTTTGGACATTCATAAGTGATGCCTATTCTCAAAAACCCATCTGTTGTTAGTGCAATAACTACTAGTCTATCTATTATAGGTATAGATTCATGATAATTTTTGTTATTTTAGCATAAAAAGTGCAACCTTTCCACACAAGTAATGGAAGTTTTTGTTTTTAATCCTCAAGCTATGTTGGAAAAAGTTATCGTCATAAGCATTGAAATGATAATTTTAAACAAAAACATGTTTATGACCTCTTCTTCCATTAATGACCCTAATCATTAACATTGATCATGTCACACGTTCTTGATGGTGGAGTCTTGACTATTAAAGTAGTTCTATAATTGGTATTACATATTTTCGTATCATTATAGGTTCAAGTGGTAAAAGACATAGGTTTTGAGGGTCCGAAGTCCCTTGGAGAACCTTTGGATTGGCCACATGCATACAAGCACCCAATAGGCTACTCTTGGCTCCCTCATCTTGAGATACTTGAAATGCACATGAGTTGCACATCTTATAGGTATTCATGTTTCTTTGAGCCTTTATATGTGTGATTTTTTGCCCACTATCAGATGAATCCAAAGATTTTTGGGCTTTCATGTTCTCCCGAGTACCCTCAAAAAAATTTGTTTTGACATCCCATTGCCTGATATGAATATCCAACTTGTTACATAAATACAAGCTCTAAATTTGTTTCTAGGTTTGTGTATTTTATTATTTCCTATAAATAAGATGTTGAAGGAGCACACAATGGAAAAAACTTAGATTAAAAGTGCCCAAAAATCGAGATAAAAGTAGTGGTCTCTATTTTTAGAAGAGCTAGTCACTTATGTTGAGAACCTCTCAATAAAAAGAGTGTTTCTCTTAGTATATGATGCCAAATTATAAGATTCTTGTTGGTTTACGAAGCTTACAACATGTTTATATGTAGAAAATAAAAAGTCGATAAAAAATTTCATGTAAATACGATTTTTCTCATACTTATTCTCTATCAGGTATTTGTTGTCTTGCCAGAGACATGTCTCTCTTCATACTTTCATATCTCAGCCAATATGAGGTTTTTTGACTGATTTAACTTGGAGGTGATCCCTTATCTCTTGTACTCTCATTATATATCAGAATTTCTCATCAGTTTTGGAGTTTTTATCTATTGTAATTCAATATCCAAGTCGAACAATTTTGCACAACATTCTATACCAATTTTCGATGAGCTTTTAATACCCTGAATTCAAACTACTTATTGGTGAGCTATACTCCTACTTCTGTGATGATTTTTGTTTGTATTCCCAATGATGTTTCTCTATAGTAGATGTAGCAAGAACCGCATCATGACCAAGAAATCGAAGATCATCATCTTCAACACCATCTGCATCACCTTCAATCATTGTATTTGTAGGTGTAATAGGAAGTTTTTCAACACAATGCACAATATTCCACAAACCTTTTGCTACCTATACATAATGCATCATGTATGCCTACAATGGGTAATTAATACAATCTAGCTTATCCTCAACAACCAACATACAAAAGACATTATTGCTTCCCACCATGGCCAGTGGTTAAATACCTTGATGCAAAAAAATGATTATATCTCACAGAGCTAGGAAATAGATACACCTTATGTAGCTCTACTAAACCTATAGCAAACTTTGAGGTGCTTGTACTAGCAAAAAAAACCTGTATATATGTTTGGCACAAAAGGATGAAATTTTATTTCCTACACAATCACTGCAATAGTGTCTGGAGGTTGAAATGAGCTCAAATCAAGATTTTGATGCCACAAAGCAAACAAGTTTTGAAATTATAATAACCTTGAGTATGCTAACCAATTTTTGTGCAATTATGAGACTATGTCAGAGGGGATGTCGATGACACCCTAAAGGAAGTGATGAACTTCTCTAATACTAATTATTGGAGATCGAGGTTTGTGAAAGCACACAAACAACACAATGAAGAATAAGAATCTTGATAGATTTATGCATTACCTAGGTGTCAAACATTAGTAGGAGGCTAACTACACTTTTCACTTCTTAGAGGTTCTTTTCCCCTATATTGTAGTACATTCATAACCCTAAAGGACTAATCTTTTTATACTCCATACTCATAATACATTTTGTGTCGTGCCTCTAAAATTCTTCTTTGTCATGCTGTATTCTCACTCCCTAGACTCCAATAATTGGTATCAAAGTAGCTTGTTGCTTCTTATTGAACATCATTGGCACATCACCACTCACTTTCTCATATTCCTAGAAAAATTGAGCATACTCAGAGTCATGTATACTTCAAATCATCTCTAAGGGTTTCACATGGCTCAAAAATATTTGATCTCATTTAAATTGTGGAACACACTATAATTTTTGTATGGGTCTCATTTTCTCACAAAGATCAAAGATTTGAAAGATAAATCGATTGCTACATATGAGATTTTGCTAGACAGTTCAAAATTGTGTAGAATGTTCCCAATGAGCTTCCTTATGCTTATCAAAGGATTTCTTCTACTCTTTGGTTGATGATGAAAGGAAACCAAATTCCTTAACATGATAATATTTAGTTCTTGTTTTGCTGCAAGCGTTAAAGCATGGGAATGTAGACAATAAGTTTATGTCTAGGACATGGCTATTTAGCCACTTAGAAAGCTCCCTGTTATTAGACATTACAAATAGGGATATATTATTGATGATATTATAGAAGCAATTAATGACCATTAATGGATGATATCCTACATACAATAGGAGTATGGAATTGAATAATCATAGTGCACTGTGATCAAGTGTTCATGCTCATTCAATGAGCAAAAGTGCATGCTCATTCCAAGTTGATTCATGCATATGCATTCTCATAGTTTGTAGAGAAGGGGTGGTACTGGAAGATGAGGGCTCATCTAAGCTTGCACTATGATAGTTCTTGAAGAGATTGTGTAGACCAATAGAGGCACAAAAAGTCACAGGGCAAAGTGTATAGAGAATAAGTAACTAACGATGTTTATGGAAAATTACTATCAACTTGCACAAATTGAATACTCCAAAGGAATGATGGAAATATGAAAATCTTTTGCCTGATGAGGGCTTGCAAGAAGGACACCTCATGTATCGGTAATATGATCTACAAGCAAGGTGTCATTGCCTTATAATTGATCTAGACATGGGGCATGCTCATCTACAAGCAAAAAGAAGGGAAGGCTGCAAAGAATGTTTGAGTATTGTTGGGAAAGATGGATGGATGCTCCAAGAGACTGAGTAGGTATTGCTAAAACCTGCTTTGTACCAGCCCTCTTTTGCTTTAGACTTGATAAGTAGACCTCCTTAGCTTTCCAATGACACCATAAAATGTCCTATGTACTTTGGAAATGATGTGTGTAATGATTGAACCAAAACAGAGAACTTTGAAACTCATAAACTCAAGAAAACCTTCTATTTATGTCTTGACACCTGCTGGGTATTTTGCTCAGTATGACCAGCACAATAGGAATTGGAAAACTTCCTTTTAGAGGTATCTAATTAGCTTAGTAAGCTAGTTATTCCAAGTGGAATGATGTAAAAAGATAAACTATGCTAAGAGAAATCAATTTAGCAAGTTAAGCTATACCCCGGATTTTTTAAGACTGTAGTAGATATTGACCAGTGATTACCTCGACGTAGATTTCTCTGAAATGGCTGAATAGAATCTCTTCAAACCTTAGCAACATGTAGATAACTTCAAGCTGAATCCAACAAGCTTTGAATCACTGAATTTGGTGAAGAATTGACCGAGATATGCACTTCACAAGTTGACAGACTTTTGAGTAGTATGACAGAGAACTCAGAAATGAACAATGTGAATGTATGTATTAATGAACCCAATTTTGTATACAAAAGCTTAATCCAAATTGCTTCTTGTGTGGCATTATCCAGTCCTCTATACTCTGCCTCTGTAGAAGACAATAGGCTTCTTTGCATACCAAGATATTGGCTTATCACCTGGAAAAGAAATATATCCAGAATTGCTCCTCCTATCATCCTTGCATCCTGCCCAATCTGCATCTGAATAGATCTTGATATCAATGTCTGAAGTGTAAGGGAAATACAAACCATGGTTCTATGTACCCTTGAGATACTTCAAGATTCTCTTGGCAGCCTCTAAGTGAGGTATCCTTGGCTTGTGCATAAATTGACTTAGCACACTAACTCCATAAGCAATATCTGTCCTTGTTAAGGTAGCATAGTTCAAGCTACCCAACATACTTTGATAACCTGTAATGTCATTGACTTCATCACCTTCATGGGCACTTAGTTTTAGGTTTACCTCCATTGGAGTGCTTGCTACTTTGGCATCGTGCAAATGAAACTTCTTTAACATGTCCTATATATATTTTTTCTGAGTAATGTATATTCTTGAGTTAGTATAAGCTAACTCAAGCCCAAGAAAATACTTCAATAGACCAAGATCATTGATCTTGAATTCCTTCATCATTTGACTCTTGATATATCTGATTCCATTGACATCATTGCCTGTAATGATGATGTCATCAACATAAACACAAAGGTATATTACCTCTGAATTACTTCTCTTGATGAATAGAGAAGTATCTGCCTTACTCATGACAAATGCTTGGTCTTGGAGGTATGTAGTTAACCTGTAATTCCATGCCCTAGGTGCCTGTTTCAATCCATATAAAGCCTTTTTCAATTTGCAAACATATGTTACCTTCTTAGGGTCCTCATAGCCAGGAGGTTGTGACATATAAACCTCCTCTGAAATCCATCCATTCAAGAAAGCATTCTTGACATCCAATTGGTACATATTCCAATTTTTTGAAGCAGCCACACTTACCAACACTCTGATAGTTGACATCTTGGCCACAAGAGAAAATGTCTCTTCATAGTCTATGCCTTGGGTTTGTGCAAAATCCTTGGCTACCAATCTAGCTTTGTACCTGTTAATTGTGCCATCAGAATTTCTTTTAAGCTTGTAGATCCATCTGGATCCTATTACCTTCATGGAGTCCTTCTTAGGTACTAACTCCCATGTGTCACTCTCCTTGATGGCTTCAATCTCCTCATCCATAGCTTCTTTCCATTCTGATTTGGTTATGGCTTCTTCATATGATCCTGGTTCTTCATTTGACAAATCTTTGGCAAGATAAAGAGAATGTTTAGTAACAAGAGATGTATCATACCCATATCTGATAGGTTTTTTGCTTTCTCTTTGTGATCTTCTGATTGATTGAGTTGAAGATTCAGGTATGTCTTCAAGTTTCTTCATCTTCATTTTGCCCTTGGACTTCCATGTCTTGAACTCTTCAAGATTGATAGTATCTTCATCATCTCAACTTGAGGCTTCATTCTGAGTAGGTTCCTCCTTTGCAAGATTTGGAAACTCCTTTTCCAAATCATAGGGTAATTTAACCTTCCTTCATTCATTCTCATACCAAGAATCATTTTCATCAAAGACAACATCTCTGCTTACCATAAATCCCTTATTGGTAGGGTTATAAAACGTGTAACCTTTTTGATTTAGATCATACCCAATAAAGATGCACTTTTCAGCCTTTGGGTCTAGCTTACCTCTTATCTGAGAAGGAATGTGTACATATGCTACACATCCAAATATCTTGCAATGGTCAAGTGAGGGTCTCTTACCATGCCATGCTTCATAGGGTGTCATGCCATCAAGAGACTTAGATGGTAACCTATTTATGAGGTAAGTGGCAGTAGAAACACTCTCTGCCCATAGATAGTTAGGTAACTTTTTCTCATTCAACATAGATCTAACTGTCTCAACAATTAACCTATTTCTTCTCTCAGCTACCCCATTCTGTTCAGGAGAATACCTTGTGGTTATTTCTCTTTTGATGCCTCTTTCCTGCAAGAAGTTTTCAAACTCATTGGAGAAGTACTCTCCTCCTCCATCTGACCTTAGCCTCTTCAAATTCTTTCCTGTCTGGTTTTCAACTAATGCAATATATTTTTTAAAACAATTAAACACCTCATCCTTGTGCTTCATGAAGTATAATACAATCCATCTGCTATAATCATCAATAAAAGATACATAGTACCTTGAACCTGAGACTGAAGGGTCTTTGCTTGGTCCCCATACATATGTGTGGACAAGCTCTAGGTAGTCTTCATGCATGTATCCTTTCCTTGAGAAGGGTAACCTGTGAGACTTCCCAAATTGACAAGCACCACACTTGTAAATCATATGTTGCTTGGATACATTAGGTATTCCAAGCACACATTGATCCCTGCATAATTGCTTCAAGGTTCTTTCAACTATATGCCCTAATCTTTTGTGCCAAATCTCCAGCTCTGAAAGTGTTTGATCTTTATAACTGTATAGTGCAATATTCTTTGTGTCTTCTAACTCAAAAGTGAAAAGTCTACCTGATTTTTCTCCTTTAGCAATGCTCTTGAACCCATGTCTTGGATCCTCCACAAATGCTCCATATTGATTGAATCTAACTTGCAAACCTTTCTCCACAATCTGTCCAACACTCATCAAATTTTTGGTAATGGTTGGTACATAGAGTACCCTGCTCAACAAATTCTGATTTCCATCACAAGTCTTAACATTTCCAACTTTAACTACTGAATGCTTTGTGTCATCACCTGTTTGGACTTGATGCTTACCTTTTGGTTCCTCAAGATTAGAGAGTAGTGCTTCATTGCCAGCCACATGATTTGAGCACCCTGAGTCAATGTAGAATAGGTGGTCATCATTTGTACTTGATTTTGAAGTCATGTTCATGATCAGAAGAGAGTCGTCCTGCTCCTCTGTGTAGTTGTTGTAGTCCTTTCTGGATTTGAATCCTCCTTGGTAGTTGCCATTGTAATTATTTTTGTAATTGTTGTTGTAGTTGTTGTTGTAGCCTTGGTGATGGTTGAATCTACCTCTTGACTGTGAGTATCCACCTCTTTGGTATCCTCTTCCTCTCTGATTCTTGTAATTCCTGAAACACTCATCTGTAGTATGATTTGATAAACCACAAATGTTGCATGGTGAGGAGTTATAGGATCTCCCCCTACCTTGCTTACCTCTTCTGCCCCTTCCTCTTGATGATCTACCTCTACCTGCATAGTTGGCTTGGGAGGTAGAGCCTTCATCTTCTACCTTTTTGCTCTTGCCTTTATCTTTAGACTTCTTATCAGTGTATAGGGCAGAAGAGTTATTAACTTTGGAAGTATCTCCATTCTTGTTGAGATTTGCTTCATGTGTAAACAATTGTCCCATGAGAGTTGTTAGATCTGGTATTTGCATGTCCATGTAAAGATCCATGGCAGTGGTGAAGCTTTCCCATTTGTCATCAGCCTTGATCCCATTAATCACTTGCCTTACGATCTGCTCTTCTTCAATCTCTTCTCCTATGCTTGCTAACCGATCTGCTACATCTTTAATCTTGGTCACAAATTCTGAAACAGCTTGCTTAGGTTGCTTCCTTAATGTTGTGAATTCAATCCACAACTGATTTTTCCTAGCCCTTGTATTTGAAGAAAAATATGATGACAAGGTTTCCCAAGTCTCTTGGGATGTCTTACAATTTCTAATATTTGGCAAAAGAAAATTAGAGATGGAGTTGAGTAAATAAGACCTTGCCAATGCATCCTTAGCACACCATGTGTTGAGCTTTTCATATTCTTCCTTGGTTGGTAATCCTCTTGTTTTGAATGAGGGCAATCCCTCATCTCCTGAGATGTATCCATAGAGACTCCTTCCTTGTAAATAGGTCTTCATCCTTAGAGACCATGCTATAGTTGTTCCTGTCCAATTTATCAATAAATGAAGGAAAACCATCTCCCATTTTACCTTAGTTTGCTCTGATACCACTGTTGGGAAAGATGGATGGATGCTCCAAGAGACTGAGTAGGTACTGCTAAAACTTGCTTTGTACCAGCCCTCTTTTGCTCCAGACTTGATAAGTAGACCTCCTTATCTTTCCAATGACACCATAAAATGTCCTATATACTTTGGAAATGATGTGTGTAATGATTGAACCAAAACAGATAACTTTGAAACTCACAAACTCAAGAAAACCTTCTATTTATGTCTTGATACCTGCTGGGTACTTTGCTCAGTATGACCGGCACAGTAGGAATTGGAAAACTTCCTTTTATGGGTATCTAATTAGCTTAGTAAGATAACTATTCCAAGTGGAATGATGTAAAAAGATAAACTATGCTAAGAGAAACAATTTAGCAAGTTAAGCTATACCCTCGATTTTTTAGGACTGTAGCAGATATTGACCAGTGATCACCTCGACACAGATTTCTCTGAAATTGCTAAATCGAATCTCTTCAAACTTTATCAGCATGTAGATAACTTCAAGCTGAATCCAACAAGCTTTGAATCATTGAATTTGGTGAATAATTGACCGAGATATGCACTTCACAAGTTGACAGACTTTTGAGTAGTATACAGAGAACTCAGAAATGAACAATGTGAATGTATGTATTAATGAACACTTGTATACAAACCCATTGGCATGAAAATCATTGCCTAATGGTGTAGATAGGTGTGGGCTAGAGTGTAGACCTCACACGCACTCAGAATCACTGATGAGAAGCTCGGGGATGATGAGTTCTACCCGCGATTTTTCCATGTCCATTTTTTATAAGAGATGAGTAAAAATTTGAATTCAAATTCAAACTTTTGGCTCCCTATGATCAAGCTCCTATATCCTAGGAGATATTACTTCAATCAAAGAGCTACCTTTTCCATGAATCCTTTTGGTAGGTGATTACAAAAGATTCCAAGTCAATTTGACTTTTAGAAGGGGATAACAAGGTAATTAACCATTAGCAATAGTTTCTATGCTTCTTCGCATATGTAGAGTCTTCAAGATATCTTTCAAGCCAAATGTGTAGGCTTGTGATTTACACCAACAAGTATCAATCAAACTTCCAGATGCTAGAAACCTACCATGAAACATTCAAAGTGGAAAACAAAACTAATTCCTTATGAATTGTAGAGAAGAAGTATGAGCTATTAAAAAAAAACTCATGTGAGTATGGCAATACGTACACTTAACATAAAACAAAATAGAGGTAAAATATGCATACAAGTAGACTATTATGAGTTGCTTGACTGATTAGATTGTTGAAGAATAAAGTAATTTTTTGTTCTTGTCTTATCTATAAGTATTCATAGTACATGAATGCAAAACTTAGATTTTTTTTGCAAAAGTTACAAGTCTTCTATGGGTAGTTTTTATTGGATCAAGCTACTATGTTTCATTTATAGATGACTATAGTAGATGGACAATTCTTTACTTCATGAATCATAAAGATGAAGTCTTCACTTGTTTCAAAAAGTATTTGGCATTGGTTGAGAACCAAACAGGTAGACGCTTGAAGAAGCTCAGATATGATGGAGGTGGTGAGTATTTCTCACATGAATTTAACTCATTCCTGTAGGACAAAGGCTTAAAGAGAGAGGTTGTAACAAGATACACTCCTGAATAGAATGGAGTGGCAGAGAGAAGGAATAGACTAATAGTAGAGGCTACAAGATCAATGTTGAATGAAAAGAAACTTCCAAATTACTTATGGGATGATTGCAGGAAAATAAAAGCTACCATATGACTTGGAAAGTGATTTTCCAACTTTGACTCAAGGAGAACCACAAATATCAGAAGATGTCAAATCAGATGATGAAGAACAGATTGACTACAAAGTTTAAAAGTCCAAGGGCAATAGTAAAATTCAAGCAATTGCAAGACATTCTTGAGTCATCCAATCAAGCACTTAGAAGGTCTCAAAGGGAGAGTAAGAAACCCATAAGGTATGGCTATGCCACATCACTAGTCACCAAGCATTCTGTATACATAACTAAAGACTCTTTGTCAGAAGAGCCTTCTTCATTTGAAGAAGCCAATAAGAAGGAAGAATGGAGAGAAGTCGTGCAAGAAGAAATTGAAGAATTTCAGGAGAACAACACTTGGGATTGGTTCCCAAGAAACGAAGCATGAAGGTAATAGGATCCAGGTGGATTTATAAAGTAAAGAAAAATTCAGATGGTTCCATCAACATGTATAAAACAAGGCTACTAGCAAAAGGGTTTGCTCAAACCCATGGAGTGGATTATGAGGAGACCTTCTCACCTGTGGCCAAGATGCCAACAATTAGAGTTTTAGTAAGTATTGCTGCTTCAACGAATGGGAACTTGTATCAGTTAGATGTTAAAAATGCATTCCTAAATGGATGGATCTCAAAAGAAGTCTACATGGCTCAACCACCAAGGTATGAAGAAAAGGACAAATCAGATTATGTATGCAAATTAAGGAAAGCACTCTATGGTTTAAAGCAAGCTCCTAGAGCTTGGAACCATAGGCTTGACACATACTTGTAGGATCAAGGATTTGTTGCTATCAAAGCAGATTCTTCTTTGTTCATAAAGAAGACTAACTCAGAAGTTATTTATCTACGTGTTTATGTGGATGAAATTATCGTTACAAGGAATGATGCCAATGGCATCAATAAAATTAAATCTCAGATGATGGAAGAGTTTAAAATGAGTAACCTTGGTTTGTTAGCATACTTTCTTGGATTAGGACTTGTATATTTAGATTCTGGAGTCTTTATTATTTAGAGGAAGGACAATCATGATATGTTAGTCAAATTCAAGATGGAGAACACTAAAGTTGCACGTATACCCATGGAACTCAACCACAAACCTAGTTCTTATGAGGGAGAACTCCTTGAAGATATTGCAGGTTATCAAAGGCTTGTTGGGGGTCTCAATTATGCAACCCTAACAAGAGTGGACATATGTTATGGAGTAAGTACATTAAGCCAATTTATGCATACACCAAGAAAACCTCACATGGAAGCTGCCAAGAGGATATTAAATATCTAAAGGGTACTATAAATGAAGGACTATTTTATCCATTCACATATGACTTGGATATCAAGCTATATTCTGATGCAGATTGGGCTGGCTCAAAAGATGATAGGAGCACTTCTGGCTATTTATCTTTGCAGGTTCAAAGCTTATTTCATGGTCATCGAAGAAACAACCAACTGTGGCATTGTCATCAATTGAAGCATAATATAGAGGCTTAGAAAATGCAACACAAGAGGCTATGTGGCTCAAGCTACTTTACACATATTTGGGATTACATTCTTATACTCCAATGATCTTTGGAGATAACAGTAGATCACTTCATTTGGCTCCGAATCCTGTATATCATGCAAGGATTAAGCACATTGAAGTGCACTATCATTATGTAAGGGAGAAGATACTTAGCAAGGACATCCAATCCTCCTATGTATCAACTAATTTGCAATGTGCAAATATGCTAACAAAATCTTTGGATGGAACTAAGATGAACAGGTTCAAGATGATGACTCCATTGCAAGAGATCAAAGAGAGATGAATACCAAGATACTTTGAGAATTAACATTTATTTCATATAGTCACATATGACTATTCCCTTGTAAAAATCAATTTACTTTTATCCTTGTAAAATTGCATACGTTAATTGAACTACTCTCACGTGGAATTAGGAGGAATCAAATCTCGACTTACTTAGTAGTTGATTGATGAAAGTAAGCCCTAAAGTTTAGGATTAACTTTATGGTAAGAGCTTGAATTTGAATTCAAAAGTTGGCTCCAACTCCAAGCTATAAAAATGGATCAAAATCTCCATGAGTAGGAGCTCGATTTGGAGATCATTTGAGAGGGGTTTTCTATGATTACTGAGCTCATTCTATAGCTCCATCACTACCCTCACATTGTGTAATTATACATTGCCCATGTCATTGCAATTCTACTCTCAAGTTTATCTTAGAACAGTGATCTTCTCAGACTTGGTTCTCAGTGCATAGTTGATCATTTGTTGTGATTTAAAGTGTTATAGATTCAACATACTGTCTATTTCATAGCTACAAAGTTTCATTTCATTGATTTTCCCAAGCTTGAGATACCTTCGTAACTCTAGTCATTGGTATGCATACTATAGCAGCCTGAAAATGTTGGGATAGTCATCCAACTTGCTAAGCATCATTCTCAATGTATACTTGATCATTTTTATTGAAATAACTTGTGATTGGTAGCTATCTAGGTTAAATAGATACTCCCAAAATGAATTTAATCAATCGCTAGTAGGTTGAGAGCATTGTTCATTTTACTGAACATGTGTAGAGACTAAAATAGCAAGTCTTAGCTCATAGATGAATTTTCTACTCATCTGTTTTGATCCATGGATTAAAGGATCATGCTCCAAAGCACTTAGGTGATTATTTGTGATTATTAGGAAGCTCAAAATGTCTACTCCACTCTCCGCTACTTGTTCTTGGCTGGTGTGAAGCAGGATTTTGCAGCACCAGTTCATCTCTAGAATCTATCCACCATCTCCTCCAACAGAGACTAGACATTCGAACATCACATTTTGTATTATGTTGCTTGTATTTGATTGAGACATAGAGATTGTTATACATTTATACAATCATTGGCGTTGCATGACACATGTATGCGTGCATCTTATTGTTGATGGTTGACGAGTGTTGATATACGTTGTATAATTGTGTCATAGATTAAATCACGGATAAAGAAAGTTGGAATTCGGTTTGATTTTGTCTTTCGAGTGTATTACTATAATTGGTTAGGATTTTGTATTTACTACGTTTCATGGTTATATGTCTATTTCTATCATATTGATGCACCTCATGTGTCTTACCTCGTTATGCCATTTGACACCTTAATGTATATTACCTCGTAATCGCATTTGGCACTCACACCTTTGTTGCATCAAATGCAGTCGATCATCTCGTTGCACATCCCAAGCACAAAAATTGCAATAATTCTTCCTTTAGATGTCTTGATTACAGAATACAAAAGTGCACCCAGACCTTCCTTTTATGTGCTAAACCAAGTGGGGCAAAAAATCTATTGAGAAAAAAACATGAAGAGATAATTTTGAAAGTCTGAGAGTCAATTTTAATATAAAAAATCTATAATCTAACAATAATTAATCTCATATGTGATCCTAAAAGAAAGCTTTCGTTTTTTAAAGACAAAAGCTAATTTTAATATCAAAATGAAGTAATATAATACGCTTCTTGCAGGTTCTTTTACTTAGTTCATAAAAAAATTCAATAGTTCATTAAAAAACTGACCGGTTTCGATCAATTCTTGCCCAAAAGAATCGCCTATAATCCTTTATGACCATTTTGTAGTTTGAAATATGAAATCCTAATTTCTCAAACTTCTCTCTAGGTAATGTCCTTTTAAATATGTTGGCAACATTTTTTTCAATTTAAGAACATTATAACGTTTCACTTCTTGAACTTGTATGTGTTCACAAACATAGATGTAATGTACTTTAGTATGTTATGTGTTCACAAACATAGATGTAATGTACTTTAGTATGTCATGTCCTTGCATGGAAAATCAGATGTTTGGTACAACAACATAATTGTGACTATTTCCTAAAATTGGAGTGGAAAAAGAAACTTCAGAAAATGTGAATCCCTTAGAAAATTCATTACCAAACCCATTCAATGGTAGCAATGTATGTGGGTTTGTAATTTTCGTCACAAATTGGAGCAAAAAGGGTAAGATTTTTCTTATTTAGCCATCAAATCAATAGATTTTCTATGAAGAAACATTTTTAGATGGTACATCTTTTACCATATAATCTGCGATGCCAAGTAGATCCAATGAAACTCGAAAGTTCAATTTTACTGCCTTCTTTTGGGAAGAATAAAGCATACTTAGAAGTTCCTTAGAGATATGTGAGAATTCCCTTCATAAGCTTTTGAATATTGGATCGTTGGATTATGCATGAGTTATCGAACTTGAGAAATTACATCTTGAATATTTACTCTAAAATTGCACAAATGTATAAGACTTTCTTCGACTACAAAGAGTAATGTCATGAACTAGGTTGCATTATTCGTTATTTGACTATTCAATTATTTGTAAAATAATTATTCGATTATTTTACGTCGAACCTTTTATTATTCGACCGAATTATTTGATGTCATGTCAACTTATTCGGGCATGAGCGAATAGTTTTTGTAGGGCAATTCGGAACTATTTCGATCGAAAAACTTTCGATCACTTTTTTTTTTCTATCGAAAAGCTTTCGATCGAAAACTATTTGTTTGAATAATGTTTTATAAAAGAATGCCCTCATAATTACACCTCATTAGAGTTACTTTATTTTTTGCGAACTTATAGTGTTGTGCAAAGAACAAGGTATAAGCTCTTGTTAAAAATATTTAGTCTTTTAGTATTAAAAAAATAAAGAAAAATATGTTTGTTTGTTTTTTAATTGTGAGTTAAAAACTATTGTGATTGTTTGACTCAACATTGATTCTTACTTCCCAATAGTTTATCTATGTGTGTGTATGATTCTGAGTAAAAATGTGTCGTGATTGTTTGAATCTAATGACTCTTACTTCATAATAGTGTGTGTATGTGTGTGCATGTATGGTTGTGAGTGAAAACCTATTGTAATTGTGTATGCACGTATGTATGTGTGTGTATTATTGTGAATTAAAATCTATTGTATATTTTGGAAAAGATTTTACCTTCCTTTTGATAATTCAAGGGTCGAGAAGGTGTTAATAAGTGAACTAGAGATTTTAAGGTCTCTAAATGGCTTTGTCTTGTAGACTATTAACACCTTCTCATATCCCTTGAATTGTAAAGGGATCCAACAAAGTTTCATCCATTAACATGTGTATGTGCATATGAGTGTATAATTGTGAATGAAAATCTATTGTGATTGTTTGACTCAACATTTATTCTTACTTCACAATACCATGTGTAAGTGTATGTGTGTATGATTGAGAATTTAAAATCTATTGTGATTGTTTGACTCAACATTGATTCTTACTTCACAATAGTATGTGTAAGTGTATGTGTGTATGTGTGTATGATCGAGACTTTAAAACCTATTGTGATTGTTTGACTCAACATTGATTCTTACTTCACAATAGATGTGTAAAGATTCATAGTAGTTTATATATATTTTTAAGATATATGTTTAGTGGAATGTATATCTTATTTAATATTGATTATGTTGTATTTTTGTAGATATAAAGTCTTCATAAACCAAGCACTATGGGAATGGGAAAAGAACGGTCATATGTGATTATTTATCAAGAGGGTAAAACAGTCTCCACAATACAATGCAAATGCTATGGACATCATTATGTAAGCAATGTAACTCGAATAAAAGAGCATCTTTTTAGTACAAGTAATAATGTGGGACGATGCTCTAATCCAGATAGTGATATATGGGTACACTTTGCAAGTTATGTAAAAAATGTAAATCTCAAGGTATCACATCAAAAAGACTTAAAAGTATGAGTAGTTCATAGTACTTTACAAGTAGTCCAGATATAGAGCAAGAATGAGTAGATCTATCACCCAATGAATGTAGTAAAAAATGGTGGATCTAATAATGTGCCACCATGATTTTTTCGTACTAAATCACATAACACAATACCTATAGCTTTTGAAAAGCAAGATTGTCTTGAGCTTCATCTTAAATGGACTCAAGCATTTTTAGCATATGGGACTCCTTTCAATGTTATTCGTAATCCTATTCTCAAAGATTCTTTGATGTCAATTGCACAGAAAGGATTCACCATGCTAGATTACAATAAAATGCAAATAGAGTATGTAGATAAAGTGAAGAAAAGTACTGAAGCTATTTTAAAAGGAACAGTAGTTGATTATGTACCAATGTATGGATGCACACTAGCACTAGATGGATGGACAAGTTATTAGAAGAAGACATTGATTAATTTCATGGTTATATGCCTAAAGGGAAGTATGTTTTAAAGAGAAACGTTTAGCTTTTCTTCAATACATATGAACATACTTCTCTTAAAGAGAAAAATTTAGCTTTTCTTGTAAATACATATGAACATGCTATATCTCATGTGAGTGGTCCAAAGAACGTGACTGCAATAGTGATTGATAATGCATCTAAGTTTTGAAGTGCTATAACTGCAATATAAAACAAGTATGAAGGCATTACTTGGGTTCCATGTGCAACTCATACACTACATCTATTATTGAAAGAAATAGGTGGATTATCTTTCATTAAACAATCTTTATTAGATGCAACTCATGCGGTCAAATTTATCTGAGAGCATCAATTTTCATATTCACTCTTTCGTTCAAAATCTCCTAATAAAGCACTTCATATCTTTTGTGCTAAACGATTTTCAATGGCCTATATTGTGCTCAATGGATTATTTGAATCAAGCCAACACTTGTAGAAATGATTGCAGATCGAAGATGGGAGGCATGGCTAGAGAAGTATCCTTCTTATCAAGTTGCGGACTCGAAGTGTATGTCTCTAATACAGTCACAATTTTTGGTGTAATCTTGAAATAATTATCGGTGTCACTAAACCTTTTGTGGAACTTTTATGATTTTTTGATACCGATAAGATTGTGATAGAAAAAGTTTATTGGATTATGTTAGTAGCTATTCAAAAGGTGAAAGAATTGAATCATTTTTCATTATGAGAAAATGTTTATATGTTTAGATAGTGATGTGTGTGAACACACTAGGACCACTAGGGCACTTTTTTCCCTCTTTAGGAGGTTTCCTCCCCCCCCCCCCATATTGTATATACACCTATTGCCCTAATGGGTCACTTATCTTTGTACATTCTAGTGGTAATACATACAGTATTGTGTGTTGTGCTCCAAGCTTCTTCTTCTTCTTGGAGTTGTTTGTGTGCTTCCGCATACCTCGAACTCCAACAATTGATATTAAAGCATGTTGCCGCTTCATCTAGGGCATCGTTGACGCCCCTCATGTCATAGTCTCAAAATCGCATGAAATTTGGTATGCATACTCAGTGTGATTAGGAGATCAAAACAGCTTTGCTGCATGGCGTCAAAATCACGATTTGAGCTTGTTTCGGCCTGTGAATGCACTATCGCAACACTTGTGCAGGCAATTTTGTCTTTTGTTGCCAAAGATATATACAGGATTGGGTTTTCCAGTATAAGTGTCTCGAACTCTGCTATAGGTTTAGCAAAACTTGAGAGGGTAGTTTTGTTCAACTTTTTGAGATACAATTTTTTGCATCAGGGTGCTATAGGTTTAGGAGAACTTGAGAGGGTAGTTTTGTTCAACTTTTTAAGATACAATCAATTTTTTGCATCAAGGTATTTTAGTCAATAGCCATGGCTGAGAGCGGTGATGTATTTCGTATGATGGCTGTTGAGGATAAGTTGGACGATACCAACTACCCATAATGAGCTTATATGATGCGTCATGTATCGGTTGCAAAAGGACTATGGAATATTGTGCAGGGTGTTGAAAAACATCCTATTACACCTACAAACACTATTGCCAAAGGTGATGTAGACGGCATTGAAGATGATGATATTCTTCATGTTCTTGTTCGTGTTGCAGTTCCTGTTGCAGCTATTGCATAACAAATTTGTGGGAATGGCAGAGATGCTTAGACACATGCATTGATAGCCTTGTCTGTCAAACGTGGCATTATTCCTCACATTCGTTCTTATAGAATAGCTAAGGATGCTTGGGATACACTTACCACTTTACATCAAGCAAGGAATGAGGCTCGTGTTGCTTACCTCCAAAAACAATTAGAGAGTGAGCACATGACTTAAGGAGATTCCATGGATAATTTTCTGACAAAGATCAAAGATTTGAAGGAACATTTGATTTGTGTTGATGAAGTCTTGCCTGACAATTCACTTTGTGCAGACTATTCTAAATGGTCTTCTTGATTCATATCAGGGTTTTACTTCTACTCTTTGTTTGATAATGAAAGGAAATCCAAATGCCTTAATATTTGAGGAGTTCATCTCTATTCTGTTGCAGGAAGATCAATCTTGGCAGAACAGGTCCATTATGCATGTTGTAGATCAAGTTTTCTTGGCGGATCAAAAGGGCAAAGGAAAATGGAGCTCTTCTAATAGTAAGCAAAAATCTGCTAATTCTACACAATCAAAGAAGGATGATAGAGATGGCAAGAAAAATAGAAAAGTAGAAATTGTTTTGCAAGTACTGTAAAGAAAAATGATAATGTCACAAAGAATTGTCCAAAACTGGCTGCAAAAGAGGCAAAGAAGAGGCTGGAATCATTGTCATAGAGGCCTCTACACCAAAAACAGATTCTGCTAATCTAGTGCAGAATGAAGAATGGGTGTTTACTACTATTTGCAGTTTCGACCCATCTTCTCCTGAAGAGTGTGTATCTGTAGTAGACTCGGATGTTTTGTACTTTGATAGTGGGGTAACCAAACATATTACCTCACAACATAGTTTCTTCACTTCACTCGAGCCTGCCCCTACAGGGAATACTATCATATGTGCCAATAACTCCTCTTATCCTATCATGGGAGTTGATAAGCTCATTCTGACTACTGTTGATGGTAGTTCTTTTACATTGTCAGATGCTTTATTTGTGCTAGGGATCAAGAAGAATCTGTTATTAGTTTGAGCTTTAGCCAAGATTGGTTTGGTTGTGAAATTTGTTAATGATAGATGTACAATTCATGATCTGTCAAATAGCAACATGATTATTGCTTCTGGCATTTTATGTCGTGGGTTGTATAAGCTCATAGACTATGAAAAATTAGTGAATCATTCAGCATGTGCAACACATGATTCTCAGGCTATGTTTGATGCAAAGCTTTGGCATGCATGCTTTGGTCATCTGAATTTTGCTAGTTTACTACACCTACAGAAATTTGAAATGGTGTCCTCTCTACCCAAACTTGAGGCACCTGGTAAACATGTATGTGAAGGATGTATTTTGGGCAAAATGGAGTGTTCCTCGTTCGCAAAAGGTGGTTCAGTTCGAGCTACTTAGAAATTGTAGATTGTTCATAGTGATGTCTGTGGTCCTATGCACACAGCTTCGTCTGGGAACTATCTTTACTTCGTGACTTTCATCGATGATTTTTCCAAGCATGCATGGGTATATCCATTAAGAAAAAATTGTGAAGTGTCTATGTGCATCAAACAGTTTTTGGTTTTGGCTGGAAATCTGTTAGCATGTAAAATGGGCACCCTCCGTTTTGATCGAGGGGGGGAATCTATGCCTTCTGACTTTAAAGCATTTCTGGTTGAACATGGGATAAAACATCAGTGTATAGTGCCATATACATCTCAACAGAATGGAGTTGCTGAACAGAAGAACAAGTCACTCATGGAGATGGCGAGGTGTATGGTAAAGAGTCAAGCCTTACCACATAGTTTTTGGCTTGAGGTTGTTATGTGTGAAACATATGTATTTAACAGATATCCCACTAAAGCATTGCAGTCTATCACTCCATATGAGGCTTGGCATGGTCGTATGCCATCTGTTGCTCACCTATGTGTTTTTGGTTATCTGGCATATGCATTAGTGCCTGAAGAACAATGCAAAAAAATTGGATGATAAAGGAGTGAAATGTATTTTTGTTGGGTACAATTGTGAAAGCAAAGGCTATCATCTGTATCATCCATAGACTAAACACATTTTGGTTAGCCGTGATGTTGTTTTTGTGGAAGATTTTATTCAGCCATTACTTTAATGTACTAAGGAGACATCAATTAGCTACAAAGACATGTATGACACTTTGATGCCTCCTTTTACAAGTGGATAGTATAGTGTTGGTCCTAATGAGGCAACTTCTCAACCTTTAGAAGTTTCATGTGATGATGCAGATCATTCCATTTCTAATGTAGATTTACATAATGCACTTGTTGATGAGAGAGATCATATTAAGGAGGCAAAAACTATGCCAAAATGGTTGGTGCAGACTTTGCGTGATAGGAAATTAGATGCATCTTTGTCATATCGTACTCATTCAGGCTCTCATCGTGCCTCTTTTGCATCAGATTGCTATGCTATGGCTGCCTCTAGTCTTTGAGATGAGAATCAACCTCTTTGATTTGATGAAGCACAAAATTCAAAAAATTGGATGGCTACTATGCAATCTGAATATGATGCTATAATGAAAAATGGTACCTATTCTTTATGTGACTTGCGTTCTGGCAAGAAGGCCATTGGCACTAAGTGGGTATACAAGTCGAAGCACAAGCCTGACACAACAGTTGATAGGTATAAGGCTAGGCTTGTTGCAAAGGGTTATGCTCAAGAAAGAGGCATTGATTTTGCTGAAACCTCTGCTCCCACTTGTTGAATGACTATTGTTCGTAGCATCTGTGCACTTGCAGCTCATATGGTTGGAATGTACATCAGTTGGACATTAAAAATGAAGGGTTTTAGTGTTCAGAACAAGAGGAGCGAGGAGGAGATGGAGGGAGAGAGAGGAGAGAAGCGACGTGCATAGATGTGTGGGAGCCTCGAAACCCACATAATGATCTCTCTTGAGGCAATGCTCTATATATGATGTATATATGAATATGGGGGTAAGGTCACATGACCCTTAAATCCCCAAAAATCTCCCACTTAAGGGTCAATGTGACCATAAGTGGTAAAATATACAAAGAATGATGTAGGACTAGACAATAATGTACAGGAAGAGTCCGGATCTCAACTCATACGGATTATCCTACACCAAATACCTCGAACAAGGTGTATCCATGCACCTCAAACTGCTCTAGACTCATATCAATAAGAGGCGAGCTCATATCTGACTGGTGCAAGAACTGATGAAGTTCCTGCAAAGCTCCCACTCGCTCTATGCCTGTGTCAATCATCGAATGACTGACATCTCCAAGTGCAAATGCTCCAATAACAACTGCAATGTCTAGTCTTGAGTATAACAACTCGTACATTAGACTCTCGAATGCTGATGAAACATGTGCTATCTGCGCTAACATAAGCATGTCAGCAATACCTGTATCCAAGGCATCCAAAGCACCATCGTCAAGAGCAATATGTCCTGACATATCTATCTCAACATCTGGAATGAGCGAATCCAAGAATGACTCCATGATTGCTAACTCATCAACATCTAAATTAGTCATCCTATCAACCAAGGATGTGTCTTGTTGTGCATCTCGAGAGCTAGTATACTCTGGCATACACTGTGTATCATAAGAGCTATCCTGCTCTAAAACACCAAGTGTATCATCATGCTCCACATGAGCTAACTGTACAACATCAACAACAAGATCAAACTGATGATCACTCTCTAACTGAGTATCATAACAATGCTCTACATGAGCATAGGCATCATGAGCATCCAAAACATGCTCTACATGTGCATCCATCTGAGCATCTGAATCTTGCCATACATGTGCATCATGAATGTCAATAGACCTATGTGTAGGTAGATAAAATGAGACATGAAGAGTCTCACATCACACGTAAGGCTGAACTCCCACTGAGACGAGACTGTCTCTCTTATGAAGTATCTATAGTGGATACCTGTGCCCAATCCTAGCACCTCTGACAAGCATAAGTTATCCCAACTGCAACTGAAAATGATGCTCACCAAGGAATGCATAACATCTGCTCTCCTGTAACTGGCTAACTGAAATCAAGCTCATAGGGACCAAAGGCACATAGCGTGCATGTTTGAGCATAAGTGATTCTCCACTTGGTAGTATAAGGCATACATCTCTTGCACCCTCAATACCAAATATGGCCCTCATGACCACAATGCCAACATCGAAGTTGTCGATGTGATCTATGTCTCACGTGAGTCAATGAACTCGCATACATATCATGTAGTCTCTGCCATACTGCACTACTCGTCTCCTCATACATCACATACTTATATATAGAATCCACAAGCTGTAATCGAATAGTAGAGCAGACCAATGCATCCATATCGATCCATACATGGTCGGGCATGTCACGAGGCCTCTGTGCATCTCTATGCACATACATGTGTAACCCTGCACGAACCAATGTATGCCACATCTGGTCTTTCCATCTAGAATTGAGTGCAACAGGTAACTAAATCCATAATCAAGTGGCATAAGCAAGATATAGACCACAATGCCACTATACATCCATGATCGAACTCATGATGACATAAACCTAAAAAAGAAGGTATACCACAATGTCATCTCACATGCCAAACATATGACAAGATCATGCTCTACTCCAATATGGAGGAGCTACCACAGTGATCATACATGTACACTGCCTTGAAGCTCTAACATAAAAGCTTGCACACCAAAAATTTTCTCAAGAAGAAGTTCCAAACCAAAATGAAACTCCAAACGCAACTAGGATTGTTTTGGTGAAAATATGCTTCTCTATGTTTTGATGTTTTAGAGGTGATAACCTCTGAATCTGAACTTTTTTTCTTCAGCAAACTTCAAGAGATTTTTCTTGGCTACGTAAAGAGATAAAGAAAACCTCAATCGGATTGTGTAGCTCAAGATATGCACAAAACAAGCACCTATTGTCAATTTCACTTTCACCTATAACACTGCTGCTTTGTATTTTGCAGTTTCAACGACCTTTCACTCAGAATTTGGATATGTATTCCCTATAAATTTTAGAGGCTATTTGAAGCTACGCATACCAAGTTGAATCATCTCATTCCGATTTGTAAAACTCAACTTATAGCTAAAACATTGACCTACTATCTAAGTGATTATAGATTCATCTTCTACATCAGTCTGTGTTTTTGACATTGTAGAACTCTGAATCAAGTTCTGCACTCTTCTGTGAAGTTGTAGCTCTGTGTGTTAGCTATGTACAGAACTTTAAAATGCATCAATCCAATCTTTGTAGCTTGAGTTATGGCAGAAATACTGAACTGCTATTGAGAAATGTCGACCTGCACTTTCACCTCTTGTGACCTAAGCTTCCATTGAAGCTTTTTGCACACAAACCTTCAACATGCTCTAATACCAATGAAGGGTTTTGGTGTGCAGAACAAGAGGAGCAAGGAGGAGATGGCGGGAGAGAAAGGAGAGAAGCGACGTGCACAGATGCATGGGAGCTTCAACACCCACAGAATGATCTCTCTTGAGACAATGCTCTATATATGATGTATATATGAATATGGGGGTAAGGTCACATGACCCTTACATCCCCAACAAAAAATGCATTTCTGAGTGGTGACTTGCATGAAGAAGTGTATGTTTTTTAGCCTGGTGTCTTTGTGCAAAAGAGGCATGAAAACAAAGTGTGCACATTGAAGAAGGCATTATATGGTTTAAAGCAAGCACCACGTCCTTGGTATGAAGAGATACATGCCTATCTGATTCCAGATGGTTTTGAGAACAATCCAACTGAGAGCACCTTATATGTTAATAGTGCAAATGATGTGCTTCTTATCATTGTTGTGTATGTTGATGACATGCTGCTCACTGGTCCTCATGAGAAGCATATTGCTAATTTTAAGGCTGATTTGCATGCCTAATTTGAGATGTCTAATTTGGGGCATTTGCATCATTATTTGGGCATTCAGTTTATGCAAGTTGATGGCGGAATAACTTTTTGTCAAACGAAATATATTGACACATTATTATAGCATTTTGGCCTTGAAGACTCCAAACCAATTGCCACTCCTATGGAGACAAGTTTACAATTTAGTCTTCATGATGTTGGAGATGCATTTGATGCTGTTCTCTATCAGCAGGCTGTTGGATGCTTGATTTACTCATCCATTACTCGACCAAATATTCAGTTTGTTGTCTCATAGATGAGCATGTTTATGCATTACCCAACTGTCAATAATTGGCAGGTGGTTAAGCACATCTTTTGCTAGTTGAGTGGTACTTGGCTACTTGGCTTGTTTTATCCCAAGGGGGGATCACTACCGTTAGATTTACATGCTTTTTTTGACTATGACTGGGCTGGTTGCTATGACACACGTGTGTCCACTAGTGGCTTTTGCTTCATGCTTGGTAGCTCATGTATATCTTGGTTGAGCAAGAAGCAGCCTACTATGGCCACTTCCAGTTGTGAGGATGAGTATAGGGTAGCTTTCATAGCAACTATTGAGTGTGTGTGGCTCAGGCTTCTTATTGCTGATTTCCGTGTTGGTCAGTCTTCTGCCACCACCATTTTCACTAATAGTCAGAGCGCATTGGGAGTTACAGGGAACCCTATTTTTCATGCTCGCACTAAGTACATTGAGGTGCATATTCATTATGTCAGGAAGAGGTTCTCTGCTGGAGAGATCAGCTTGGCATATGTGCCCACACAAGAGAACATTGCATACCTTTTCACGAAGGCTCTGCCTAGGGAGAAGTTTTGAGCTTTCCACAAAGCTTTGGGCTTACTTCCTTTTGTGGATTGATTCCACATAGCTTGACATTTCATTATATATGAGTGCCATCTCCTTGTTCACCGCATCACTCCCAGGGAGGATTTGTCGATATATTTAGGTAGTGATGTGTGTCAACACTCTAGGACCACGGGGCACTTTTATCCCTCTTTAGGAGGTTTTTTTTTTCCCTCATCTTGTATATACGCCTATTGCCCTAAGAGATCACTTATCTTTGTACATTCTAGTGCTAATACATTTAGTATTGTGTGTTGTGCTCCAAGCTTCTTCTTCTTCTTGGTGATGTTTGTGTGCTTTTGTAGGCCTCAAACTCCAACAAAAAAAACATAGATTGTATCGTTAGTAGAGAAAAGATGGACACAATGCATACTCATTTACATGGAACAACATTCGTCTTGGATCCAACATTTCAACTCAATGGTTAAGCATCAAACAAATAAGTCATGGCAAATTTCAAAATCACATATCAATTACTACTTCCAAGCACAAATGGTCGAGATACATTCCAGCAGAGAGTAGCTTATGTAAATTGAGAAGAATGTTTTGAAGATCTATGGAACGTTGAAGCAATTCAAAATCATCCACTTCCTATATGGTGGAAAGAGTATGGAGGTGAAGCACTCGAGTTGCAACATATAACTATGAGAGTGCTTTCAATAATCTCTTCAAGCAATAGTTGTGAATGTAATTGGAATGCATATGATTTAGTTCATTCAAAACAAAGAAATTGCTTAAGTATCACGTGCCAATGATTTAGTGTACATTTTTTGTAATATGCATTTGTTACATGCTCCAACCAAGATAGCTTCTACTACAGCACAAGAAACTTTTGGAGAATGTCAAACTCATGAAAGTCTAGCAAATGATTCATCGAGTGATCATGATTTAGATTTAGATCACAACGATGGTTCATACATGGAAGAAATAAATGACATGGTACCTGTAATAGATGATGATTTTCAAAATGAAAAAAAATGACGTACTTTGAATGCTTTGGTTAATTCAATTGCAAAAACGATGTATTTATCATAAAGTAATGATTCTAAATATTATAAAAAGAGGCTTGTCTATTCTATGTTTTGTTGATTGAATAAATCATCACTAGTGAACCAATCAAAAGATGATGATGGATTTGTTGGAGTTACATGTCTGCAGAAGCATGCAAACAACACAAGGAAGAAGAAGAAGCTTGGAGCACAACACACAATACTGAATGTATTACTAGAGAATGTACAAAGATAAGTAGCCCATTAGGGCAATAGGCGTATATACAAGCCGAGGGAAAAACCTCCTAAAGAGGGAAAAAAGTGCCTCGGTGGTCCTAGTGTGTTCACGCACATCACTACCTAAATATATCAACAAATCCCCCCTGGGAGTGATGCGGTGAGCAAGGAGCTGGGACTCATGTATAAGGAAGTGCCAAGCTATGTGGAAATCACTCCACAAAAGGAAGTAAGCCCAAAGCTTTGCGGAAAGCTTCAAACTTCTCCCTAGGCAGAGCCTTCCTCAAAGGTCTGCAATGTTCTCCTTTGTGGGCACATATGCCAAGCTAATCTCCCCAACAGAGAACCTCTCCCTGACATAATGATAATGCACCTCAATGTGCTTAATGCGAGCATGGAACACAGGGTTCCTCGCAACTGCCAATGCGCTTGACTGTCAGTGAAGATGGTGGTGGTAGAAGGCTGACCAACACCCAAATCAGCCATAAGGCGTCTCAGCCACACACACTCAACAGTCACTGTGAAAGCTTCCCTATACTCAACCTCACAACTGGAAGTGGCCACAATAGGCTGCTTCTTGCTCAACCAAGATATACATAAGCTACCAAGCATGAAGCAAAAGCCACTAGTGGATACACGAGTGTCATAGCAACCAGCCCAATCAGAGTCAGAAAAAGCATGCAAATCTCGCGGTAGTGATCCCCCCTTGGGATAAAACAACCCAAGTAGTCGAGTACCACTCAAATAGCGAAAGATGCGCTTAACTACTTGCCAATGCTTGACTCCTAGGCAATGCATAAACTTGCTCATCTGTGAGATAGCAAACTGAATATCTGGCCGAGTAATGCATAAGTAAATCAAGCATCCAACAGCCTGCTGATAGAGAACAACATCAAATGCATCTCCAACATCATGAAGACTCAATCATAAACCAGTCTCCATAGGAGTGGCAATAGGCTTACAGTCTTCAAGGCCAAAATGCTGCAATAATGTGTCAATATATTTCGTTTGACACAAAGCCATTCCACCATCAACTTGCATAAACTGAATGCCCAGATAGTGATGCAGATGCCTCAAATCAGATATCTCAAATGAGGCATGCAAATCAGCATTAAAATCAGCAATATGCTTCTGAATAGGACCAGTGAGTAGCACGTCATCAACATAGACAACAATGATCAGAAGCACATCATTAGCATGCTTAACATATAAGGTGCTTTCAGTTGGACTGTCTCAAAACCATGTGCAATCAGATAGGCATGTATCTTCTCATACCAAGCAAGTGGTTCTTGCTTTAAACCATATAATGCCTTCTTTAACCTGCACACCTGGTTTTCATGCCCTTTCTGCACAAAGCCATGGGGCTGAAAAACATACACTCCTTCATGCAAGTCACCATTGAGAAATGCTGTTTTAATGTCCAACTGATCTACATTCCAACCACGATGAGCTCGAAGTGCAGAGATGCTCCAAACAGTAGTCATAGGGCATGTAGGTTCAAAGGTCTCATCAAAATCAATGCCTCTTTCTTGTGCATAACCCTTTGCAACAAGCCTAGCCTTATACCTGTCAACTGCACCATCTGGTTTACGCTTTAGCTTGTGTACCCACTTGGTGCCAATGGCCTTCTTGCCAGGAGGCAAGTCACATAAAGACCAAGTACCATTCTTAATTATAGCATCATATTTAGATTGCATAGCAACCATCCAAGTTTCTGAATTTTGTGCTTCATGAAACGAAACAGGCTCATTCTCATCATAGAGACTAGATGCAGCCATAGCATAGCAATCTGATGCAAAAGAGGCATTATGAGAGCCTAAACGAGTATGATATGACAGAGGTGCATCTAATTTGCTGTCACTCAAAGTTTGCACCAATGATTTTGGCATAGTTTTTGTCTACTCAATATCAGCTCTCTCATCAACTAGTGCATCATGTAAATCTGCATTAGAAATGGAATGATCTGCATCATCACATGAAACCTGCAAAGGCTGAGAAGTTGCCTCATTGGGACCAGCACTAGATTGTCCACTTGTAAAAAGAGGCATCAAAGTATCATACATGTCTTTGTAGCTAACAAATGTATCCTTAGTGCATGAAAGCAATGGCTGAATAGCATCTTCCACAAAAACAACATCACAGCTAACCAGAATGCGTTTAGTCTGCGGATGATACAGACGATAACCTTTACTTTCAAAACTGTACCCAACAAAAATACTTTTTACTGCTTTATGATCCAATTTTTTGCGATGTTGTTCAGGCACTAATGCATATGCCAAACAACCAAAAACACGCAGATGAGCAACAGATGCCTTGCGATCATGCCAAGCCTCATATGGAGTGATAGACTGCAGCGCTTTAGTGGGATACCTGTTCAGTACATATGCTGCACACATGACAACCTCAAGCGAGAAACTATGTGGTAAAGCCTGACTCTTGACCATACACCTCGCCATCTCCATGAGTGACATATTCTTTCATTCAACAACTCCATTCTATTGAGGTGTATACAGCACTGTACACTGGTGTTTTATCCCATGTTCAGCCAGAAATGCATTAAAATCAGAAGACATATATTCCCCCCCTTGATCAGAATGGAGGGTGCCCATTTTACATGCTGGCAGATTTTTAGCCAAAACCAAAAACTGTTTGAAGCACATGAACACTTCGGACTTTGCCTTCAATGGATATACCCATGCATGCCTAGGAAAATCATCGATGAAAGTCACGAAGTAAAGATAATTTCCAAAAGAAGGTGTCTGCATCGGACCATAGACATCACTATGTACAAGCTGTAATTTCTGAGTAGCCCGAACTGAACCATCTTTTGGAAAGGACGAACGCTACATTTTGCCCAAAATACAGCCTTCACAAAACATGTTTTGGAGGTGCCTCAAGTTTGGGCAAAGAGGACACCATTTCAGGTTTATCAGGCGTAGCAAACTAGCAAAGTTCAGATGACCAAAGCATGCATGCCAAAGCTTTGCATCTGACATAGCCTGAGAATCATTTACTGCACATGCCAAATCATTTACAGATCTTTCATAGTCTATGAGCTTATACAGACCACGACATAAAATTCCAGAAGCAATAATCACATCGCCATTTGACAGATCATGAACTGTACACCTGTCATCAACAAATTTCACAACCAAGCCAATCTTGGCTAATGTAGAAACTGATAACAAGTTTTTCTTGATCCCTGGCACAAATAAAGCATCTGAAAAAGTGAAAGAACTACCATCAGCAGTAGTCAAAATGATCTTACCAACTCCCATAACAGGATAAGAGGAGTTGTTGGCGCATGTAACAATATTCCCTGTAGGGGCATGCTCGAGTGAAGAGAAGAAACTGTGCTGCGAGGTAATATGTTTGGGTCGTCCCACTGTCAAAATACCAAACATCTGAGTCTACTGCATACATGCACTGCTCATGAGAAGATGGATCAAAACTGCAGATAGTAGTAAACGCCCATTTTCTTCCTGCACAAGATTAGTAGACTTTGTTTTTGGTGTAGAGGCCTCTGCAACAACCATTCCAACCTCTTTCTTCTTTGCCTCTTTAGCAGCCAATTTTGGATAGTTCTTTATGATATGATCATTCCCTTTACAATACTTACAAAACAAATTTTGCTCATCTGATTTCTTCTCATCTTTCTCTTCCTTCTTCGAATGTGCTGAATTAGGAGATTTCTACTTACTAGTTGAAGAGCTCCATTTTCCTTTGCCCTTCTGACTAGCCAGGAAAGCTTGATCTGCAACTCGCATAATGGACCTATTCTTCTTGGACTGATCTTCTTGCAATAGAACATAGAGTAACTCCTCAATTGATAAGGCATTTGGATTGCCTTTCATCATCAACCGATGAGTAGAAGCAAAACTCTGATATGAATCAAGAAGACCATTCAGAACGGTCTCCACAAGTGAGCTATCTAGTATAACCTCATCAGCAGAAATCAATTGTAACTTCAAGTCTTTGATCTTTGTTGGAAACTGTCCATAGAATCACCTTCATTCATGTGCTCACTCTCCAACTGTTTTCGGAGGTAAGCAACATGAGCCTCATTCCAAGCTTGGTACAATGTGGTAAGTGTATCCCAAGCATCCTTAGCTGTTCTCCAAGAGAGAATATGAGGAATAATGGCACCTTTGACAGACAAAGCTATCAATGCATGTGCCTGGGCATCTCTGCCATCCCAATGAATCTGCACTACAGTAGGTGCAGCAAAAACCACAGCACGAACAAGAATATGCAGAATACCATCCATCATCTTTGACACCTTCTGCATTAGCTTTAGTACTTGCAGTTGTAACAGTTGTAGGTGTGATAGGACGTTTTTCGACATCCTGCACAATGTTCCACAGTCCTTTTGCAAGCAACACATGTCGCATCATATAAGCCCATAACGGGTAGTTGGTATCATCCAACTTATCCTCAACAACCAACATACGGAATACATCACTACTTTCAGCCATGGCCGGTGACTAAAATACCTTGATGCAGAAAATTGACTGTATCTCAAAAAGTTGAACAGAACTGCCCAGACGAATTTCGCTAGACATGTAACAGACTTCGAGACGCTTATACTGGCAAATAGAAAGTGGTATATACCTTTGGCACAGAAAGAAAAAATAGCCTGCACAAGCGCTATGATAGTGCATTCGGAGGCCGAAACGAGCTCGCGATTTCGGCACCACAAAGCGAAGCCGTTTTGATCTCAAAAACACATTGAGTATGCTCACCAAAATTCGTGCGATTGTGAGACTGCAAACGAAGGAGTGTCGATGGCGCCCTAGATGAAGCAATGATCTGCTTTGGTACCAATTGTTGGAGTTAGATGTCTGCGGAGGCACGCGAACAGCACAAGGAAGAAGAAGAAGAAGCTTGGAGCACAACACACAATACTGAATGTATTACTAGAGAATGTACAAAGATAAGTAGCCCATTAGGGCAATAGGCGTATATACAAGCCGGGGAAAAAAACCTCCGAAAGAGGGAAAAGAGTGCCCCGGCGGTCCTAGTGTGTTCACACACATCACTACCTAAATATATCAATAGCCTTTGAATATCTTCCATATCTGTTCTCATATGCATCGAAAGATATCTGTAAAATTCTCACTTGATTTTCTAAATAATCAATTTTCTTTTGTTGATCATCAATTTTTCTTCATAATCCAAGAATTTTTAATCCTTCATTCTATGATTCTGCACCTTGGGATGATAAACATGGATAAGGTTATGTTCTTCAGGTAGCAAAATATAGGTCCGCTTTCAAGGAAGAGGGCCTTCATGTCCTTGACTACAAAATTTTACACAATTTTGAGGACAATCCACACCTATACTTGCATTCTTCGGGCAATCATCCCAATGTACACGCATGTGAAGAATATCTTGTACAAAGACTTTTTGAATAAAATATAGTGCTATTTGGTTATTATTTGGTAGTGATCTTTCAATTTAAACAAAGTAAAAATATAAAGTTCTTGCTAATTCTTTATGTTGCAAGTCAGAAAGCTTTAATGGTGCTGTTTCTTTTGCCATTCCTATAACTAGAAAGAGAACATCATGAACAAAATGATTTGGACATAGCTTTTTAACTTCTTTCATTGATAATGGTTCTCCTTCTAATCCCTCTGGTTCTAAATCTTGGTGGAATAAAAATGCTAATCCTGATTGCACAAATTGAGTATTATGTTTAGACAAAATCCTTTGAGATTCAATATGATCAAGGTCATTATTCACATATGGCATTCTTGCCATGTTTTACTTTCAAAACTAGAAAACAAAAACATTAGTTTTACCTCAAATGAATTCACATCATTAATCCACGAATTCACATCATTTAATCCAAATTATTCATATGAGTCAAACCATTTTAAAATCCAACTAATTCAAATAAATCCACATAATTTATTCCACTTAATTCAAATAAATCCACATCATTTGTTCCATTTAATTCAAGTGATGGAGTTAGACATCTGTGGAAGCACGAGAACAACACAAAGAAGAAGAAGAAGCTTGGAGCACAACACACAATACTGAATGTATTACTAGAGAATGTACAAAGATAAGTAGCCCATTAGGGATATAGGCGTATATACAAGCCGAGGGAAAAAAACCTCCTAAAGAGGGAAAAAAGTGCCCCGACGGTCCTAGAGTGTTCACACACATCACTACCTAAATATATCAACAAATCTCCCGTGGGAGTGATGCGGTGAACAAGTAGCTGGCACTCATGTATAAGGAAGTGCCAAGCTATGTGGAAATCACTCCACGAAAGGAAGTAATCCTAAAGCTTTGCAGAAAGCTTCAAACTTCTCCCTAGGCAGAGCCTTCGTGAAAAGGTTTGCAATGTTCTCCTGCATGGGCACATATGCCAAGATGATCTCCCTAACAGAGAACCTCTCCCTGACATAATGATAATGCACCTCAATGTGCTTAGTGCGAGCATGGAACACAGGGTTCCTCGCAACTATCAATGTGCTCTGATTGTCAATGAATATGGTGGTGGCAGAAGACTGACCAACACCCAAATCATCCATAAGGTGTCTGAGCCATGCACACTCAACAATCGCTGTGAAAGCTGCCCTATACTCAACCTCACAGCTGGAAGTGGCCATAGTTGGCTGCTTCTTGCTCAACCAAGATATACATGAGCTACCAAGCATGAAGCAAAAGCCACTAGTGACACACGAGTGTCATAGTAACCAGCCTAGTTTGAGTCACAAAAAGCATGCAAATCTGGCGGTAGTGATCCCCCTTGGGATAAAACAACCCAAGTAGCTGAGTACCACTCAAGTAGCGAAAGATGCGCTTAACCACCTGCCAATGTTTGACACCTGGGCGATGCATAAACGTGCTCATCTATGAGACAAAAAATTGAATATCTGATCGAGTAATGCATAAGTAAATCAGGCATCCAACAACGTGCTGATAGAGGACAACATCAAATGCATCTCTAGCATCATGAAGACTCAATCGTAAACCTGTCTCCATAGGAGTGGCAATAGGCTTACAGTCTTCAAGGCCAAAACACTGCAATAATATGTCAATATATTTCATTTGACACAAAGCCATCCCACCATCGAATTGCATAAATTGAATGCCCAAATAGTGATGCAAATGCCTCAAACCAGATATCTCAAATGAGGCATGCAAATCAGCCTTAAAATCAGCAATATGCTTCTCAATAGGACTAGTGAGCAGCATGTCATCAACATAGACAACAATGATCAGAAGCACATCATTAGCACACTTAACATATAAGGTGCTCTCAGTTGGTCTGTTCTCAAAACCATGTGCAATCAGATAGGCATGTATCTTCTCATACCAAACAGTTTTAATATCCAACTGATGTACATTCCAATCAGATGGGCATGCATCTTCTCATACCACGAGGCTGAAAAACATACACTTCTTCATGCAAGTCACCATTGAGAAATGCAGTTTTAATGTCCAACTGATGTACATTTTAACCATGATGGGTTGCAAGTGCAAAGATGCTCTGAACAGTAGTCATACGACATGTAGGTGCAAAGGTCTCATCAAAATCAATGCCTCTTTCCTATGCATAACCCTTTGCAACAAGCCTAGCCTTATACCTATCAACTGTTCCATCAAGTTTACGGTTCAGCTTGTAAACCCACTTAGTGCCAATGGCCTTCTTGCCAAGAGCCAAGTCACATAAAGACCAAGTACCGTTCTTCATTATGGCATCATATTCAAATTGCATAGCAGCCATCCAATTTTTTGAATTTTGTGCTTCATAAAATGAAACAGACTCATTCTCATCGTAGAGACTAGATGCAGCCATAGCATAGCAATCTGATGCAAAAGAGGCACTATGAGAGCCTGATCAAGTACGATATGATAGAGGTGCATCTAATTTGTTGTCATGCAAAGTCTGCACCAGCCATTTTGGCATAGTTTTTGCCTCCTAAATGTTAGCTCTCTCATAAATAAGTGCATCATGTAAATCTGCATCAGAAATGGGATGATCTGTGTCATCACATGAAACCTACAAAGGCTGAGAAGTTGCCGCATTAGGACCAGCACTAGACTGTCCACCTGTAAAAAGAGGCAGCAAAGTATCATACATGTCTTTGGAGCTAATAGGTGTCTCCTTAGTACATGAAAGCAATGGTTGAATAGCATCTTCCACAAAAACAACATCGCGGCTAACCAAAATGTGTTTAGTCTTTGGATGATATAGACGATACCCTTTACTTTTAAAACTGTTCCCAACAAAAAATACATTTTATTGCTTTATCATCAAATTTTCTGCGATGTTCTTCAGGCATTAATGCATATGCCAAACAACCAAAAACACACAGATGAGTAACAGATGGCTTGTGATCATGCCAAGCCTCATATGGAGTGATAGACTGCAGCGCTTTAGTGGGACACCTATTAAGTACTTATGTAGCACATATGAAAACCTCAAGCCAGAAACTATGTGGTAAGCCCTGACTCTTGACCATACACCTCGTCATCTCCATGAGTGACCTGTTCTTTTGTTCAGCAACTCCGTTCTGTTGAGGTGTATATGGCACTATACACTGGTGTTTTATCCCACGTTCAACCAAAAATGCATTAAAATTAGAAGACATATATTCCCTCCCTCGATAAGGACGAAGGATGCCCATTTTACATGTTGACAGATTTTTAGCCAAAACCAAAAACTGTTTGAAGCACATGAACACTTCGGACTTTGCCTTCAATGGATATACCCATTCATGCTTGGAAATATCATCGATGAAAGTCATGAAGTAAAGATAATTTCCAAAAGAAGGTGTCTGCATAGGACCACAGACATCACTATGTACAAGCTGCAATTTTTTAGTAGCCCAAATTGAACCATCTTTTAGAAAGGAGGAATGCTGCATTTTGCCCAAAATACAACCTTTAGAAACATGTTTTCCAGGTGCCTCAAGTTTGGGCAAAGAGGACACCATTTCAGATTTCTATAGGCGTAGCAAACTAGCAAAATTCAAATGATCAAAGCATGCATGCCAAAGCTTTGCATCTGACATAGCCTGAGAATCATGTAATGCACATGCCAAATCATTCACAGATATTTCATAGTCTATGTTCTTATACAACCCATGACATAAAATGCCAGAAGCAATAATCACATCGCCATTTGACAGATCATGAACTATACATCTATCATCAAGAAATTTCACAACAAAGCTAATCTTGGCTAATGCAAAAATTGATAACAGAGTTCTCTTGATCCCTTGCATAAACAAAGCATCTGAAAAAGTGAAAGAACTACCATCAGCAATAGTCAAAATGATCTTACCAACTCCCATAACAGGATAAGAGGAGTTGTTGGCACATGTAATAGTATTCCCTATAGGGCAGGCTTGAGTGAAGAGAAGAAACTGCATTGCGAGGTAATCTGTTTGGTCGCCCCACTGTCAAAGTACCAAACATGTGAGTCTACTGCAGACATGCACTGCTCATGAGAAGATGGGTCAAAACTGCAAACAGTAGTAAACACCCATTCTTCTTCTTGCACAAGATTAACAGACTCTGTTTTTGGTGTAGAGGCTTCTACAACAACCATTCTAGCCTCTTTTTTCTTTGCCTCTTTAGCAGCCAGTTTTGGACAATTCTTTATGATATGATCATTTCCTTTACAGTACTTGCAAAACAATTTTTGCTTTTTTGATTTCTTTTCATCTTTGTCTTCCCTCTTTGATTGTGCAGAATTAGTAGATTTTTGCTTACTAGTTGAAGAGCTCCATTTTCCTTTGCCCTTCTCACTAGCTAGGAAAGCTTGATCTACAACACGCATAATGGACCTGCTCTGCCTAGACTGATCTTCTTGCAACAGAACTGAGACTAACTCCTCAAATGACAAGGCATTTGGATTGCCTTTCATCATCAACCGAAGAGTAGAAGCAAAACTCTGATATGAATCAGGAAGATCATTCAGAACGGTTTGCACAAGTGAGATATTTGGTATAACCTCATCAGCAGAAATCAACTGTTCCTTCAAGTCTTTGATCTTTGTTAGAAAATTGTCCATAGAATCACCTTCATTCATGTGCTCACTCTCCAACTGTTTTCGGAGGTAAGCAGCACAAGCCTCATCCCTAGCTAGGTACAATGTGGTAAGTGTATCCCAAGCATCCTTAGCTATTCCGCAAGAGCGAATGTGAGGAATAATGGCACGTTTGACAGACAAAGCTATCAATGCATGTGATTGGGCATCTCTGTCATCCCAACAAATTTGCTCTATAGTAGGTGCAACAGAAACCGCAACACAAACAGGAATAGGTAGAATATCATCATCTTCGACACCTTTTGCATCAGCTTCAATACTTGTAGTTGTAATCGTTGCAGGTGTGATAGGACGTTTTTCAACACCCTGCACAATGTTCCATAGTCCTTTTGCAACCAATACATGTCACATCATATATGCCCACAATGGGTAGTTGGTACCATCCAACTTATCCTCAATAGCCAACATACGAAATACATCACTGCTTTCAACCATGACCAGTGACTAAAATACCTTGATGCAAAAAATTGATTGTATCTCAAAAAGTTGAACAGAACTGCCAGACAAATTTTGCTAAACCTATAGCAGACTTCAAGATGCTTATGTTGGCGAACCAAAACATGTATATAGCTTTAGCACAAAAAGATGAAATAGCCTACACAAGCGCTATGATAGTGCGTTTGGAGGCCGAAACGAGCTCAGATCATGATTTCGACACCATAGAGCGAAGTTGTTTTGATCTCTGAAAAACATGACTATTCTCACCAAATTTCCAGCAAATCTGAGACTGCAATCGGAGAGATGTAGACGATGCCCTAGATGAAGCGACGACCTGCTCTGATACGAATTGTTGGAGTTAGACGTCTGCAGAAGCACGGGAACAACACAAGGAAGAAGAAGATGCTTGGAGCACAACACACAATATTGAATTTATTACTAGAGAATGCACAAAGATAAGTATCCCATTAGGCAATAGGCGTATATATAAGCCGGGAGAAAAAAACCTCCTAAAGAGGGAAAAAAAGTGCCCCGACGATCCTAGAGTATTCACACACATCACTACCTAAATATATCAACATCAAATGAATCCACATCATTTACTCCACTTAATTTAAATGAATCCACATTATTTACTCCACTTAATTCAAATGAATCCATATCATTTACTCCACATAATTCAAATGAATCTACATTATCTACTCCACATAATTCAAATGAATCCACATCATTTAATCTATATAATTCATATGAATCCATTTCATTTAATCCACATAATTCACATAATTCAAATGAATCCAAATCATTTAATCCACATAATTCAAATGAATCCACATTATTAAATCCACTTAATTCAAATGAATCCATATCATTTACTCTACATAATTTGAATGAATCCACATAATTTAATCCACTTAATTCAAATAAGTCCACATAATTTAATCCACTTAATTCAAATGAGTCCACATAATTTAATCCACTTAATTCAAATGAATCCACATCATTTAAATAGATATATAGATAAATATATATATATATATAGATATGGTGATGAGTAGATTGATAGATATGTATATATGGTGATCAATAAATAAATAAATAAATAAATAAATAAATAAATAAATAAATAAATAAATAAATAAATAGATAGATAGATTGATTGATTGATATATAGATACATATATGAATAGAAATATAGATAGATAGATTGATTGATAGATACATAGATAGATATATAGATAAATACCCCTCATAGTTACTAATTCATATCCAAATCTATCATATTTACTTCATATTAAATGCACATGATCACTTCATTATCATAAAACATATCAATTTAAAGAGCTTATTATAAAACATTAAATAAACAATTAAAGTGAACATAATGATAAAAAAGATGTTTGATTAATAAACATGTTTCTTAATAAACATCATTTTTGATGTGGTCTTAATCCATCACTAATGGATACCTTCAAACCATATTGAACAAGACTAGATAATACTCTTAAGTAATTCATGTGCGTATACTCTTTTTCATACATATCTATCACATGCTAATTCTAAAGCATATTTAAAATTATAAACCCCATTTCTATCAATGGGATAACTATCTAAATCTATGTATTTTAATATTTGCAAAAGGAGTATTGAAATTGTATAGATTTCCTAACTTTTACTGAATGGTGGGAGGCTAGTGGATATGCATTCTGGTGCAATCCACTAATACTTTTGACTCAACTCATTTCTAGTTGATATTTCTAGATCAGGTAGCTTTAGAAAACTTCTTTTTGTGGGCAAAATAGTTGCTTTTCCAAAATCATATAGTCCGATATAGATTGTTTGCCTTCAAAGTCCAACAATATGTTGCTTGGATTGAGATAATTATGTGAAATATTACAAATGTGTAGGAATGACACTGTTTTGATGGAGAATGTTATTCTCCAAAAGAACAACCTATTCTTGTGATTAGAGCACCTCTATACCAAGAATAAGTCAAAACCTTCCACTCATTTAGAGGATCACTTACTAATTATCAAAAGGTTAACAAATCTGTGAAGAGGATGAAACACAGAAAAGTCTGCTGCACTATTTCTCCACATTGATCTATCAAACTTGTAAAGTTTTTTATGAAACTTTGTACGAAGTATCTCCTAGAGATTGCGCATCTACTCCAAGTTGAATTACTTCAAAAGATTAAGTATAACTTGAGAAATCAACTTCTCAAGTTACCTATGTCAGAAACTGTCACTCAGAACAGTCGATTTTATACCTGTAACTTTTAAGACTTGGTTCTCCTTGAATAGAACCCGTTTTCCAAAATGCTTCTAGACATGAATAGCTTATCTTCCAACTTAAAGATTAAGCCCTCATTCATGCAAAACTTTAAACTGTGCTAGGAGAAATGATCAAAACATTAACTTCGAAATCTGCGCCTGTTTTAGGAACCAGTGAACATACTTCACATATGAATGTTCCTACACTTAATTCACTCAGCCTGATTACAATTGGAAGCTAAAACTTTGTACAGAGGTCAAGCAACTCTCAACTTAGACTTGTACAAAAGCATTTCACAATTGATCTACTATAGAAGGAGAACACGCAGAAACATCGGGCGCAAATATTTTCATTTACTCAGAAGAAATACAGTTGAGTGATGAGAGCTAACTCAACTAACTTTTCTTCTATCTCATGACTTCTACCTTCCTCAATCTTGACTTCTAACTATTGTCACATATGCTCTCCTACTTGCCCCGACTTTTCTCAAAGTATTTATAGATAAATTTGTACATGATTCTTACTGAACAAAAGATCTAAGTCAGCTATGACTATTCTAATGTACATATGTGTACACTTCTCTTATCCTCTGAATGTGATCTTCTTCCAAACTTTAAGAATTGATTCTTTCTTCATCCTTTAATCTTCCAAGCCTTCAATTGGTGATTGGTCTGCACCAACAACTCCCCCTCAATCATCAATTGAGGTTTTCTCTGTCTTCTTTATACTTGCCATGTCTTTGAACCTTTGTAACTTAGGTCCATCCAAGCTCTTTGTCATCATATCTGCCACTTGTTCTTTTGTTGGAGTGTACATCACTTCAATCTCTTTATCTAGTACCTTTTCCCTCAAGAAATGATACTTAATCTCTATATGCTTAGTCCTGGCATGAAAAACAGGGTTAGCTGCCAAATACAAAGAACTCATATTGTCTCCAAAAATTATTGGAGTACTATGATCAATCTCAAAACTTTTCATCAAGGTCTTCAACCATATCACTTCCTTTGCAGCTTCTACCATTCCCTTATACTCAGCTTCTGTGGATGATAAAGCAACTGTATGTTGCTTCTTTGAACACCAAGAAACTAGCTTATCTCCAACATAACAAAGATACCCATGAGTAGACCTTCTATCATCTGAGTCACCTGCCCAATCTGCATCACTAAACACTTTGATTCTTGTGTCAGAAGTGAAACCATAATACAAACCTTCACTTAGGGTTCCTTTGATATATCTGAGTACCCTTTGGGCTGCAATCCAATGAGTCTTCTTTGGACAATGCATAAATTGTGACAACACACCTACTGCATATGATAGATCTGGCCTTGTCAAGGTAGCATAGATTAAACTACCTACCAAACTCTGATATTTCTTCATATCATTGAACTCTTCACCTCCATACCTGCTTAATTTATGATTTACCTCCAATGGTGTAGTTGAGGTCTTGCAATCTTCCATGTTAAACTTGACTAGAAGATTCTTCAAGTATCTCTCTTGTGAAACATATACTCCATGTTGAGTATACACAATCTGCATTCCTAGAAAATAAGATAAGTTTCCCAAGTCACTTATCTTAAACTCCTTCTCTATTTGTCTTTTGAGTTCATTGATTCCTTGAGCATCTGTTCCTGTAACAATAATATCATCAACATAAATGCACATATAAATGTATCCATTTTCACTTGCCTTCACTAGCAAGCTACTATCTGCCTTTGATGCTTGAAATCCACATTCATTCAAGAACTTGACCAATCTGTAATTCCAAGCTCTTGGGGCTTGCTTCAACCCATATAAAGCTCTCTTGAGCTTACACACATAATCTGATCCAATTGATTCCATGAAGCCTTCTGGTTGCTCCATATATACTTCATCTGCAATGTATCCATTTAGAAATGCATTTTTCACATCCAATTGTGATAATTTCCATCCCTTGCAAGCAGCAATAGCAATCAATGTCCTAATTATAGACATCTTAGCAACAGGACTAAAGGTTTCATCATAATCTACCCCATAAGTTTGGGCATAACCTTTGACCACAAGTCTAGCCTTATATCTAGACACCTTACCATCTGCAAACCTCTTTGTTTTATATACCCACTTGCATCCAATGACCTTCTGATTCTTTGGTCTTGGTACTAATTCCCAAGTTTCATTTTCAAGTAGAGCATCATACTCTTCCTGCATTGCCTTCTCCCAATTCTGTTTACCTTTGGCTTCTTCATAAGTGGTTGGATCTTCTTCTGTTTTCACAATGTAGGCATAATCTTTTGTTGTTAGAAAAGATGTATCATAACTATACCTTATAGGTTCTTTCCTTTCCCTTGTAGATCTTCTGATTTCTGCACTTCTTGAAGTTTCAGCCTCATTTGATTCTGGATCAAATCTTGGCCCTTCTTCTACATAATCCTGCACTCTACTTCTAGAGTCAACTTCATCAACAATTTCTTCACATACTTTTACCTTTGCCTTTCCTTTCCTTTGAATTTCTTCAACACCTGTATACTCATTTGGTGATCCTGTATACCACATATTTTGCTCATCAAATGTCACATCTTTAGTAACAAGAAATTGCTTTGTGGATGGACTCCACAACCTGTAACCCATCTGTCTATCATCATATCCAATAAACACATACTTCTCTGCTTTTGGTTCTAGCTTATGTCTTAATTGTGAAGGAACATAAGCATATGCAATACATCCAAATACTTTACAATGATCAAGACTAGGCTTCTTACCCCACCATGCTTCATAAGGGGTTCCTCCATCCAAAGCTTTGCAAGGCAACCTATTCACAAGGTATGTTGCAGTGTTAATGGCTTCTGCCCATAAGTAATTTGGACAATTCTTTTCCTTCATCATGGCTCTTGCAAACTCTACAAGAGTCCTATTCCTCCTTTCTGCTACTCCATTCTGTTGAGGGGAGTACCTGCAAGTTACTTCTCTTTTGATACCTGCATTCCACAAATAATCATCAAACTCTTTAGAGAAATACTCTCCCCCTCCATCTGATCTTAACCTCTTGAGCTTTTGCCCTGTGATCCTTTCTGCATAAGCATGAAAATGTTTGAATGTCTTGAAAACTTCTGATTTATCCTTGATTACATACAAAGTAATCCACCTGGTTGCATCATCAACAAACAACACATAATATCTGGATCCATTTATGCTATAGTCCCTTGAGGGACCCCATACATCTGTATGAACCAATTCAAGCATATTTGAATGCTTGTACCCTGATTTGTTATAAGAACTTTTATGTGCTTTACCTAATTGACAAGCTTCACACTTGTACACCATATGTTGCCCTTCAATGTTTGGCAATCCAAGCACCACCTGATTCTTTGACATCTCCTTTATAGCTCTCTCATTGAAATGACCTAGCCTTTTATGCCATAGGTCTAATTCAGATACCTTTTGACTTCCATAGGTAAATAATGCATGTCCCACATTACCTTGGACTTTGAGAGTGAACAATCTTCCTTCCTTTTTACCTGCAATTATGTTTCTATATCCCTGATTTGGATCTTGTACATAAAAACCATCATTTGTGAATCTTACCTCATATCCTTTCTCCACAATTTGCCCTACACTTATCAGATTTTTAGGAATAGTAGGAACATAAAGTACCTTGCTCAGAAGTGTACTTCCACTCTTTGTCTTCACTGATCCAATGCTCTCCACTTTATGTTTGGTATTGTCACCTGTTTGAACTGTATGTCCATTCACCCTTGCTTCCATATCAGTCATCAAAGATAGATTCCCACTCAGATGGTTGCTGCACCCTGAGTCAATATAAAACACTCTTTGATCTTCTCCCATTGATTCATGAGTTGCATTCAAGATAAGAGTCATGTCATCCTTCTGATCTGATGCATAATTGTAATAATTATTGTTGTAGGACTGAGATTGGAAGTTTCTTCCACCTCCTCTACCATATGATGTCCTACCTCCTCTTCCTCTGAAATTGCCTCTTTGGTTTCTGCCTCCTCTACCTCTTTGACTATAATTCTGATTATTGCTTCCACCATTTTGATTGTTATACCAACAATCATTTGCCAAATGATTTGTTCTGCCACAAATCCAACAAGCTTTAGCATTATCTTTGTTCTTACCTCCTCTTCCTTTACCTCTGAAATTTGTCTTCCCTTTTGTGAAGTTAGCTTGATTTGAATTCCCTTCATCATCATTTGATTGCTTTCCCTTGCCATTCTTTTTCTTGTCCTTGGAGTACATAGCTTGACTTGTACTTCTATCATTGTCTCCTTTAAGATCCTGCTCAAAGGTTAGCATGTGTCCTAGCAATTGATTAAGATCAGGAGTAAAGTGATCAAGTGACAATTCTATGGACAATATAAAAGGCTTCCACTTCTCATCTCCTCTCAAACCTGTAAGTATTTGTCTTACCAACTTTTCCTCTTCAATGTCTTCATCCACTGCTCCCAAACTATCTGCAATATCTTTCATCCTTGCCACATAATCTGAAATTGATTGTGAGCTCTTCTTCTTGAAGGTTGTGAACTCAGCCCATAGTGAGGACTTCCTTGACTTAGTTGTATTTTGGAAATGCTCTTCCAAGGCATTCCAAACATCTGTAGCACTTTCCAAACCTCTGATGTGAGGTAAAAGGTAATCATTTACAGCCATGTAGATGATACTCCTTGCTTGAGCATCCTTTCTCATCCAAGTCTTCAACATTGCAAGCTCTTCCCTAGTAGGAATACTTGGATCTGCAAACTCAGGTTTTTCTTCATCTCCTGTAATAAATGATATAAGATCTTTGCTCATGAGGTGTGCTTCCATCCTCATGGACCATGCTGGATAGTTCTCCCTATCTAGCTTATCAATCTGCAAGCTTTCTCCCATCTTGTATCCACCTGTGTATTGAAATCTTCAAGCGTTACAAACAATGTATGTACCTTTACTTCGAATTGAACTCCTTTTGCCTTTCTTGATGTCAAATATTCTTCTCCTCAAGCTTTGACTCCAAGCTTTCACTTCTTAGTCCTTCAAGTGTTGAATTTCTTGAATCTGCAGCAGTCGGGATCCTCCTTTTCTCAATTTGATGTCTCCTGCTCTGATACCACTGATGGAGAATGTTATTCTCCAAAAGAACAACCTATTCTTGTGATTAGAGCACCTCTATACCAAGAATAAGTCAAAACCTTCCACTCATTTAGAGGATCACTTACTAATTATCAAAAGGTTAACAAATCTGTGAAGAGGATGAAACACAGAAAAGTCTGCTGCACTATTTCTCCACATTGATCTATCAAACTTGTAAAGTTTTTTATGAAACTTTGTACGAAGTATCTCCTAGAGATTGCGCATCTACTCCAAGTTGAATTACTTCAAAAGATTAAGTATAACTTGAGAAATCAACTTCTCAAGTTACCTATGTCAGAAACTGTCACTCAGAACAGTCGATTTTATACCTGTAACTTTTAAGACTTGGTTCTCCTTGAATAGAACCCGTTTTCCAAAATGCTTCTAGACATGAATAGCTTATCTTCCAACTTAAAGATTAAGCCCTCACTCATGCAAAACTTTAAACTGTGCTAGGAGAAATGATCAAAACATTAACTTCGAAATCTGCGCCTGTTTTAGGAACCAGTGAACATACTTCACATATGAATGTTCCTACACTTAATTCACTCAGCCTGATTACAATTGGAAGCTAAAACTTTGTACAGAGGTCAAGCAACTCTCAACTTAGACTTGTACAAAAGCATTTCACAATTGATCTACTGTAGAAGGAGAACACGCAGAAACATCGGGCGCAAATATTTTCATTTACTCAGAAGAAATACAGTTGAGTGATGAGAGCTAACTCAACTAACTTTTCTTCTATCTCATGACTTCTACCTTCCTCAATCTTGACTTCTAACTATTGTCACATATGCTCTCCTACTTGCCCCGACTTTTCTCAAAGTATTTATAGATAAATTTGTACATGATTCTTACTGAACAAAAGATCTAAGTCAGCTATGACTATTCTAATGTACATATGTGTACACTTCTCTTATCCTCTGAATGTGATCTTCTTCCAAACTTTAAGAATTGATTCTTTCTTCATCCTTTAATCTTCCAAGCCTTCAATTGGTGATTGGTCTGCACCAACATGTTTGCAATAGTCCCTTGATTAAGTTCTAGATATTTTTCTTTACTATTGCTACATTTGCCCGTGTGTCTTTGATACTTCTGCTTCGTGGTATGTTTAAATACTCCTTTTTCATTATCTCAAACCACATGTCCATGGTACCACCATTCCATAATATCAAAATGAGACATGGGCTTTTACTATGATTTCTAGCCAATGCAAGTGGAATAATTATTCCACTAAGCATAATAGGTAAAATGGTGGCCTCATTCATAGCTTTATTCTCTCGTGTCTGTAATTCACCACCATGTAATTTAAATAATTTTGTTGCAAAGATTTTGTTGATGAATCTCGAGTGGGTTATTTTGACTTTATAGACCATTCCATATTGTCCTTCCCTTATGAGAGCAACATCTTTGAAATGAACAAATGAATGTGGTAGAAAACATAGGTTATTGGATGTTTAATCTCCCATATTCACATGTATATCTACTATTGTTTTTATTGTTGGTCTCTTTGCCTGTTCAATAGTGTCAGGTCTCACTCTCTTTCCTCTCCATCATTTGGTAATGTAAATTAAAAAAAATTGATTTTGTCGATAAATCCTAGCATTGTTGTGATATAAAATGCCAATGATTCTGCTACTTTTACTATTTGTTGAAAGATGAAAGTGAACTTTTTGGATATTTGTTCATTTATACTTGTGCTCCTCCTGACATGCTTCTAAATTTATCTTCAATATTGATGTATGATGTTGTAGATAGCTGTTCAATGAAAGCCATTGCTATTGTGACCTGGTCTTCTTGTGATCCATACATGTATGAGCAAACAAACTTTTCCAAAAACTTTTGCTCGTGCTTGTTTATTTTACCCTCATCTGTGCAAATATAAAAAATAGACTATCAATTAAAATTAAAATTTTGATTGATATTAAAGTTTAAACACTAATTTAATTCATAAAGGCAAGAATAAAAAATAAGACTTATAAATAAAATGATAGATGCTTAAATACATTTTAAGTACACATATAAATAAATAAATCAATAAGTGTATGGATAGGCATATAATAAAGAAATGACAGACAAATGAATAATTGCATGGATAAATAATTGAATAGACAGATAGACCTATATATAAATAAATAAATGATAGATATATTAATAATTAAATGTATAGATAATTGAATAGATAGAGAAATATAGAGACATAGATCTATATATAGATAAATAAATGATAGATAGAAGGATAATTGAATGGATAGATAATTGAATGGATAGATAATTGAATAGATAGATAAATATAGATGCATAGATTTATATATAAATAAATAAGTGATAGATACATGATAAATTGAATGGATATATAGACAATTGAATAGATAGATAGATGGATATATATATAGATTAATATATATATAGATTAATGGATATATAGATGAAATTGAAAGTTAGATTAATATATAGTTAAATATAGATAGATAGGTAGATATGTAGATGAATAATTTGATGCTTAGAAATATGGATAGATAGTTAGATAACTAGATTTATAATTAGATAGAAAGTTTAATTATCATCTTGAAGTGAATCTGTGTAACTATTAAGAATATAAGAGTCAGAGAATTAGACATTCATAATAGTTCATATACACTCACGATACTATGTATGATTGTTATCAAATGAGTGTATATAACAATTGTGATAGTAAGAGTCAAAGAACCAGATTTGTGTGACCTACACTGTGTTGAGAGTTCCATGCTCCATCCTTTTGTCCAAGTCCACTTTCATTCTCATGCAAGCTCATTTATCCCACATGCAAGGGAATTCTCCCAAGCTCCATATACGCAAGGCCTCCCTTCACTCCAAACAAGCCATTCACTCAAGCCCTTGGCAAGAGTGTCTCATGGAGTCGACGTGCTCATAGAGCATTCTTTTGTAAGTTCATTTCTATTAATTTAGTTCATCATGTTTTCTTATCTTTTCTTTCTACCTCCATAGCTTGGTAGGATGGTGTTGGATAGTAGAGTAGGAGTAGTGCTTTGTTATTTTAGCATGGTATCAGAGCATCGGATGTTTTCATTGTCACTCTTAGACCTTGGTTCTTGTTATTTTTCTTTTAACTTTCATAGATCTTCATGCCATCCTCTTTGTTCCCTCCCTGCCTCCCATATGTCATACACATAAGAAGTGCTTCTAAGTACTACATTCATTCTTCAATATTTTTTATCATTCACATTTTCCTTTGTTGCAAATTGCATGGTTAGTTTGTTTAGATGTTTAGTCATAGTTGATGCACATCATTTCGTCCATAATTTTCAGATTGTGCATGCTATAGTTTCCTTCTCCAACGGCAAATCAAAGGTTCTCTTCATATCATGTTTCGTTTTGAGCACTTGCATTAACAAAGGCAAGGATGCTTTTGTAGCTCATGAGATATAAGAATCATCAATGCAGTTTGATATACACTGTAGAGCCCTCCTTTAGCGCTATTATTTCAGTTGCTCCTGTCAAGTGATGAAGCTAAAGTTTGAGAACTGAAAGCTGTTGCTCTTGGAGACAAGCGATGCATTTGATATGTTCCACTTAGAGTCTCTGCTAAATTCGGATCCTCAAAGAACACTCCTGAAAGGAGGTTGTGGACGAAGCAAGCCACTCTCATCCTTTCTACTGCCATTGCATCATCAAGCAGAGATGTTGAACTACAGTGTTGTTTCATTGCACATATCACAAAGAACATAGAAAAGCTAAGATCGGAGGAGATTAAATGTTCAGGTAACTGACTCTAAGCTCGGGAGAAAGTTAATACATCTACCATATGTGGAGAGGGAGGCTGTGAACTACGAGATTGAAGGTGAGACCGCAAGAAAATGTCTACAACAGAACATTATTTTGAGCAATGCATGATACTGGCTATTCCTTGAAATGACTACACAGAGTTCTCTGATATAGAAAGAGACAGAGAAAGGTTGAGGCTCTAGCCTCTAGTTACTACACTTCAAAGAAACCCAAATAACACCAGCAGCTATTCTTGGTCTTCCTGCTCTCGAATCAGATCGGCACAACTCATTCAACTGCTTGGGCATCACATGCGGCAGCGGTGGCTAGACGTTGCCGTATCTAAAGGCACAACGCTGGAGAGAAACGATGCTCTGTTTCCCTATCAAACGGAGCACCCAAAACATTGCCAAACCCCTCCAGTGATCTATATCTTGGAGAAAGAAGCAATGATGATGGGGCCAGTATCTTGTCTTGCTCGGCCTACACAAGACCTTGAGGTAACATTGCCACGAACTGTTGATGTTTCTCAAATAACTGGATACTAGTGGACGCGAATTCAAATGAATATGGCCATAGAAGATTACACAAGCTATGATGTCATGCAAATAAAACTCATGTCTGACGTGATCTAGTTGCGCCATAAAGAAGATGAGCTGTTGCATCAACAACTAATTCTATTTGGAGAACACATCTGGTGGGTTCTCATGTGATTGTAGGCCACGTTCATGAGGTTTCGATAGATGCAAGCGGCAGAAACTCCAGGATCAATAAAATTCGATCTTGTCAGGTTCATTGAATAGTGGAGAGCACTCGTCATCGGATATGAGCAATCTTAGTGACCTAATCAATGATGTCACATTTGGATATTTGCGCTCTTCTGAAGATGGCAGAAATAGCAGTAAGTAGTAGTGGTGTGTAAAAGTTTGGGCTCTTTTGAAGTTGGCAGAAATAGCAAATCAGATGCTGAGTTACTCGTTGTAAGCGTGCCCAGATACATTGGATGCATTCCTACTATGTGAACACTTTCCCAAAATAAGGAAGAGCCATCCATGATGTAAAAGCATGCTCTTTTCTTTCTTTCCTCAAAAGTGTCAAGTAATATCAGACACATAGCAATGTATCACGTAATATCTCCAAGGCACCATATATGCATTAGTTCATTTCATAATGTGCAAGAACTTCCTCAAGCTCTTTTGTAAGGGGATTAGACATTGTCACAACAAAGTGGTAAGACCTTCTCTATGGCTTGAACAAAAGACACTCAAAACCAAAAGTCATGCTCAAAATCAACAAAACTGAGTCCACAAGAAGAAGAACACACCAAAGATCCCATCAATGGATCTCATGAAGACTACAACAACAAAAAGAACAATGCTCAAGAGGTAGCAAATGGTTCCATAAGCACTACCTACCCCATGATGTAAACCCTAAATGTCTAGGGATCCCATATGTCCCTAGATCCTTACACACCATGGATCCCATATGTCCATGGAGCTAAAAACCAAGGGATGCCATATGTCCCAAGTTATGTCTAAGGATGTCATATGTCCTTAGATCCTAAAAACCAAATGGGCTAAGTGTTCCCATATGTCACTAGTCCTCCATATTAACAACAAAATGGTCATCACATGGAAGGGGGGGGGTGTTGAGAGTTCCATGCTCCACCCTTTTGTCCAAGTCCACTTTCATTCTCATGCAAGCTCATTTATCCCACATGCAAGGGAATTCTCCCAAACTCCATATAAGCAAGGCCTCCCTTCACTCCAAACAAGCCATTCACTCAAGCCCTTGGCAAGAGTGTCTCACGGAGTCCACATGCTCATAGAGCATTCTTTTGTAAGTTGATTTCTATTATTTAGTTCATCATGTTTTCTTATCTTTTCTTTCTATCTCCATAGCTTGGTAGGATGGTGTTGGATAGTAGAGTAGGAGTAGTGCTTTGTTATTTTAACACACTGTGATTATGCTCACATGAATCTAAGTGACTATTGTGAGAGTAAGAGTCAAAGAATCAGGTAATCACAATAGTCACTTAGATTCGTGTGACCTACATTGTAATTATGCTCACACCAATCTAATAAATATTGTGAGAGTAAGAGTCAAAGAATCAGGCAATCACAATAGTCACTATACACTCCCTATTCTATTGAACGAGTAGTAATTGAGGCAGAAATTCAAACAATCTCAATAGATCTATTGCTCAGTCCTATACTACTATGAGAATAAGAATCAATGTAGCAAGTCAAACAATCACAATAGTGGTTTATTTTAAATTTGATTTATCAAAGTATACAAGTAAGAAATGCTTTCATGTGTCAAACACATATTGATGATTAAAATACATAAAACCAATCACATAAATACAAATCATACATATGTAAGAGACACATATGGAATCATAACATATGCATGAAACTCAATGAACATAACAATAAAATAGAAAATAAATAAGAAATAGAGCAATACCTAAATGATATGATTAGGAAAGGCCCTCTAAGAATGTTATGGTAGTAGTAGAGCTCTAAGAAGTGGTCAAAAATCACGTGTGGAAGAAGATTTCTGATCGATTTTTTTTTCTTAGAAATAAGTTTTCTACCAGAAGTGCTTTTGATTGAAAAACTTTTTGATCAAAAGTGCTTTCCATGGAAAATGTATGCATATCCAAATTTTTATTTGCATTTATTCGAAAATCCTTGAATAAAACAAACATATTTGGTATTTTTATATTATTCAATCAAATAAATGAAACTTAGGTCATGAATAAGATCATTATCAAGATTATTGATAACTTCAGATTTGGTTGAGAAAGGCCAACAATCTTTAATATTGAACTTGTCAAGAAACATGTGAACATATATTATTTGTGTCATGGAAATGTGTTGTTTGAATTGTATACCCCAATAATCATGAAGAAGTCTTATATATCACATAGATCAAAATGCCTTTTTTTATTTTCTTTTTTAATTCCATATTTTACTTTCTCTTGACTATGCAAGAAGAACTTGAACCTTGGAGATCTTGAAACAAACATTTTCATAAATAACATCATTTAAGAAAGTAGTTTCAATAACATGTTTGATGATTTTCCAATCATACAACACATCTTATTGTGCCCATGTGGGATGTCGAAGCAAACGTTTCTTCATAGTCATGAATATTTTATTATGTAGAAATTTTAAATCCTAACCTTTTTTTTACTTGTCTATACTATTATTACCTTTTACTTTTATTTTGAATACCCACTTCGTACTAGTGGATTTCTTATGAAGAGGTTAATCACATAAGTCCCATTTTTAGTTTTCTTTAATTAATTTTGATTCACTTTATCTTGCAAGGCTTCATTTAGAAATGAAAGCTCACCATGAAAGTTCACCTTGAAAGCTTTTGTCGAGAGATTTGTAGTAGTATCCTTTTTATATGTGAAAGTTTTATAAATTGCTGCCTTTCATTTTTGTATAAGACGGTAGACCTTATTATTTTTTTTAAAGGAAGTTCTAATGTAGAGATCTACTCTTTCGTTTAAGCTTGAATTAATTGAAAGCACAAGCGAATGTGAGCATAACACCCACGGGATCTCGCATATCCCACACAGCAAGGATTAGACACCTAATTAGGATAGAGAGCTCGAATGTCCGCTAAAGTAGAATGGGGAACCAGACAACCCTAAGGCCAGACCAAAGGACTATTTTGAACTAGGTAGCCTGAATCCACACTCTCTTGAAGGAGCTGGTTTAGATTTCCCACCATGAATGATGAGGTGTGTCCCACTGTAGCCTTCAAGAGACCAGGTTGAACCCCACCCTAACCTTGACAGACTAAGGCTGGCTTCATAGAGAGGTGCCAGAACACAAACAAACTAATCGTTTTTTCTAGGCAGAAGAGAGAGAAATCTGAAACGTCCTCTGGATGACTATTCACATATGCACGAGAAGAACATTCGACCAAATTCGGATCATTTCAAAGGCTGAGAAGACATAAAGACCTCAAAAGCTTAATCAATTATCCATTTACAGTGAATGGGCACATGATGATCATTTATTGCTTCACCTTCACTTGAGTAATTCTGAATATAAGCCTCCCCTTTGTTGATACCTTCTCATTATTGAAGCAAAACCTGGAAGAAGCTGGCAGGTGAGAACTAATGTATGTACAAGGTAAACTTTGATGAGTTGAAGTATGCTAGTCTATATACATTATCCTTCTGTACATCATCATGTTCGAGGAGGTACCAATTTCAGTGCTTTAGGTTCTTCATCTCCGAAGCATATCTAATCACTTGCAAAGTAGTAAGCCATCATCTGATAGTGATGTCTTGCCCTAGCAGAGGCCAATACAACAACGCTCGCTGCTGAACAGGAACAATTGATTAACTCGCCTCGTGAGTCCATGAGTTGGACTAAGTACCCAATAGTAGAGAATGGAAGAGGGCACTTTGAAATCAACAGACGATAGCTGAAAGTCCATTGTTATATGCTTTTGAAGAGTGGCAGCATTTAAATATGTGAATGCTTGTTCTCAACCAGCTACCAATGTAGAATGTGTGACATTTGCTTAACCCTATTACTCATGTGAAGCTGATGAGAATTGATGTTGCAGTATGATTACCACTCCAATGGCACATGACCCTATCACTGCTGTCTATATCTAGTTGCCAATTTGACAAAGCAATGCCGCTCCTTGCAATATCAAAAAGTCAGGATTGGTACGAGGATGGATCTTCAAGTGCACATTCAACACAAAATTGGATGAAGCACTAATTGTAGTAAGGGTTCCTGCCCTGACATGGGTCTTGTATAGAGGGCACTGATACTCGTCAGGTTGTGGTTTGTAATTGACTACAGGTATGAAATGGATTACTGGCAACTTGGAATACATTTCAGCTGGTACGTATTAAGAAGTTAGAATAGCAAAACCTGGAAGAAGCAGGTAGCTGAGAACTAATGTATGTACAAGGTAAACTTTGATGAGTTGAAGTATGCTAGTCTATATACATTATCCTTCTGTACATCATCATGTTCGAGGAGGTACCAATTTCAGTGCTTTAGGTTCTTCATCTCCGAAGCATACCTAATCACTTGCAAAGTAGCAAGCCATCATCTGATAGTGATGTCTTGCCCTAGCAGAGACCAGTACAACAACGCTCGCTACTGAACAGGAACAATTGATTAACTCGCCTGGTGAGTCCATGCATTGGACTGAGTACCCAATAGTAGAGAATGGAAGAGGGCACTTTGAAATCAACAGACGATAGCTGAAAGTCCATTGTTATATGCTTTCGAAGAGTGGCAACATTTAAATATGTGAATGCTTGTTCTCAACCAGCTTCCAATGTAGAATGTGTGACGTTTGCTTAACCCTATTACTCATGTGAAGCTGATGAGAATTGATGCTGCAGTATGATTACCACTGCAATGGCACATGACCCTATCAGTGTTGTCTATATCTAGTTGCCAATTTGACAAAGCAATGCCACTTCTTGCAATATCCAAAAGTCAGGATTGGTACGAGGATGGATCTTCAAGCGCACATTCAACACAAAATTGGATGAAGCACCAGTTGTAGTAAGGGTTCCTGCCCTGACATGGGTCTTGTATAGAGGGCACTCATACTCGTCAGGTGGTGGTTTGTAATTGACTACAGGTATGAAATGGAGTACTGGCAACTTGGAATACATTTCACCTGGTACGTATTAAGGAGTTAGAATAGCAATATAAATGCTTGAGATTTTCAAATTGGTTTAATTTTAAAGGCTAAGCCATAATAGTACCAGGAAAAGCCTCTGACAAACACCTATTATCCTTATCCCATCTTGCTCCATCCAGATAAAGGATGCTCATGTAAATTCCATCATTTGGTGAGCTGGGTATATCTTCTTCACTTTCAACATCTAACACTTGAAATCGGAAATTCAAAGTGTCAATTGGTATTTGATATTTTCTGGCATGTAGCTGAAGTGTTCCTCTCATATAGCCCTACAATCAAGAATAACGGCTTAGTTGATCCATGGAGAAAGAATACATGATAGTTGACAAAAGCACTTGTGAATTTTTCCATAACATGAAACATTTTATTTCATACCTGGGGAAAGAAAAATCTTGGCAACCAAAAGCATTTTGGTTGACCATTTTTGATCCAAGAACGCATGAAGTTAATTCTTTTGTGAAAATCTTTCACCCATGAGGCTAATGGTTTGAGTGATAGGTAAGCAACTGCAGTCCATAGTGTTGGAACCTGATTATGTAAGAAACTCATAAACATGTTCTCCAATTCAGATGACATGATGACAAGGCCCTTGATTGCTCGCTGAAGCTCATTCAAGGTTGAATGCATGACACTGAGAAGCCTATTGAAACGGTCACATTCCTGGAAAAGTGTTGACAACCATGTTTTCATCATCATTGCACTTAATGTCTGGTGGAAAAAGGACCTAGAACTTGAAACCCACTTTTTCCATATTAAATCACATTTGCACACTGATCTCTCTCAACCAATCTCACCATAAGGCAATGTGCTCTTGAATTAGTGTTGTTTGGATCCAATACTTCACAATTTGAAGATGGCTACATTTATATATCTATAATGCAAATGAAATGACATTTCCATTCTTTTAGGGGGAAAGGGCTTATAAATTCTGTATGCATCATTGTTGGCATCATATGAGAAGACGCCAAGTACGAGCATGTATGCAGATCTAGCACTGAGGCAACCCATCAAATTTTTCCAATCCTTACACATTTTAAAAGTGATTCTCATCACTAAAAACCGTTGTAAATACCATTTCCCTTTTTTGTAGCTCCATTTTGTACAAGTTGAGGAGTCCTTGAGCTTGAGGAGCCTTAGAAGTAGTTGCCTACCAATTTTCATATTTTTTTAGATCTCGTTTGAACCCTCAAATAAGCCCTGGAACCTAATTTTTAACTAGGCCGGACATTAGGTCTGGACAGGGCCAAAGCTAGTCAAAAACTATAAATAGAGCTAGAGAGCTCATTTTTGAAGCTAGCTTCTTGTAGTTTTGAGCTTGTATGAGAACTTGGTTGTAATAGAAGTGATTCCATTGTCTTACTCTCTTTGTTCTTGCCATGTGTGCGCGTGTGTGTGTATGTGTGTGCGTGTTTGTGTGCTTCTCACTCACACATTTGTGCCTTCACTTGCTTCGAGGTCTTCATACCATCCTCATGTCTTCCCAGATTGACATTAAAGGAGGTGCTACTCATCACTGAGCTACACCAAATTTTGGCACCGTTGCCGGGGATTCGAGCTTTGAGGACGACCGTGTGATGGTAAGACATAGAGAGGACGCGTTGGAATGGTAAGTAGTAGGTAAATTTTTGATTTTTCTCCATCTCCATCTCCATCTTCATCTCCATCTTCATCTCCTTCACCACCTTATATTCCCACTTCCAAATCATTTCCCTCATTTGCATTGTGCGAGTTTGAGAGAGAGCGAGTGTGTGTCCTTGTTTGTGTGTGTTTTTTGCATGTTTCTTGCAGGTTTCAGCTCCATTATCATCTCCAGCAAGCTCAGCAGGTATGGAATCTCTCTGCGCAAGCCCCGAGGCGTCGAGCTCAAGCTATCACGACACACCAAAAAGTTGCCCCAATCACGATTCTGAGTGCACCACGACACTGCGCAGCCCTAGAGCTCCTAGGATCACTAGACAGAACAAAAAAATTCACCATATCCCGACCTATCGCGACACTCCCAAGTATCACGACACTCCCAAGTATCGCGACACTCCCAGGTATCGCGACACTCCCAAGTATCACGACAACTCGACCTATCGTGACACTCCCAGGTATCGTGACACTCCCAAGTATCGCGACACCTCGACCTATCGTGACACTCCCAGGTATCGCGACACTCCAAAGTATCGCGACACCTCGACCTATCGCGACACTCCCAGGTATCGCGACACTCCCAAGTATCGCGACACCTCCACCTATCGTGACACTCCCAAGTATCGCGACACCTTGACCTATCGTGACACCTCGACCTATCGCGACACCTCCACCTATCGCGACACCCCGACTTATCGCGACACTTCCACCTATCACGACACCCCGACCTATCGTGACACCTCCACCTATCGCGACACCTCCACCTATCGCGACACCCCGACTTATCGCGAATTGACAAAGGAGGGTTGAGAGAACTTCCAACCTCAATCCTCTGGTTGCTCAGATTGCTGCACAAGCCCAGGAAGCCTTCTCCCAAGCTTGCTACTCACCCTAGCTAGCTTGCCTTGGAATGCCTTGATTGCACACAATGTTCCTGCAAAAGTTCACCAGTTAATACAGCTCCTTTACCACAATGGATTGGAAGACACACATCAACAATTACAGCCCCCCCCCCCCTTGAAGTGACTCACTGCACCCCCAAAATCTTATGACCACCTAGTTCTACCGAATGGCCAACTTAAAAATACATGTTCTAAAACTCCACGTATGATTCTTACAAAAACAGGCTCTTAGGGGTCAAAACAGGCTCTCAGGGTTCAGGAGATCTCTCCGTGGTTTCTAGGTCTTTTGCCCACTCCTAAGGCTCTAATGTTATCCCAATGTGTCCAAAATTAAGCCCAAATATACCTCAATTCACTCAATTAATTCACTCTAAAATTTCATGCGTTAAGCCCATGTATCACGATAGGTCGGGTCGAGGTGTCGCGATAGGTCAGGGTATCGCGATAGGTCGGGTCGAGGTGTCGCGATAGGTGGAAGTGTCACGATAGGTCAGGGTGTCGCGATAGTGATCAAGGCAATTCTATTTGCAGGATTTTGGTGGCCCACCCTTCACATGGATGCACATACCTATGTGAAGAGGTATGAGGTTTGTCAGCGAACCCAGTATCCCATACGCAAGGATGAGATGCCATTGAAACCTATGATGGGTGGACGTGCATTCTCTAAGTGGGGAATAGACTTTGTCGGTCCTATTAATCCCCCAGCTAAGGGTTCACATGCTGAGTATATCATTGTGGCCACAGATTATCTAACCAAGTGGGTGGAAGTGAAAGACACTATGAAGAATGATGCTCAAACAACAGCAAAATTCTTATTTGAAAATGTGTTCACTAGATACGGATTGCCATTAGAATTAGTAAGTGATAGAGGCACACACTTCTTGAATGAAGTCATAGAAAACCTTCTCCAAGAATTCTTGGTAGTACATAAGAAGTCTGCCCCCTATCACCCACAAGCTAATGGCCAGGCTGAGAGCACAAATAAGATCTTATTCAATGTGCTGACTAAATTGGTGAATAACAAACGCTATGATTGGGACAAACAGCTACATCACACTGTTTGGGCATACCAAGTTGCCTATAAAATGGTACTCCAAGCCACACCCTTTCAGATGGTGTTTGGCCAGAACGCGGTGCTACCATTGGATTTTTTGATACCTACATTGAAGGTAGCACAAGAGCATGATTGGATCGGCCATGAACTCTCCTCTAGAATCTTTGATCTTGAACGTTTAGGTGAGACACGATTGAGAGCTGCAGCAGGGATCTATGCAGCCAAGAAGAGGCAAAAGGCGTATTTGATACACACATGAAGAATAAAGGCTTGAAAGCAGGAGATCTAGTCCTAGTCTACACATTGAAGCAACACGCACAGAAACTAGAGAAAAGAGGCTATGGACCAATGATTATCAATAGGATATCCACAAGTGGAGCAGTACAACTAGCCACTCTAGAAGGTGACATACTACCAAGTTACATAAGCGGATGCAGCATCAAGTTATATCAAGAACCCTTAACTGAAGAAATGCTCAATCGGCTCAATACTGCAAAGAAACGTAAGGATGAGGAAAAGAGAATTCGAGAAGAAGCACAGGCTGAAGCTTTAGAACGCATTCGACCAATGAAATTGAGAAGGCAAGGTAGAGATCAAACCATGACTGACGCTCATGAAGCTCTAGGTTATCACATGGCCATGTGCGAGGCTTCAAGTGAACTGGCCCGTAAGATAGTTGATCGACGACCTTTTGTGACCCTGGAAGTAGGACAAGGAGAGAGTGCAAGGACCGTGAGAGCTTTAATTGATTTAGGAGCCGCCACTAGTGCAGTTCGGATGTCTTATTGCCAACAATTGCAATTGGAGGTAAAACTCCTAGAGGCATATCTCATAGGGCTAGGAGGAGTTGAAACCCCCTGCATGGGAGAAGTGGAGCTTCCCCTCTACATTCAAGAGGTCCTAATGCCAGCAAAAGTGCTAGTATGTGAAGACGAGGATCTTACCGAACCTCTTGTCTTGGCCCAAGACTGGATCTATGATCATGTAGTCAAACTCAACCTAAGAAGTGGATTTCTTCAGGCTTGGGCAGGCCAAAGCTATCTTACGATTGAATTAGAAAATTAAGCACTCAAACCATTAGGAAAGGCACCAACTCCAGGTCTCTCCAGGAATCCACATGAACATAACAATGTTGTACTTGTCCAAAGTTCTATGGTGCAGAGGATTGTCAATCTTACCGAAGGTACGGAAGTCAATGAGGAGTTCCCAACTGTTCCAAAGAAGGTTCCAAACATGCAGACCGAACATCACACGACACGAAGGAGGCTGATGACCAAGAAGCAGGAGCACCAACCAGTGCAACACGGAGTACCTAGTGGCGCGAAGTAGATCTCGATGCGCAAGGATGGAAAACCCCCAGCTCTAGTAACAGGTTCTCAAGGAGGCACAAAACAAGCCACACCATCAAGGTCAAAAGTGAAGGAGTACCCTAGGCAACCTCCTAGGCATACCACGTCTATTTGGGTCCCTAAGCGGTCAATGAAGGCTAGCCCCAATGCTAGACAGATATGGGTGCCCAAGGCCTGTTTAGGAGCCCAAATAGCTCCAACTCTAGTCACTGGCATAATTCAACACTCACAAGTCCTCTCGACAAACAACTCAAGAACTCTACCTAAATCCCACACTAACCCACACTCAGTCAAACCGAGTAATGTCTGGAAATGGGCACCCAAAAGATCCCAATGCCAGCACAATCTACCTCATAAATCTTTACCTGTCATTAGCTCTAAGAACTACGAATCCTCGATTAAAGTTTGGCAAACTAAACCCTGTATCAAACCCCCTGACCCAATTGTGTAAATCTAGCCACTCTGATGAAGGTGCATTCTGAGTCCATTGCATAACCAAAGTATGCATCTAGGATGACACTAACCTCTAATCACCACTCACATCTATCACAAACACTTCACCTCTAACCACTAACCATCTGGATTGTCATGTTAGTATTGTGGAGGTAACACCATTACATCCTGTTTCCTATGCAACACTAATGTGCCTTTCTTCTTCTAGCAGATAAGCACCCGATTACCATGGCAGTAGCAGTAGGCACGAGCTCTCAGGCAAGCACTAGCACTCAAAGCAATTGGGATACCATGCCTGTGGAGGCCCCACTGACAGCAAGGCCTGAAGAGCTTTTGAATGTGAGAAGAATTCCCATTCCGGATCCACCAAGTGGCCTGACAGAAAGAGTAAAGGGACATTCTCATTGGTTCAATGAGATGCGAGGAGATTTGGGAGACGCAGATCATATCTAGGAATCCAAGTTGGAATGTGGAGGAGTGTGGTGGACCTTTCAGTTCTTCTCACGAGAATTTGAAGCATTGCAAAATGTTGCTCCTCTTCAGGATATTTGGCAGAAAGCGGGATTGCAAGATTACTTTAGTGCAGCTTTGCCTAGACCTCATTTTCTTAGGTGCTACTACTTGATTGCCACACTGAAGCCGACAAGAGATAAAGATCATTCAGGCACATTCCTGGTGCCCTCTCTATCGAACCAGGAGGAAATGAAGAAGTTTGAGTTGAATATTACTTTAATCAGAGAAGCCCTTCAGATGTATGGCACCCATGTACCTTCCGATCGAGATCCTTTGATACCGGAGTGTATGAAGAACAATAAAATCAAGAAGTTGAAAGAAATGTGTGCCCTCACCCCCAACATTGCCATACCACTGCGAATGTGCCTTCAACACTTCGCATTCCCGACACAAGATCGGTTCACCCAACCTCATAAGAAGATATGGTATGGGTTATACCTAGCAGAGATTGGGAGCTTACCAATTAAAATGCCAGTGTGGATCTTGGACCAGTTATATGAAGCAGGCAAACGAGGCGTGAGGAAGCCTACCTTGAATGGTTGTTGTGCAATCACAAGAATTATCTACAGATGCCTTGCCTATGATGTGCTGGTGGCAAGGGCCCTTAAGTACTCACAACTGGAATTCTTCAAGAGGCGGAGGTCAGGGGTTCAACCCGCGAAAAGAATGCGTGGATCACTCTCACAGGTTCTAATTCCTCGTGACACCACCACAGAAGCTTCCCTCAGAGAAGAAGAACATGCAGCCCCAATCACGATACATCTTCAGAGACCACAATCAGAGGGTGTGGTCCAACCCACTCCTTCAGCCCCTCCACTACCCTCGGATGCTGAGCTTGCAGCCATGGCTCCATTAGGAGCGGATACCTCCTTTGACTTTGAGAGATTTTTGCAAACCGCACACTTGTCCGAGAAGGAATTCTTTTCAGACACCGACGGCCCTGGATCATCACCACAGAGAGGGCAACCACATGATGAGGCAAGAAGAGAACATTGGGAAGATGAGGCACCACACACTCAGGCAGGGGGTACACATGAACAAGAGGAGATGCAGAGAAATGAACCAGAGGAAAGTGACGAAGAGGCCCCTGCCTACACGGCACAACTTAAACGACTATACAAAACGATCAAGCAAGTGCAGAAGAGGCATAAGATGTGAGAAGAGGCCAATAGAGCACTGGTAAATCAGATGTTGCAAGCGGAGAATGTAGACCCTCAATTTGTAGAATCATTGAACCTTTTAGCAGATACATGCGGAATCGTGGAAGCCATGAGGACCATGGTATATCGAAATACCCCTCAATATGACCAATGAAGGATCGATACGCGACCGCGAAGGGGAAAGATGATTCAAATGGAAGTCTCTACCGCACTTCCTACCACCACTCAAGAAGATGTTCACATGGCCAACCCATCCAACAGTGATGAACCCGATGTACATATCCAGGTACCATCTCCACCATTACCTCCCCTCCAGCCCTCAGAACCCATCACCACTAGCCATTCTGAACAACCAGTATTGGCCATTAGTGAAACTATAACACACACCACCATTTCTCCATCCGTCCCTTTACCTCCACCCACCAGTTCCATCCAACTTTTTGAACCCCATATAGGTAACCCTTCATATTTCCCTGCCCTCGGACAGCCACTTGCCACTACCCAAACCTTAACTCACCCATTTCCATTCACCAATACTATTCCTCTTTCCCAACCCCAAACCATTGAACCCCTCTTGACCTCCGCAGAGCCTACGCAAGTCACCCTACCTCCGTTCTTGGAAAACCTGGTGGAGCAAATTGAGAATTATAAGAGAAATTCCCTTTCCCAGCACACCTCACCCACATTCACACCCACCACTAACACACCTCCCACCATTCCCGTATTCATGATTCACACAACACACACAATCACATCCGATCCCATGGACATTTCACCATCCACAGCACCACCCACCCCCACTTTTGTTCCAATATCATCACATATCAATTCACACAATCACCATTTCCAACCACAGTAGGCACAACACCCACTTTTTCCCTCCCCATTTCCCAAACCCTTGCATTTTCCACCTCTACCCCTGCATCCACATCATTTAGTCATGCACTAGACACCATGTTCGAAGCGGCCACTCAACTTAAGCAAGAGTATAGACTACTAGAAGAAAATAACAAAGAGCTGTGCAATCTCTCGGCTCAACTCCAGGCACGTGTCAATGCCTTGGAGCTAAGTAATACAACACTACAACATGAAGTGACCACCCTCCAACAATCCCAGGTGGAGCTCGAAGCCAAACATACGGAGACGACTAGGGCAACGAAAGAACAACTCAGAGATCAGTTAGCCCGCAATGCTAGACTACAAAGAAATATGGCCTTACTTCATCGCCACTTAGCAGCGGCTCAAGAAGAGAACAGAAGGCTACAACAACAAAATCAGGAGAATCTAGAAGCAGCCATTGAGAACACCCCAGGAGCACCTATAGACCCTACCAAATTCCAAGCTATTCCCTCAGAACACATTCAACAGGTGCTAGAAGATTATGCAACCCTCTTGGAGGCACACGACCAGTTGGCAGACCAGGTAAAGGAACTACAGAGATCCCAAGTGCCTACACCACACCCACGAGAACCTAAAGAGATGGCCAATGCTCCAACTTCACCAGAGCCGGAATCATCAATGACCAATGAGGTACTTGAGCTACGACAGCAGGTGGCTGAATTAAAGATCAAATTGTTACAGTATGAACGACCTCCCTCTCCACCTGAGCAACCAATAGAAGAAGAAGCAGTGATCATTCTAGTGGAGGAAACATTTGAAGACAACTATGAGCCTCAACCCCTTCCCGGAGGCAGAATCACAGAGGAGGGACAAGACACATATGAGGAGCCCCCGCCGGCATGGATGAAACATGTAGAAGAAATGGGGACAACTCATGAGGAACGTATCTCCACTCAGATGCTGACAATGAGGACCATTGAAGAAACCATACTCCACTCAGAGTATTTCAGACACCTTGCCTCTAGAAGACTGATAACTAGTTCAGAATTACAATATAAACCCTATTTTGTATTATTGGCCGACTACAACGCAAAGATCAAAAGAGTTACCAACAAGTGCCCTACTTTTGCCACACAGTTTGAACCAGAGGATATTCCAGAGGCAGCCAAAAAAGGGGCCATATTCCAACCCACGTGGAGGCAAAAATTACTTGAGACCTATCCGGAAATGCTAAGAACATGGGATCACGCTCCCATGCATTTGAAATATAACCCTTGCTTTGGGCTAGTGCAGAGAAGAAGATCATGGAAAGCATTTGCTATAAAGGTTCAGAACAACGCAAATTGCAAACAATGGCTGAATTACCCCTCTATCGCACCCCCAACAGGCACTCCAACAGTAGCATACATGATGGCTACCATTCGACATTGGATGCCACGCCTCCACCCCATGCCAGATGTCACCGCGCAGATGATGCTCAAGATACTGGACATGATGCAAGTGGTGTTAAAGACCTTCCGAAATGTACGTAATATTCAGCTGCCAATTCCGGGCTTCATCAACGGTAACTATGATTTGCTTTATGATATGAGCACGACCCTGAGTATCAGAGTGGCTTATGCATGGCATGCACGAATAAGATATCTCCCTGCTTGTTACAAGCAAACGTTTGATGACATGTTCACCACCGGGTTCTGGGAAGCACACTCAGAAGTATTTGTGCCACGCCCAACTCATCTGCTCCAACTGTTCGCGTGCGAATAGACAATGCACTCAGAGCTCTACACCCCACCCCAACCTGACATGCTGGGTGCAGTTAACTGGGAGGCCCTACAGAGAGACCTGGTCAAGGGATTGCGGATTAAAGAACAAGAATTGGCAACAGACATACTATAGGAATACATTGATCAAATCGGGGAGCAGAGGTCTGTCAGAGGCGACAGACGCTGGGGGGGGGAGAGTGTTGGCATCATATGGGAAGACGCCAAGTACAAGCATGTATGCAGATCTAGCACTGAGGCAACCCATCAAATTTTTCCAATCCTTACACATTTTAAAAGTGATTCTCATCACTAAAAACCGCTGTAAATACCATTTCCCTTTTTTGTAGCTCCATTTTGTACAAGCCGAGGAGTCCTCAAGCTTGAGGAGCCTTAGAAGTAGTTGCCTACCAATTTTCATATTTTTTAGATCTCGTTTGAACCCTCAAATAAGCCCTGGAACCTAATTTTTAACTAGGCCGGACACTATGTCTGGACAGGGCCAAAGCTAGTCAAAAACTATAAATAGAGCTAGAGAGATCATTTTTGAAGCTAGCTTCTTGTAGTTTTGAGCTTGTATGAGAACTTGGTTGTAATAGAAGTGATTCCATTGTCTTACTCTCTTTGTTCTTGTCGTGTGTCCACGTCTGTGTGTATGTGTGTGCGTGTTTGTGTGCTTCTCACTCACACATTTGTGCAGTCATTTGCTCGAGGTCTTCATACCATCCTCATGTCTTCCCGGATTGACATTAAAGGAGGTGCTACTCATCACTGAGCTACAATCATTCATATCGAATTGGCATATGTGCAGAAGTGACACAATTGCAAACCACCAGAAAATTATGTGCACACATGTTCTCCTATGGTGGCCCTAAACAAACTGTAGGCAAGATGCCATCCAGACGGCATATATTTGTATTGTCTTTGACATTAGCAATGTTGCAATGCAAGTTGTGAAAAGTTCACAATGTAATGCCATTGAGCTGCAAACAAAAACAAAAATTGGCTTGCCTTTGGCATTTCCATTACTAGCCCTTGTTGCTATTGTGGGGTTGCTTTGCTGAGGATTGACAGGGTAGGGAGTGTGGAGATGCCAGAACTATCAAACTAAAAACAAAAGAACAGAACATATACTAAATATCACACGGGACACAAAGACTTAGCCTCTGTTGCTTCGTCCACAATGCTGTAGCCTGCACTTCATGTTTGTTGCTCCTCTCATTCCATAGACCAAACCAAAGGAGTTTTGTCGTTGAGGTGGAAAAGGGGGTGATTGTTGTTTTCCTCTTCCATAAAATTCAAGAATTTTGTATTACTAGCTTCTGGATGCGGGTGTGCTTCAGGACTGATGCACTCGGGGAAAAGAATTGGGAGGTTATATATTTGGGAAAGAATAGGTTGGAGTAAAGGAGTGCACATTGGGTGAAGCTACATGCGGGGCTTGACCACATTGGGTGAATGTGGAGGGATATGGGAAGGGGGAAGTGAAGGCTGAATGGTGCAAAGAGGTGGGAAAGGGGGTGTTGAGGGCAACACCAAGGGAAGAGAGGAGAGGAGGATGGAGGCATGGGAGAAGAGGACGTGAGTAATTTAAAACTAACCAAAAAAAAAACATTTCATTTTTCAAAATTTGTCTAGTTTTGTTATCTTTATCCATTTACTTATTTATTTTTTAGTTTTTATTTTTGCCTATCCGAAGCATGTATGGACAAGGGGGAATAGGAGGAGGGAAGGAGATTAAAGAAAAAAGCATGCACAAGGTTGTATGGATGGAAATCTGTGGACTCCATTGGGATATTTGCCTCAAGCCATATCTGAGGCTTCAAGTGTCCGTTTTGTTGAGAGTTCCATGCTCCACCCTTTTGTATCCACATGCATTCATATAATCCCACATGCAAGGAGAATCTCACAAACTCTCATTTACTCTCATACAAACTCCATTTATCTCACATAGAATGTACTTTGCTTTCTACTCCATATAAGGAAGGCCTCCCTTCTCTTCCAACTCATTCATGCACTACTTTGAAGCTCTCTCTTTGAGGTGCAAGCTACATGCTTCCTTTGTAAGTTTCTTATTTCTAGTTCATTTCTATTTCATTTCAACATCATGTTGTATCTTGCGTATTTTCATCCTCCGTAGTTTACTACTCATGTTATTAGTTGTAGACCATGTTTCACAACACCGTAGAGCATAGGTATTGTTTTGATAGCATTTCATTTTTGTGTGCTTTTTTTCAATCTTCATCATCATTACCATAGATGCATTCTTCCTTTAATCCCTCCCTCCCATTTCACATCTTTCTCAATAAGCGTGCTTCTAAGCACTATTGCATTTCTTCATTTGACATGACCAATATCATCATTCTTGTTCTTCTCATAATCATTTTTTGTTTCATTGCAATCTTTAATTAAGGTATTTTGAGCACTATAGTTCATAGTATTTCATTTTTGTGCTCTCATCATCATAATAACAAGTGCCGATAAGCACTTTCGATCAACTCATTCCATGTCTCAAAGAAAGAGGAAAGGATAAAATTCGCTCTCGACTCATGGGTGGGCTATATTTTGCACATGAATGCCTTGCAAAAGTGCTTTAATGTGGAGAAAGAGAGTGACAGAGGGAAAAGAGAAATAACTCTAATGCAGTGAGAAATATGAAGAGAATGAGATTGCCTAATGTCCGAGGTCCTGCTTTCATGGTAATTATCGGTACTACCCAACCACTCTATAGAACACATTCTCTCACAATTGCCTCGCAGTCGAGAGCCAGCATATCATCTAGAATACACAATGTGCTAGCACGAATCCTTGTATTACAGACAACATGAGTCTTTACATTTGCAACAATCTGTGCAAATCACAGTAAATGGACCTACACCTGCTATAGTCCGGGCTGCCAATCCATGGTCAGTAAGGAGAGGCGAAGTGATAGAGCTTATCTGTTATTGCCTTGTCCTCTTCCATGGGCGATGGACTGGGCTCATATTCAAGCTCCCAAAGCACTTCCAACTTCTCCTAGTCGTGAAATAAGGAGTATGGATGGGCCTAAGGATGCAGCTGATGGACCTCCACAGTCGAAGAACAATGGAAGAGAAATATTGCTCAAATCAGAGGGTGCAACAGCACATGTAAAGAGATAGAGGTTTTCTTTTGGCAAGAATCGCGTGATAGGTTGGAATTCCGCCATGATTGGCAAACGAGATAGATGGAGCAGGAAATGAACGCTGCACCTTCAACCTTCTTGTGCTTTGGACATGAACCTGGACGTGCTACTACCTGCTTCATTACAGAGACATGAAAAGTTGTTACATAGAGAATCAGAGGCAGAGTGAATTCAGGCCACTCTGGGAGAAGAGCATGCTTCACCAAAGTCTAGAGAGAGACTTCAACAAATGCTCTCAAAAGCAACGATTTTGGCTGCCAAGCCATATAGAGAAACACAATGAAGGCATGTATCTGAATCTTCTAGCGGTTCAAAGGGAGATAGCTTTGCCAATAGTTCCACATGGCTAAGCGCAGTTGCTTCCGAATACACAGGGTGACACAATCTCAGGAGGTCTAGCTAGACTTGATACAATGCATCACCGCAGAATTCTAAATGGAACAAGTGTACGAGGAAAACAGATGTTCACTGCCTAGATTAAAGAATATGAGAAAACATCTTGCGCAATGCTCGACAATTTTCCATAAGCATTGGTGTGATGCATAATAAGGTTAATTTTTGCCTGTCGTAGGAACACATGGATTTTTCCAAAACGAATCTCAGATGCTTCCATTATATTCGCTACTTCTCATTTGGGTGGGCTCATTGAATTTATGACTCACAAGCTTCCATTTTGGTGGTATGGTATAAGCTACATCTATTATGCATTGGATCGCCCTGATAATGAGTTATGATTTTCATGAGTTTTGTTTCACATTATACATACGATCACACTAAACTCTAATACTCAGGGAATATCGTTTTACTATCTATTGAGAGATCTTGAATTCTTGCTCTTCTGTAAAGGGATTAAACACCATCTTTGTTAATGAAGGTAGGACCTTCCTATGAGCATTGAAATTATCATCTATTAGTCTTTTTCCTCAGAGTACTCAACAAAAGAGACCTAATTAAAGTATTTTCTCAAGCTTATGGCACTGATGCTGAGGAAAAATTTAAATATATGTTGGGAGAAAAAAGCTTCTACAACAACCAAAAGCAACCACAAAGGACAAGACAAAAAAGAAGAACACAATACATAAAGACTCCATCGATCGGTCAAAGAAAGTATTCATCGCGAAACCAAGATCAAAGCAGAAAAATGGATCCAACACAACACCCACCCCAAGATCTAAACCCTTCTACATGACTAAGGATCCCATATGTTCCTAGATTAGAGGGATGCCATATGTCCCATACACCATGGATGCCATCCATGGATACAAAACCATATGGATGGCATATATCTATGATACACCAAAGGATTCCATATGTCCCACACTTGGATGCCATATGTCCAAGTTATGTATGAAGATCTCATATGTTTCTAGATCTAAAATCCTAATGGGCTAAGTGATGCCATATGTCACTAGTTCCCTAGATTAAAAATAAAAGGGTCATCACATGCAGGGGGGACTTGAGAGCTCCATTGACCACCCTTTTGTATCCACATGCATTCATACAATCCCACATGCATGCCATGGAATCTCTCACAAATTCTCATGTACTCTCATGCAAGCTCCATTTATCCCACATAAGATGTACTTTTCCCTCTACTCCATATAAGGAGGGCCTCACTTCATCTCTTCCAATTCATTCATACAGTGATGAGGCTCTCTTCTTGAGGTGCAAGCTACATGCTTCCTTTGTAAGTTTTTCAATTCTAATCTAGTTCATTTCCATTTCATTTCAACATCATGTTGTATCTTGTGTATTTTGATCCTCCATAGTTTACTACTCATGGTTCTTCTATACCAGTGAAACGAGAGCAATAAGTGCCTTCACAAGTGCACGAGAAAAGAAGTAGGGAGCATAATTTCCAAGGGGCATGAGAGAAGATCTTTGACTATACATCCGACTCCCAATCTCTAGAGGCCCTTGAAGTAGCTGATATCATCATGAAGACTTTTTTGTATTATCTCTATCCATTGTTGAATTGAACAAAAAAACTTGCTAAGGAGCATGCAAAGGTGGTCATGCATGAAAATAATGATTGTATGTCAAGCCCCCCACTTTTCCAATGCTAAATGACTAGGTTCCAAGCACAAAAGACAAAAAAGAGCATTGTATGCCTTGTTGACACAGTGTAAATGGTATCAACGAAGAGGCAAGCCAATCAAACTAAGGTATGTAAAACATAAAGTACAGATACAATATGCCTAAATTACACAATGGCGATCTACTTGCACAATGTTGATGGGAAGGGGAGGAGTTGCAGGCTGCTAAAGAGATCCATAGGTAAGTATGGTATACAATATACAGTAGAAATGTTCATTCTAACTTTGATTATCCAAATAGGATGACTTGTCTATTTTCTGAGAAAAATGGACATGAGCCAAACGATTGCTACTCTCTCAAGGGAACGTAACAAAGAGCTCACTCTGAGGTCCCAGACACTTTTTATGCTAGTATGTCAAATTCACACAACAGGGACCAAAAGAACCAAAAGAAACCAAAGTACACAAGACCTCTCATGTGCTATCGCTGCTGTGAGTACTCTCATATTCAAAATAAATGCTCTCTACCTTAGGGTGCACCACTTTGTTAACATTGCCAAGATGCCAAAGATCACTATAGAAGGGACAACCCATGCAACTGCCCCGTTCCAATTCACATGATAGAAGTCCCTCGAAGGTATGGCTCCACATTCATTGGCTGTTTCATCCTCTATGGCACCTATGATAACTAGGGCAAGGCAAGCGGTGGGGGCATGATAAGAAGAGCAACTAAGATTGAAAAAAAGAAGATGGGACGAAGGTTGAATCGAGCAAGAATGAGGCCATAGAAAATGCTTATGAGAAGATGAGGGACACATTAAGAGACAAACTCTTTTTCCTTCAATCATACGTAGATGAAGGAGACATTGAAGAAATTACTAAGGACACTCAGTCTATATCAACTAATTGAGATGGACGCTAAGGTACAAAGTGACTTACTTAAGGTCATACACTCTACCTACTTGACCTTATGACCAAGTGTAGATGAGTACATGGTGGACTTGCCCCCGGCTCCATTAATATACTACCATAGGTTCAAGGTCAAATATATCAATTAAGAATGGAATTTTGATAAAAGTTATAGTGGATGGTGGGCCTGATATCAACTTGATGCCTAATTTCACTATGAAGAAGTTAAATTTTGATTTGATGGAAGACGCACCATTCACAATGACATTGGAAGATGAGCATCAGATTATACCTTTAGGGATCATCGAAAAGGTACTAATGTTAGTACATGGCTTCCAATTTATGTTGAATTTTGTTTTAATTGCATTATCCGAGAAAATGCCCTTCCGTTTGCTCTTTGAAAGACCCTGACTGAGGCAACCCAAGGCACAACAAGATTGGGGGAGAAAAGAAACACGTGGTGGATCTCCACCAAGACCATGACTATTTGCAGATACATTTGGAATAAAGGTTTGATAATGCGAAAGCAACTAGATATACCATGGATGCTGAGGTAATGCCCTGCTTACCACTTGAGGAAGATAACCTGTTCAATTGAATGATGGGTAGCCTAGAGTGCTCTACAGTGGGAATTCGTGAAATAGATGAAGAAATGGATCAAGCTGGACCTTGTCCCATGTCAAGGACGGCCAAGGGGGAGAAGCCAATAGATATTGATGATGAGTCTATAGATAGCAACCTTTTTCTTTTTGCTTCTCAATTCGATTGATACCCAACTCCTCAAAGTTACCCAACTCCTCAAGATGGTATAAGCAGATCACAAAGTACAAGAAGGGTTCACAATGAGTTCTCATGCACTTGACCTTGGAAAGTAAGAAATTTGATGTTTAGCCTTGATAGCAAATTTGCAAGATCCTCCATTGGTAATTGGTTATACTCAGAGGTGGAGTCTAGTGCTCTCCTAGTCTTCTCTTTAGAAGGAGGCATTTGAGCTAAATCTTGAGAAAATCAATGGGAAGATTTAAGGGTATAGGGCTGATTGGTTGTTGAGAAGGGTGATGCGATGACTTTTTCCGCAAAAGTCTTTATGGGACTCTTGAAAAGATGAAGAGTTCCCTAGCTTCTCGGATATGGGTCATGTACCCACTCACCTAATGCTCGGTAGAAGCCTAGAAAGCCTCAAAAATCAAGGAAAAATAGAAAAGAAAATGAATTCTTACTTTGGATAGATGCCTCACAAAGAGCATGCAATGTCCCATCGTATTGCCAACTCAGTATCGTATCGTATCATCGACCGAGTGGTATCGTATCGTTGATCGAGAGGTATCGTATCGCGTGCCTATTCTAGTATCGTATCGTGCAAAAAGTGGTATCGTATCATCCATAGAACTAGTATCATATCGTGGGTTTTACTCATATCGTATCGTGAAATTTTTGGTATTGTATTGTATAACACCTTGGTATCTATTGTGACCATTTTGGTATCGTATCACGTGATTTCTAGTATCGTATCATGTAGTGGTCAGATATCGTATTGTCCACTAATGTGGTATCGTATCGTCGAATGCAGAGGTATCGTATCATGACCATTTCTAGTATCGTATCGTGTGGATAGCAGTATCGTATCGTGGAAGTTGGTATCATGATCTTGGTCATCCCAGTGGTATCATATCGTCTAAAGGTGATATCGTCTAAAGGGGATATCGTCTATAGTGGTATCATGTAAAACAAAGGTATCGTATCGTGGAAATCTGGTATCATATCGCCTGTCTGGAGGCACTCCCTGAGAGATCTTGTTTCCCTGTTTTAACTCACAGAACCCTGAACTGGCATAACTTTCTCATACGAAATCCGTTCGGAGTGATTTTGGGTTTGTTGGAAAGCTCGTGGGGATGTGTACTTAGTACAGGGATCATACCTACTCCTACAAATTGATTCACTGACACAAGGAGAAAGCATCAGCCCAATGACTATATACGACTTTAGGGACCCAGAAAATCCATCTAGAGTTACATTCCTAGACCAAAATCAAAGGAGATATTGGCTTGTAGAGGAAGTGGAGGGGTCTGGATTAAAGTACATGGGTATGCCTATATTGCCCCCTCGAGATCAAGCAACTACCTCACAAAACCCATTCGAGACCTAGCAAAGAACAAAAAATGTGATGTTAGGACAAACAAATCAACGTAGTAGGCCAAACAGACTAGAGCTGCAATTCAGCACGCCAGGAATTAATGCAAACAACCAAACTAGGTAGGGAATGGGAAATATGAATAGAACCACTTTTAGGGCAGAACCACCCCAAGGTGTAAGAGCGGGAATACACCCAGTCAAACTTGTTTTTCCCATCATAATTCAGTCCCTAGATCCAGGCAGAAGATTGAGACCAATCCAGTTGGCCAAATGTATGCGAAATCGTTACGATGGCACAGGAGAGCCCTATGACCACATTGCAGAATTCAAGCAGGTGTTGCGCGCGGAGCAAGTGGATGACTTTTTCGTGCAATATGAATCCTTTGGGCTAACCCTCATGGGAATAGCCTTAACTTGGTTTCAATCCTTGGATCCAAATTCCTTTGGCCATATCGAACAATTTTTCCAAGAATTTATTTGGGAATTCACTAAGCGAGGAATCAAGCACAATTCGTCATCCTTACTACATAGTTTCAAACAAGCTCCTTATGAGACAGTAAAAAATGCAGCACGAAGATTTAATCAATATGTAAACCGATGCCCCGTGAAAGAGAGACCTTCTTAGTAGAAAATGATATCCCTATTTTTAGAAGGTCTAACCAACCGAAATTGAGAATCTTGGTATACGTAAAACGATTGCAAGCGCTGAGTGAGTGTCTTCAAGAGTACATAGATTTGGAAGACAACTTAGCTGAGGATCTCAAAATCACACAAGATCCTACCAAATGAGAGGATACAAGGAGCAATGAAACTTCTAGTTCGAGCTATGTGGAGGAAGTGACAGAGTTAGTGGCCAAAAAATTAGGAATACAAGGACAAAGGAACTACCAAAACTCTTCCTTGAGATTGCCAATTTTAGGAAGTTGCACACTTTGTGGTGGAGATCATCCATTTCTTATCTGCACCAGAGAAGGATTAAGGTTATCACAACCCTACCGTTACGATAGACAACCAACTCAAGATCCTAACATGTACTCTTATAGTGAGCAGAAGTATACCAACTAAAACACCAAAAACTATCCAATGAATAGACAACCACGATTGTTTGTACCACCCCAATGTAGACCATACGGGTACCCTCCTAGAGAACAAGGTAGAGAAGTTCCTAGGCATAACCCATGTCCAGGATCACGAGGAACAACTAGACCATATGAACATGGAGGATATAGACAACAACCACCCCACCCACAAGCTCTGATACAAGGGCAAAACATCACAATACAAGTCCTTTCTCTTGAGTGTGGCAAAGAACAACTCTTGAGAGATTGTCTCGAACACCGCTCTAGTGCACCAAAGGTTACACCCGTTAATGTAGTAGGCTTAGTAGGGGATTCAAGTTCCAGTAGCGATAATGTGACTCCTATACATGTAGTTACTAGGGCACAAGCCTTACAAAAAGCTAAATTAGCTGATCAATCAGAGCCAAGTGAGTCGGGAGAGCCTAGTAAGAGAAAAACAAGAACATGGAAGGATACTAGGGAGAAGGCCAATCGTAAGTGGACCAAAAAGTTATCTGAACTAGAAAGCTTGAAAGATGCAAAAACAAAAATAGAAGATATTGCCTCTCAAAACCCGTCACACATCAAAACTCCATCCAGAACACCTCATCCCAAACCTCATCTTCATCCACCAACCATTGTAAATAGACCACAACCAAGGTCTGTTCTTGCAAATCCAACCCCAGAACACTTGGACATGATGTTCAAGGCATACTAGGCTCGACTTCAAGAGGGGCCAACACTTGCAAACCTAGACAAGAGCTACCCTAGAGAAGATTTAGAGATTGAACGAACAAAAATGTGCATAAAAATGGTGGAATTAGCTCAAGCAATGTTCGAGGCCAATCAATCGTTCAATCAGACAAATGCTATTACACCGGGTTTGCACTTCCAGGGCTTACTAGATAGATTAGAGCAGTTGGTAAGTAGACCACAAGTTTCTTTACCTCCACAGGTTAAACCAATTATTGAAAGATGAAAGCTCATCACTAAAGAAAGTCTATGTTCCTGACTCCATAGATGATGGAGAACCTTGTTTAATTCAAAAGCACACCCAAAAGTTCTTGCGGGAAATACAAGAAGAGAAATGGGCGAAGGAGAAGGATGTTCCCCCACCTATTCTTAAGATTGATGACCTTCACGACCAATTTCCACAAGACATTCCATCTATTTATGGAAACCAAGTAGAGCAAAAAGAAAAAGAAAGTTCAAGATTTGAATCCAATTCTATACAAGAGTTGCCACAGTTCACAGGTCCATGGGAATCTGAATCTCTTCAGGTCAGAGCTCCCACAATACTGGTAAGAAATGAAGACTCAGTGGTTCCAAGAAACATTGATGTCGTGAAGAAAACTAAGGTTTAATGTCATCTCACTGTAGAAGAGCTTCTCAAAGTAAAACCTGAGTTATGGAAACACGTGGCGAATCAGGTCCCAGAACGTAATTCCAATATGCCAAAAGCAAACTCTAAGCAGAAAGTTCCAGAGATACCTCTAGACAAAATAGGGGACATGAGCGAAGGTAAGGAAGGTAATACTTATCTTCCGATCACCTACCAAGGTTACACAACCAAAGCGATCATAGATTCTAGTGCTAGTGTTGCTATTGCGACCACTTCCCTGTGGAAGCAATGGGGTAAACCTGCATTAAGACCAACTATATTGAAGCTTCAGATGGCTGACGACCATGTTGAAAAACCTCTAGGATTGCTAGAAGGGATAACTCTAACCACGTGTGGTGTAGAGTTTGAGCACACCTTTGCTATATGTGACTTTGGTGAAACTACTACCTACGAAATGATCCTACGAAGGCCATTCCTACGACAATTGCAAGTTGTACAAGATTGGGGAACCAATTCCTTATACTTGCAATGCTTAGGGATCAAAACCAAGGTCAATTTGAGGGATTATACCTTTAGAGATATACCACCCCTACAGTGGAATTCTATCCACAAGGAGCAAGAAGATTCGATCTCTGTGCATTCTAAAAGTTCATCTGAGACATCCTGGATGCATGAAGATACTCATTTGTGGATGTGCAAGGTCGCAAAGGAAGAGGAGAAACGCCTAAAAGAGAGAGAAAAAAGAACTTCTCAAGGAGATAGACCAATTAGAGACCCAGCCTATACACCGATGATCTTTCCTGATGAGGAATTTGAGCCACATGGTTGGGCAGAAATCTTAGCTACCATGGACATTGCAGTGAATGAAGAACAATGGACACCTCATTGTGATTGTTGGAGCAAGTCTATGACAAGCCTAAGTATTGGCTTGAGTCCCACAAAGTCATGAAAAAATCTTTAAAATGAAGACTATGTAAAGTTCACTTGTGAACTACCTCTTGTAACTTTTGAAGAGTTTACTTAATGTAAAAGTGAGAGAATCTTAAGTGGTTGAGTCCACTTGATCAAAAAGGGAAAGAGAAGCCACGAATTCGTGATTTGTGGTAGGTAGAGAATCAAATCAATCACTGATTGATTGGAGAGTGATTGAGGGAAGATAGCCTCCCAAACTCAACTATAAATAGATGGCAGTTTTAGTCGTGGTTAGAGAGACCTATGTGAAGACCTCCAAGAGCTGAGCTTTATGCCATATCAAGGTGTGATTACAAGGCACACATATGGATCAGTAGGTCATTGTATTGTACAAGCAATATACTTTCATTTTCATGATTATTTGAGTTCATATGTCCATGTTCTTGTGAAGTGTACTACTCACTGCCATTACTCTCAGTTTTCTCAGTCAGATTGCAGAGAAGTTTTCTCTAAGCTTGGTCCATCATTTTTAGTGATTTAACTTGATAACATTAGCTCTATAAGTCTACTATATGCTCACAAATTTTCATGTCATTTGGATGTTGCAATCTTCAGTTTTGTTCAATTGAAGTCAACCATGTCTGTCATTTTCACTTCTCTGTTAGGTACCCGACTTTTTCACTCACCTTGTCAGAGCCATTTCTCAGTGGTTACTTACCCAAATTCAGTGATTTAAAGCTTGTTGGATTCAGCTTACTGTCTAGTATAACCATACAAATTTCCATAATCGTTGAATTTCTACATTTTGAGTTATGTTCATTTTTTTGCTCACTGGTCTCAAACTATAACAGCCCGTGAAAATCGGGATGATGTCATCACTTGTTAAAACTCATTCTCAGTGTGTGGTTTATTATTTTTGATGAGATTACTCTTGAAAGTTAGCTCTTTAAGCTACCTAGACTTCCCCAAGAGGAATTAAGCTAATTGCTGCTGTGCTCAGAGAATTATGTAAAACACTGGACAGGTGTATGAACCAAGAATAGCAAGTTTTCACCTTTGAGCTAACTCCAACTTATCTGTTTTGATCTATCTTTTTGAGAGTGATCTTCCAAGGTACATAGGGTGTCTAATACATCCATTGGCAAGCTAAAAGGGCCCACCATATACTCCTAGAGTTCAATTGGCTGGTGTAGATCAAGGATTTTGCAACACCTCTTCATCTTCAAGCACATACCTATCCATCTCTTCACAGTGGTATCAGAGCAAGGTTGGACAACATGGCAGATGGATTTCCTTCATCAATTGACAAATTGGATAGAGGTAATTACTCAGCTTGGTCATTAAGGATGGAAGCTTATCTCCAAGGTAGAAGTTTATATGGTTATGTGGATGGAGATGAAGTTATGCCAAGTTTCAGGAACGAAAGTCAACCACACAAGAAGAGCAAGAAAGATTGAGCACATGGTGCTCCAAGGATGCACTTGCAAGGTCTTATCTCCTCAACTCTATCTCAGATTTTTTGTTGCCTCACATTAGAAGTTGTAAGACATCTCAGGAAGTGTGGGATGCACTTGAAGCTTTCTTTTCTTCAAGTACTAAAGCTAGGAAGCATCAACTATGGCTTGATTTCACAACTCTCAAGAAGGCTCCCAAACAAAATGTGACTGATTTTGTCACAAAGCTCAAGGACATAGCAGATCAGTTGGGAAGCATTGGAGAGGTAATAGATGAAGAGCAAATTGTAAGGCAGGTGATCAATGGCTTGAAGGCAGATGACAAGTGGGAAGCATTCACCACAGCTATTGATTTGTACGTGGACATGCATGTACCTGATTTCAATACACTTATTGGACAACTACTTACTCAAGAGGAAAAGCTTATCAAAAATGGAGAAAGCTCTAAAGGTAATCAATCTTCAGCTTTATACACTGATAAAAGCAAGTCCAAAGATAACAAAGGAAAGGCAAAGAAAGTGGATGATGAAGCAGGTACATATCAAGCTAACTATGCATGTAGAGGAAGACATGGCAGAGGTAGAGGAAGAGGAGGTAGACAAGGCAGGGGGAGATCCCAAGACTCCAACTCATGTTCTATTTGTGGATTAACTAATCATACAATTGAAAATTGCTTTAGGAATTCCAGGAATCAAAGAGGCAGAGGATACAATAGAGGAAGTTATGGCTACTCAAGAGGAAGGTTCAACAATTATCATGGCAACTACAACAACTACAATCATTCAAACTATCAAGGAGGCTACAAAGGAAGGAGATACTACAATAACTACACAGAAGACTCAAACAAAGAGGATTCATTATTGATCATGAACATGGCTATGCCACAAGGTAAATCTGATGAGCATGTTTTCTACATAGATTCAGGTTGTTCAAATCATGTGGCAGGAAATGTGGCACTCCTATCAGATTTAGAAGATCCAAGGAATAAGCATGAGGTACAAACAGGAGATGATACAAAACATCCTGTGGAGAAAATAGGCAATGTCAAAGCACCTGATGGAAACATCAACCTACTCAGTAAGGTACTCTATGTCCCTACCATTACAAAGAATTTGATAAGTGTTGGGCAAATAGTAGACAAAGGGTTGCAAGTCAGGTTCACAAAGGCAGGAGCATTTGTTGAAGATCCAAGTCAAGGATTCAGAAAAATTGCAAAAGGTGAAAAGACAGGTAGATTGTTCACATTTGAATTACAGGACACTAGAAACATTGCTCTCTTTAATTCTGGTAGTCAGACACTCACAGAATTGGAAGTATGGCACAAAAGGTTAGCACATATTGGTGAAAGGTCATTAAAGCAAATTTGCAAGGACCAAAGTGTACTTGGAATCCCTAATTTGTCAAAACAACATATGATTTATAAGTGTAGTGCATGTCAATTTGGAAAGTCTCACAGGTTACCATTCATGAAGAAAGGTTATATGCATGGAGATCTCTTGGAGTTGGTTCATACAGATGTATGGGGACCTAGCAAGGAAGCTTCAATATCTGGATCAAGGTATTATGTCTCCTTTATTGATGATTGCAGCAGATGGACTATCCTATTCTTTAAGAAACACAAAGATGAAGTTTTTTCATGTTTCAAAAGATATTTGGCTCTTGTGGAGAATCAAACAGGTAAATCACTAAAAAGGCTAAGGTCAGATGGAGGGGGAGAATACTTCTCCCATGAGTTTGATTCTTTTCTTCAAGAAAGAGGAATCAAAAGAGAGGTAACTACAAGGTACACTCCTGAGCAAAATGGAGTGGCAGAAAGGAGGAATAGGACAATTGTTGAAGCTGCAAGGTCTATGTTAAATGAAAAGCATTTACCTAATTACTTATGGGCTGAGGCTGTATCTATAGCCACTTACTTGATTAACAAGTTGCCTTCAAAATCCCTTGATGGGATGACTCCATATGAGGCCTGGAATGGAAGAAGACCAAGCTTAGATCATTGTAAAATTTTTGGATGTATTGCTTTTGCTCATGTTCCTTCACAGGTTAGAGGCAAGATGGATCCAAAGGTAGAAAGGTGTGTATTTATTGGATATGACAACAATAAAAAGGGCTACAGGTTATACAACCCTACCAACAAAGGATTCTTGGTAAGTAGAGATGTAGTTTTTGATGAGAACAATTCATGGTATGAAGATTCATGCAGGAAGGTCAATTTACCATATGATCTTGAAGAAGATTTTCCAAAGCTTGGTAGAGAACAACCAAAGATTGAAGAACAAGACACCTCGGAGGATGATGAAGAATCTCATATGGAAAAGATCAAAGCATGGAAGTCGAAAGGTAAAGCAAAATTGCAAAAGGTAAAGCAAAATTGCAGGAACTTGGACATGAGGCAGAATCATCACATCATGGCCTAAGAAGATCTATGAGGGAAAAGAAAAAACCAGAAAGGTATGGGTTTGACACCTCATTAGTAACTAAACATTCTATCTACATAGCACAGGACATAAACCAAGAGGAGCCATCATCATTTGAAGAGGCCAAAGCAAAATCAGAATGGAAGCATGCAATGAAGGAAGAGATTGAAGCACTTGAGGAAATCAACACTTGGGATTTGGTGCCCAAGACTTCATCCATGAAGGTAATAGGCTCAAGATGGGTCTATAAACTCAAGAAGAACTCTGATGGTTCCATTAACATGTATAAGGCAAGGCTTGTAGCAAAAGGCTTTGCACAAACTCAGGGAATTGATTATAAGGAGACTTTCCCTCTTGTGGCAAAGATGCCTACTATTAGGGTTTTGCTTAGTATTGCCTCTTCCAAGAGTTGGAAGATACTTCAACTAGATGTAAAGAATGCATTCTTGAATGGTTGGATAACAGAAGAGGTATATATGGCACAACCACCTGGTTTTGAGAATCAAGTTTATCTTGATTATGTGTGTAAACTTAACAAAGCATTGTATGGTCTCAAGCAAGCTCCAAGTGCTTGGAATTTCAGGCTTGTTTCATTCTTGTAGGACAAAGGCTTTCAACCAAGCAAGGCAGATCCTTCACTCTTTATTAAAAAGAGTAATTCAGAGATCATCTACCTATGTGTATATGTAGATGATATTATATTGACAGGAAATGATGCAGATGGTATGATGAAGATCAAAGATCAGATGAGAGAAGAGTTCAAGATAAGTGATTTTGGTTCACTTACCTACTTCCTAGGTTTGGAAGTTGTCTACAAAGATCATGGTTTGTTTCTCACTCAAAGGAAGTACATTAAGGACATGTTGGCAAAATTCAAGATGCAAGATTGTAAGATTGCAGGTACTCCAATGGAGGTCAATCACAAATTGAGCTCACATGAAGGTGAACTCATAGAGGACATCAAATCATATCAAAGTCTAGTGGGTAGTCTCAACTATGCCACATTGACAAGAGTAGATATATGTTTCAGTGTGAGTGTGCTAAGTCAATTTATGCACACACCAAGGAAACCACGTATGGATGCTGCCAAAAGGATTCTCAAGTATCTCAAAGGAACCATAAATGAAGGACTTTATTATCCTTATGTATCTGATTTAGGTTTGAAGCTATTTTCTGATGCAGATTGGGCTGGCTCCAAAGATGATAGAAGGAGCACATCAGGTTATCTTACCTTTGCAGGTTCAAAGATTATTTCATGTTCATCCAAGAAGCAACCCACAGTTGCTCTCTCTTCTACTGAAGCTGAATATAGAGGTCTTGCCATAGCTACACAAGAAGCTATGTGGATGAAGACATTATTCAAAGATCTTGGATTGGAGTTTGGAACTCCAACTATTTTTGGTGAAAATATGAGTTCTATTCATTTGGCTGCTAATCCTATTTTTCATGCAAGGACTAAACATATTGAAGTTCATTATCACTATGTACGAGAGAAGCTTCTAAGCAAAGAGACTCAAATATCATATGTGTCCACTCATCAACAATGTGCAGATATTCTAACCAAAGCATTGGATGGTACAAAGCTTTACAAATTCAAGGCTATGATTGGTTTACAGGTAAGCTATGATTGTTGGAGCAAGTCTATGACAAGCCTAAGTATTGGCTTGAGTCCCACAAAGTCATGAAAAAAGCTTTAAAATGAAGACTATGTAAAGTTCAATTGTGAACTACCTCTTGTAACTTTTGAAGAGTTTACTTAATGTAAAAGTGAGAGAATCTTAAGTGGTTGAGTCCACTTGATCAAAAAGGGAAAGAGAAGCCATGAATTCGTGATTTGTGGTAGGTAGAGAATCAAATCAATCACTGATTGATTGGAGAGTGATTGAGGGAAGATAGCCTCCCAAACTCAACTGTAAATAGATGGCAGTTTTAGTCGTGGTTAGAGAGACCTATGTGAAGACCTCCAAGAGCTGAGCTTTATGCCATATCAAGGTGTGATTACAAGGCACACATATGTATCAGTAGATCATTGTATTGTACAAGCAATATACTTTCATTTTCATGATTATTTGAGTTCATATGTCCATGTTCTTGTGAAGTGTACTACTCACTGCCATTACTCTCAGTTTTCTCAGTCAGATTGCAGAGATGTTTTCTCTGAAATTGGTCCATCGTTTTTAGTGATTTAACTTGGTAAAGTTAGCTCTATAAGTCTACTATATGGTCACAAATTTTTTGTCATTTGGATGTTGCAATCTTCAGTTATGTTCAATTGAAGTCAACCATGTCTGTCATTTTCACTTCCTTGTTAGGTACCCGACTTTTTCACTCACCTTGTCAGAGCCATTTCTCAGTGGTTACTTATCCAAATTCAGTGATTTAAAGCTTTTTGGATTCAGCTTACTGTATAGTATAACCATACACATTTTCATAATCATTGAATTTCTACATTTTGAGTTATGTTCATTTTTCTGCTCACTGGTCTCAAACTGTAGCAGCCCGTGAAAATCGGGATGATATCATCACTTGTTAAAACTCATTATCAGTGTGTGGTTTATTATTTTTTATGAGATTACTCTTGAAAGTTAGCTCTTTAAGCTACCTAGACTTCCCCAAGAGGAATTAAGCTAATTGCTGCTGTGCTCAGAGAATTATGTAAAAAACTGGACAGGTGTATGAACCAAGAATAGCAAGTTTTCACCTTTGAGCTAACTCCAACTTATCTGTTTTGATCTATCTTTTTGAGAGTGATCTTCCAAGGTACATAGAGTGTCTAATACATCCATTGGCAAGCTAAAAGGGCCCACCATATACTACTAGAGTTCAATTGGCTGGTGTAGATCAAGGATTTTGCAACACCTCTTCATCTTCAAGCACATACCTATCCATCTCTTCACAGTGATGAGGAGGGTTATGATATCTCAGTGTTCATGTGTCAGCCCTTGCTAGAAGAATGTGACCCTAGTGACTTCATAGAAAAAGAAGAGAACGATGACGATCTAGAGTCCATTGTGATGGATAGTTGCTTTATTTCAGAGGAGCACTATCTAGAAGACATAGGAGTATTTACCCAAAAGGAAGAAGAACCTCTCACAAGCATTAAACCTCTCAATTCAAAGGAAGTGAAGGAGGTCAAAAGAAAAAGAAAAGACAAGGAGTGAAACAAGAAGACAAGGAATCATTGTTCAAAGTACCAAAGAATTTCAAGAAATACGAAGTTGAGGACCGAAAATTTTTGGTACGAATGCCTAAGAGAGAGGCCACCACAAGAGAAGCGTATGATAACAAAGAAAAGACCAAAAAAGTCGTAGTCACTCATTCAGATGCTTGGGCATCACATGTGGTAGCGGTGGCTAGATGTTGCCGTATCTAAAGGCAGAACGTTGGAGAGAAACAATGCTCTGTTTCCCTGTCAAACGTAGCACCAAAATGTTGCCAAACCCCTCCAGTGAGCACATATCTTGGAGAAAGACGGGCCTGTATCTTCTCTTGCTCGGCCTACACGCGACCTTGAGGTAACATTGCCACGAACTGTTGATGTTTCTCAAGTAACTGGCTACTAATGGACGCGAATTCACATGAATATGGCCATAGAAGATTACATAAGCTATGATGTCAAGCAAATAAAGCTCATGTCTGGCGTGATCTAGTTGCGCCATAAAGAAGACGAGCTGTTGCATCAGCAGCTAATTCTGTTTGGCAAACATATTTGGTGGGTTCTCATGTGATAATATTACGGGAAAAAATGAGCCCTGCATGGGCCTTGTAAGGACTTAGATTTAAACTCTTAATCTAGGAGATTAAGGGCCCTTGCAAAACCACTAGTACCATTTTCAAATAAAATAATACTTCACAAAAGGTGGTTTTCGAATTCTCAAGATGAGCAAATTTAGGCCGTTTGATATCTCAAATCAATGGCCCATGTTTACTTTGATTTAAATCTAGTGAGAGAATCTCTGACAATGCAATGATGATGGGAGGAAGCTCACACACTTTTTTGATGCTCTCTGGACATTTCTTGGCCCTTAGATCAAGAGAAATCCAAGGGCAGACCGGATTTTGGGCTGATCACAAATCGGCAGCTTCCGTGAGCCGTCGGATGATCTTGAAATCGAATGGTGGAGGCCAAAAGCCGCCTTTTGCTTTTGGGGCCTCATTCCCAGCCATTAGATCTTGTATGCATCCAATGCTCCAGATTTTAGGCACCCAATCTTGGCTAGTTTCAAGCATATGCGTCGGATCTTAAGCTCAATCCAAGGGTGGAGAAATGATGGCGCATTTTTCAAGTAGAATCCCATGTCAACCATTGTTGTCAAGAGAAATCCAAGGGCCCAGGTTGAATGGCGCCTTGAATTTTGCTTTTCCACCTCATCCCTTGGATCATTGAACAAATCTAAGGGCTATCATTGATTTTGAAGTATGTGATTAAGGTAGTAGGTTGTGGCCACCACCCTCTTCTCATTGGTCCATCACTAATCAGCCCTTGAGCTAAAAGGCCCAAGGAGGGTTCATTTTTTCCCCTAATCAGTATAAGCAACGTTCATGAGGTTTCCATATACGCAAGCGGCAGAAACTCCAGGATCAATAAAATTCGATCTTGTCAGGTTCATTGAATAGTGGAGAGCACTTGTCATCGGATATGAGCGATCTTAGTGACCTAATCAATGATGTCACACTTGGATATTTGCGCTCTTCTGAAGTTGGCAAAAATAGCAGTAAGTAGTAGTGGTGTGTAAAAGTTTGGGCTCTTCTGAAGTTGGCAGAAATAGCAGATCAGATGATGAGTTACTCATTGCAAGCATGTCTAGATACATTGGATGCATTCCTACTTTGTGAACACTTTCCCGAAATAAGGAAGAGCCATCCATGATGTAAAAGCATGCTCTTTTCTTTCTTTCCTCAAAAGTGTCAAGTGATATGAGACACATAGTAATGTATCACGTAATATCTCCAAGGCACCATATATGCATTAGTTCATTTCATAATGTGCAAGAACTTGCTCAAGATCTTTTGTAAGGGGATTGGACATTGCCACAACAAAGTGGTAAGACCTTCTCTATGGCTTGAACACAAGACACACAAAACCAAAAGTCATGCTCAAAATCAACAAAACTGAGTCCACAAGAAGAAGACCACACCAAAGATCCCATCAATGGATCTCATGAGGACTACAACAACAAAAAGAACAATTGCTCAAGAGGTGGCAAATGGTTCCATAAGCACTACCTACCCCATGATGTAAACCCTAAATGTCTAGGGATCCCATATGTCCCTAGATCCTTACACACCATGGATCCCATATGTCCATGGAGCTAAAAACCAAGGGATGCAATATATCCCAAGTTATGTCTAAGGATGTCATATGTCCTTAGATCCTAAAAACCAAATGGAACAAGTGATCCCATATTTCACTAGTCCTCCATATTAACAACAAAAGGGTCATCACATGGAGGGGGGGTGTTGAGAGTTCCATGCTCCACCCTTTTGTCCAAGTCCACTTTCATTCTCATGCAAGCTCCTTTATCCCACATGCAAGGGAATTCTCCCAAACTCCATATAAGTAAGGCCTCCCTTCACTCCAAACAAGCCATTCACTCAAGCTCTTGGCAAGAGTGTCTCATGGAGTCGACATGCTCATAGAGCATTCTTTTGTAAGTTCATTTCTATTAATTTAGTTCATCATGTTTTCTTATCTTTTCTTTCTACCTCCATAGCTTGGTAGGATGGTGTTGGATAGTAGAGTAGGAGTAGTGCTTTGTTATTTTAACACACTGTGATTATGCTCACACTAATCTAAGTGACTATTGTGAGAGTAAGAGTCAAAGAATCAGGCAATCACAATAGTCACTTAGATTCGTGTGACCTACACTGTAATTATGCTCACACCAATCTAATGACTATTGTGAGAGTAAGAGTCAAAGAATCATGCAATCACAATAGTCACTATACACTCCCTATTCTATTGAACGAGTAGTAATTGAGGCAGCAATTCAAACAATCTCAATAGATCTATTGCTAAGTCTTATACTACTATGAGAATAAGAATCAATGTAGCAAGTCAAACAATCACAATAGTGGTTTATTTTAAATTTGATTTATCAAAGTATACAAGTAAGAAATGCTTTTGTGCGTCAAACACATATTGATGATTAAAATACATAAAACAATCACATAAATACAAATCATAGATATGTAAGAGACACATATGCGAATCATAACATATGCATGAAACACAATGAACATAACAATAAAATAGAAAATAAATAAGAAATAGAGCAATACCTAAATGATATGATTAGGAAGGGGCATCTAAGAATGTTATGGTAGTAGTAGAGCTCTAAGAAGTGGTCAAAAATCACGTGTGGAAGAAGATTTTTGATCGATTTTTTTTCTTAGAAGTAAGTTTTCTACTTGAAGCGCTTTCGATTGAAAAACTTTTTGATCAAAAGTGCTTTCCATGGAAAATGTATGCATATCCAATTTTTTTATTTGCATTTATTCAAAAATCCTTGAATAAAACAAACATATTTGGTATTTTTATATTCTTCAATCAAATAAATGAAACTTAGGTCATGAATAAGATCATTATCAAGATTATTGATAACTTCAGATTTGGTTGAGAAAGGCCAACAATCTTTAATATTGAACTTGTCAAGAAACATGTGAACATATATTATTTGTGTCATGGCAATGTGTTGTTTGAATTGTATACCCCAATAATCATGAAGAAGTCTTATATATCACATAGATCAAAATGCCTTTTTTTATTTTCTTTTTTAATTGCATATTTTACTTTCACTTGACTATGCAAGAAGAACTTGAACCTTGGAGATCTTGAAACAAACATTTTCATAAAAAAACATCATTTAAGAAAGTAGTTTCAATAACATGTTTGATGATTTTCCAATCATACAACACATCTTATTGTGCCCATGTGGGATGTCGAAGCAAACGTTTCTTCATAATCATGAATATTTTATTATGTAAAACTTTTAAATCCTAACCTTTTTATTACTTGTCTATACTATTATTACCTTTTACTTTTATTTTGAATACCCACTTCGTACTAGTGGATTTCTTATGAAGAGGTTAATCACATAAGTCCCATTTTTAGTTTTCTTCAATTAATTTTGATTCACTTTATCTTGCAAGGCTTCATTTAGAAATGAAAGCTCACCACGAAAGTTCACCTTCAAAGCTTTTGTCGAGAGATTTGTAGTAGGATCCTTTTTATATGTGAAAGTTTTTTAAATTGCTGCCTTTCATTTTTGTATAAGACGGTAGACCTTATTATTTTTTTAAAGGAAGTTCTAACGTAGAGATCTACTCTTTCGTTTAAGCTTGAATTAATTGAAAGCACAAGCGAATGCCAGCATAACACCCACGGGATCTTGCATATCCCACAAAGCAAGGATTAGACCTGTCTAATTAGGATAGAGAGCTTGAATGTCCGCTAAGGTAGAATGGGGAACGAGACAACCCTAAGGCCAGACCAAAGTACTATTTTGAACTAGGTAGCCTGAATCCACACTCCCTTGAAGGAGCTGGTTTAGATTTCCCACCATGAATGATGAGGTGTGTCCCACTGTAGCCTTCAAGAGACCGGGTTGAACCCCACCCTAACCTTGAGAGACTAAGGCTCGCTTTATAGAGAGGTGCTAGAACACAAACAAATAAATCGTTTTTTCTAGGCAGAAGAGAGAGAAATCTGAAAGGTCCTCTGGATGACTATTCACATATGCACGAGAAGCACATCTTAAAAAATCAACTGAAATTCTTACGTGGCAAAGAGGAGTAGCTTGGTGTGGAGGGGGCTGCTTCCATTCAACAGTATATGAAATGGGCCTAAGTACCCAACCCGTAGAGCTAGCATGCGTGGACTTGCGGAAGTGGCACATGTAATTTATGCCCATTTAAATTGAGGAATTAAATTGAATTGTACTTTTATTTGGAATTAAAGAGTTGCCATGTTTGAATTGTCGATGATTTGATTTGGGTCTCATCATGTTCTCAAACATTCGTCTTTTTGTTTTTGAAATAACCAATTAATTTGTTAACTTCGGGGTTTATGAACATCGCTTAAAATTAATGAAAGAGAGCGCAGAAAAAAGGATATGAAAGAAAATTCTCAATTCTCATTCACATCTTGAAGCAAAGGTTACAAGAACCAGCCAAGGTACGAAGATGCTCTAAAAACACATCTAAGAATGCTCTTTCTCATGGAATGTGTTACCGTTCAAGAAAAAATATTGTACTAAAAAAATAAATGCGACTCCAGTTCCCTAATTAGAGTTTTTGATACAACATGTACACTATCTTCCCCTCATCCAGAATCTGATTCTCACCACATTCGACCAAATTCGGATCATTTCAAAGGCTGAGAAGACATAAAGACCTCAAAAGCTTAATCAATTATCCATTTACAGTGAATGGGCACATGATTAATTCTGATTATCCAATTTCAGTGCTTTAGGTTCTTCATCTCCGAAGCATACCTAATCACTTGCAAAGTAGCAAGCCATCATCTGATAATGATGTCTTGCCCTAGCAGAGACCAGTACAACAACGCTCGCTACTGAACAGGAACAATTGATTGACTCGCCTGGTGACAAAGCAATGCCACTCCTTGCAATATCCAAAAGTCAGGATTGGTACGAGGATGGATCTTCAAGTGCACATTCAACACGAAATTGGATGAAGCACCAGTTGTAGTAAGGGTTCCTGCCCTGACATGGGTCTTGTATAGAGGGCACTCATACTCGTCAGGTGGTGGTTTGTAATTGACTACAGGTATGAAATGGATTACTGGCAACTTGGAATACATTTCACCTGGTACGTATTAAGCAGTTAGAATAGCAAGATAAATGCTTGAGATTTTCAAATTGGTTTAATTTTAAAGGCTGAGCCATAATAGTACTAGGAAAAGCCTCTAACAAACACCTATTATCCTTATCCCATCTTGCTCCATCCAGATAAAGGCCGCTCACGTAAATTCCATCATTTGGTGAGCTGGTTATATCTTCTTCACTTTCAACATCTAACACTTGAAATCCGAAATTGAAAGTGTCAATTGGTATTTGATATTTTCTGGCATGTAGCTGAAGTGTTCCTCTCATAAACCCCTACAATCAAGAATAACAGCTTAGTTGATCCATGGAGAAAGAATACATGATAGTTGACAAAAGCACTTGTGAATGTTTCCATAACATGAAACATTTTATTTCATACCTTGGGAAAGAAAAATCGTGGCAACCAAAAGCATTTTGGTTGACCATGTTTGATCGAAGAACACATCAAGTTAATTGTTTTGTGAAAACCTTTCATCCATGAGGCTAATGCTTTGAGTGATGGGTAAGCAACTACGGTCCATAGTGTTGGAACCTGATTATGTAAGAAACTCATAAACATGTTCTCCAATTCAGATGACATGACGACAAGGCCCTTGATTGCTCGCTGAAACTCATTCAAGGTTGAACGCATGACACTGAGAAGTCTATTGAAATGATCACATTCCTGGAAAAGTGTTGACAACCATGTTTTCATCATCATTGCACTTAATGTCCGTGGAAAAAGGACCTAGAACTTGAAACCCACTTTTTCCATATTAAATCACATTTGCACACTGATCTCTCTCAACCAATCTCAGCATAAGGCAATGTGCTCTTGAATTAGTGTTGTTTGGATCCAATACTTACATTGCATTGATTCATAATTTGAAGATGGCTACATTTATATATCTATAATGCAAATGAAATGAAATTTCCATTCTTTTAGGGGGAAAGGGCTTATAAATTCTGTATGCATCATTCATATCGAATTGGCATATCTGCAGAATTGACACAATTGCAAAACACCAGAAAATTCTGTGAACACATGTTCTCCTATGGTGGCCCTAAACAAACTGTAGGCAAGATGCCATCCAGACGGCATATATTTGTATTGTCTTTGACATTAGCAGTGTTGCAATGCAAGTTGTGAAAAGTTCACAATGCAATGCCATTGTGCTGCAAACAAAAACAAAAATTGGCTTGCGTTTGGAATTTCCATTACTAGCCCATGTTGCCATTGTGGTGTTGGTTTGCTCAGGATTGATAGGGTAGGGAGTGTGGAGATGCGAGAACTATCAAACTAAAAACAACAGAACAGAACATATACTAAATATCACACGAGACACAAAGACTTAGCCTTTGTTGCTTCGTCCACAATGCTGTAGCCTGCACTTCATGTTTGTTGCTCCTCTCGTTCCATAGACCAAACCAAAGGAGTTTTGTCATTGAGGTGGAAAAGGGGGTGATTGTTGTTTTCCTCTTCCATAAAATTCAAGAATTTTGTATTATTAGCTTTTGGATGTGGGTGTGCTTCAGGACTGATGCACTCAGGGAATAGAATGAGACTGCCTAATGTCCGAGGTCCGGCTTTCACGGTAATTATCGGTACTGCCCAACCACTCTACAGAACACATTCTCTCACAATTGGCTCGCAGTCGAGAGCCAGCATATAATCTAGAATAGACAATGTGCTAGCACGAATCCTTGTATTCATACAGACAACATGAGTCTTCACATTTGCAACAATCTATGCAAATCACAGTAAATGGACCTACACTTGCTATAGTCTGGGTTGCCAATCCATGGTCTGTAAGGAGAGGCGAAGTGACAAAGCTTATCTGTTATTGCCTGGTCCTCTTCCGTGGGCGACGGACTGGGCTCATATTGAAGCTCCCAAAGCACTTCCAACTTCTCCTAGTCCTGAAATAAGGAGTATGGATGGACCTAAGGATGCAGCTGATGGACCTCCACAGTCAAAGAACAATGGAAGAGAAATATTGCTCAAATCAGAGGGTGCAACAGCACATGTAAAGAGATAGAGGTTTTCTTTTGGCAAGAACCGCGTGATAGGTTGGAATTCCGCCATGATTGGCAAAAGAGATAGATGGAGCAGGAAATGAACGCTGCACCTTCAACCTTCTTGTGCATTGGACATGAACCCGGACGTGCTACTACTTGCTTCATTATAGAGACATGAAAATTTGTTACAGAGAGAATCCGAGGCAGAGTGAATTCCATCCACTCTGGGAGAAGAGCATGCTTCACCAAAGTCTAGAGAGAGACTTCAACAAATGCTCTCAAAAGCAATGATTTTGGCTGCCAAGCCATATAGAGAAACATAATGAAGGCAGGTATATGAATCTTCTAGCGGTTCAAAGGGAGATAGCTTTGCCAATAGTTCCACATGTCTAAGCACAGTTGCTTCCGAATACACAGGGTGACGCAATCTCAAGAGGTCTCGCTAGACTTGATACAATGCATCACCGCAGAATTCTAAATGGAACAAGTGTACGAGGAAAACAGATGTTCACTACCTAGATTAAAGAATATGAGAAAACATCTTGCGCAATGCTCGACAATTTTCCATAAGCATTGGTGTGATGGATGATAAGGTTAATTTTTGCCTGTCGTAGGAACACATGGATTTTTCCAAAACGAATCTCAGATGCTTCCATTATATTCGCTACTTCTCATTTGGGTGGGCTCATTGAATTTATGACTCACAAGCTTCCATTTTGGTGGTATGGTATAAGCTACATCTATTATGCATTGGATCTAGGGCCTAAAATTGACGGCACTTCATCTCTTCCAATTCATTCATACAGTGATGAGGCTCTCTTCTTGAGGTGCAAGCTACATGCTTCCTTTGTAAGTTTTTCAATTCTAATCTAGTTCATTTCCATTTCATTTCAACATCATGTTGTATCTTGTGTATTTTGATCCTCCATAGTTTACTACTCATGGTTCTTCTATACCAATGAAACGAGGCAATAAGTGCCTTCACAAGTGCACGAGAAAAGAAGTAGGGAGCATAATTTCAAAGGGGCATGAGAGAAGATCTTTGACTATACATCCGACTCCCAATCTCTAGAGGCCTTGAAGTAGTCGATATCATCATGAAGACTTTTTTGTACTATCTCTATCTATTGTTGAACTGAACAAAAAAACTTGCTAAGATCAGGCAAAGGTGGTCATGCATGAAAATAATGATTGTATATCAAGCCCCCCACTTTTCCAATGCTAAATGACTAGGTTCCAAGCACAAAAAACAAAAAAGAGCATTGAATGCCTTGTTGACATAGTGTAAATGGTATCAACGAAGAGGCAAGCCAATCCAACTAAGGTATGTAAAACATAAAGTACAGATACAATATGCCTAAATTACACAATGGCGATCTACTTGCACAACGTTGATGGGAAGGGGAGGAGTTGCAGGTTGCTCAAGAGATCCATAGGTAAGTATGGTGTACAATATACAGTAGAAATGTTCATTCTAACTTTGATTATCCAAATAGGATGACTTGTCTATTTTGTGAGAAAAATGGCCATGAGCCAAACGATTGCTACTCTCTCAAGGGAACGTAACAAAGAGCTCACTTTGAGGTCCGAGACACTTTTTATGCTAGTATGTCAAATTCACACAATAGGGACCAAAAGAACCAAAACCAACCAAAGTACACAAGACCTTTCATGTGCTATCGCTGTGGTGAGTACTGTCATATTCAAAATAAATGCTCTCTACCTTAGGGTGCACCACTTTGTCAACATTGCCAAGATGCCAAAGATCACTATAGAAGGGACAACCCATGCAACTGCCCCATTCCAATTCACATGATAGAAGTCCCTTGAAGGTATGGCTCCACATTCATTGGCTGTTTCATCCTCTATGGCACCTATGATAACTAGGGCAAGGTAAGCGATGGGGGCTTGATAAGAAGAGCAACTAAGATTGAAAAAAAGAAGATGGGAAGAAGGTTGAATCGAGCAAGAATGAGGCCATAGAAAATGCTTATCAGAAGATGAGGGACACATTAAGAGACAAACTCTTTCTCCTTCAATCATACGTAGATGAAGGAGACATTGAAGAAATTACTAAGGACACTCAGTCTATATCAACTTATTGAGATGTACGCTAAGGTACAAAGTGACTTACTTAAGGTCATACACTCTACCTACTTGAACTTATGACCAAGTGTAGATGAGTACATGGTGGACTTGCTCTCGGCTCCATAAATATACTACCATAGGTTCAAGGTCAACAGTTGGTTGAGCTTTGGCCTCTTGAGGCGGAGGTCCAGGGTTCAAGTCCCGGGCTGGACATGTTATGGCTTAGGCCAGTTAAACCCAGTTGTAACCATGTCTCTTTCAGTTGTAATCTTGTCTAACCCCTGCTTTGTGGGATACGGGGGGTCCCGCGGGTGCTATGCCCATTCAGTTGTACAGTTGCAATTTCAAAGTTAAAGTCCGGGGGAGTAGGCTTCGGCTGAACCTCCATTTAAAAAAAAACTATATCAATTAAGAATGGAATTATGATAAAAGTCATAGTGGATGGTGGGCCTGATATCAACTTGATGCCTAATTTCACTATGAAGAAGTTAAAGTTTGATTTGATGGAAGACGTACCATTCACAATGACATTGGAAGACCAACATCAGATTACACCTTTAGGGATCATCGAAAAGGTACTTATGTTAGTACATGGCTTCCAATTTATCCCACATGAGATGTATTTTGGAGAGCCCCTCACAAATCTATATAAGGAGGGCCTCTCCCCCATTTGTATTTGGTTAGAAGCTTGAGGAGCCTACTCCATGCTCTTGGCAAGCTCATTTTTAATCCACATGAGTTTACACATTTCATGGTCTACTCATTTTGTGTTTCACACATTCTTTGTTTTGTGAGAGTACTTTACTTTTCATTTTGCTTCCGCATGCGTACTCTCCACATGGTATCAGAGCGTTAGGTGGAGGTCTTGGTGGTGCATTTGGTGATCGTGTTGGTGGTGGTGATGCTTGAGTGGTGGTGGCTTTGCTTCCTCCTCATTGAGAGAGGCTTTTTGTCGTCAGTATTGCTCTTTTGAGATTCATTTTGCCCATTTTCCCACCCTCCCACCCCTTTCTTCTTCGCCATTTTGTTTTACCTCTTACCCTATTTTCCCCAGCCTCCCGCCCTCTTTGTGGATTGAGTGTGATATTTTGACGGCCATTTATGCAACAGTCGGTAGTTATTCTCATCATGATAGTGCTTATCAACACTATTTTGAATCCGTTCTATGGTACTTTTGAAATAGAAGTGAAATCCTATTTTACTCGCATTTCCTACGTTCCTTGAGTTCACACTTTATATATTGAACACGCATGCGTACTCTCTACCACATAACACCAGGCTTGTTGACACCAATGAGCAAAAACCAACAAAGTATTCTGCTCCAGGATTGTCCAACATTTAGCAAAGACAATACTCTCTGAGTAGCCCCATCTTCTTCTCTTGTCTCGGGAAAGACCTTGTCGCTGCGAAGTGATGGCACACTTAGTATGAGAAGGTACGCCAAAGCATTGGAGGTCCAGAAATCGATTCGTGGAACGCCAGCCTATTGAGCGACGGGGACGGTCCATGGCGCGAAGGAGTCTGAGATCAAGCAACACGGGTTGCAGTCGCCTTGCCCTCGCAGCTTGAGAATGAGCGTCAGAAGATTTTTTGCCATGACGGGAGTGGAGAAAAACGGCTTGTCGATGTGCTCTGCAGGAATTCCGTCTTCGATGGTGTGAAAGGATTATAGCAGCAAATTGGCTCTGAGTAGAGCACCTTTCCGACACTGGTGGATGGAACTGACGTCTTTTGTTTGTGGCCCGAGTCTATTGCTGTTTGGATAAATCTCTACTGTCAACAACGCTAAGCATCGTCCAATACTGAAAGAGTTGGCCATATAGTAAACTACTCTCTGGAGAGAGACGTACTCAGAGAGAGGTCAGTTAGCAGAGAAATCTTAACCCAGCATCTCTCATGGAGCAGTCCTACTCTAACGCTCATAGGTCGTGAGGTTCGGCAGCCTGCGAGAGAGAGAGAGAGAGAGAGAGAGAGAGAGAGAGAGAGAGAGAGAGAGAGAAAGAGAGAGAGAGAGAATAGGGCATTCTGCTCCTCCTGGCACAATCTTCTTCACCTTCAACGAGAGATGAGAGAGAAAGAAAAGAACGTTTTCTCTGCTCTGTTTTAGGGAGAGAGCGAGAGAGAATTGCAATCTCTGTGCTTGTGCTCGTAGGTATTGTCTGCGACCTGGCTAGCACACGGATGCTAGTAGATGAGCGCCCGCTGTGAGGAACAAGACGCCATACATAGCCACAGAGGAGATCAGAAGATCACTTGCTTAGGAGAACTTACGGGTCGCATGCCTATGAGAACAGAGATGAAACTATTGCACAGGGACTAGATTCTTCCCTTGCTTTCGCAACATTAGTTCTCTGTTAAGCTTCCATGATGTACGCCGATCTTCGCTCTGTATTCTCTCTCCCGGAGTGCAAGTGATCAGACTTATTTATTTGGAAATGCCATGTCTGACAAACTCATGTGATATGCCCAGACCTATGACGTCTCCCTACTTCTCTCTATGATTACTGTTCGCGTGAAATAATCCAGATAGGATATTTTCTTTTTTTTTCAAATGGAGGTTCGGCCGAGGCCTACTCCCCCTACTCCCCCTGACTTTAACTTTGAAATGAACAACTGTACAAGGAAGGGCATAGTACCCATGGGACCCCCCTTATCCCACAAGAACAAGGGCATACAACGCGGTGGACGGCCCGAAGGTCCAACGGATTAACGCCCGAAGGCCCGAAGGCCCAAAGGATATTTTCTATTGCACATGGGCGATTCATATCATTAATGTGTCAAGAACATTGAATCTATCCTTGCTCTCCTACGCCAGCTCCTTTTTTATTTTTAGCATTGCCAAGTGGTATGCTTGACACTTTGAATCCACAAGTCTAGTTGCGCTACACTTGGGTGACTAATCTTTCCTAGTCAGCCTTGATTCTCCCTAAGTTTTTGAAGATCAAAATTACCAAATTCCATTAATCACAATCTAATATCACGAAGAGTTTTCATACACTCTTTGCTTAGCATAACCTTTGGTTGGCAGTGGGCACTCTAAGTCCTACAAAAGTTGTTCCTTGTTATCCTTTAAGGATACATTAACTTTGCATATATCCAACAATTTTGGCACATCATTTAGCATCGAACTTGACCCTCATCCAAGGGTGCATTTGTAACTTTCTAAGGGCTCAACCCTCAGTGTTTGCCATCCGAACCCACATTCTAAGCATGAGTATCAACTCCATTTTGGCACATTTTGGCACTAAGTGCTCCATCATTGTACATCAAGCATATAACGAGAAGAAGTGTTGTGTGTGTGCATCTGTGAGTTGGAGGCTAATTTAAGCCCACTCACTAAGTGATTTGGTTATCGTGTCTACTATAGCTATTTTGGTATCCAAAGGGCTACTCTAAGCCCCCCCCTTCCCCAAGAATTTTAAGTGTGGTGTCCAGTTGTTCATTTCAAGCTTTGCAATTATTTTGAAGCGGTACTTTGACCAAAAGCGAAGGTAGCTCATCATCTATGGCTAACTTCTTACCCTCTTTCACCCCTATTTTTATGCCTAAGGATGAATACCTCAATGGACAAAATTACAATCTATGGAAAGATGTCATGCGCGCATATCTCTACACGAATCTTCTTCATGAGGTAGTAGACGGGTCCGACCCTGAACCCGATAGGCATACCAATTTAGACAATTGGCATGTGTGGAATGTCAAGGACAAACGAGCTTTAGGTCAGTTGTTAGTTACCTATGACGAACTGACGAAAGGACATATCACGGCCTATAAGACATCCCATGATGCTTGGGATGCGTTAGCCGATTTGTATGAAGACAAAACCCCTTCAAAAATATATGCGTTAGAGGCCGAGGTTCATAATTTGACAATTAGGCCACACGACACAATTACCAAGGTCATAGCCCAATTTGAGGATTACCAGCGCAAATTAGCACTCTGTGGTAGACAGATCTCTAGTGAAGACATGACCATTCGGCTTCTTAACAAGTTACCTGAGTCATACAAGACATTTGTCACAACTTTGTATAATCGTGGCCAAGTCTTATCTTGGGAAGAGGTTCGTCGACTATTGCTCTTTCATGACTCGCGAGGCAAATCAACTTCCTCCCAAGAATCTGCCATGAAGGCCAAAGGCCCCTTCACTAAAGGCAAAACCACAAGTTATCATGCTAGCAATGGCTCTAAGCAAGGATCGCATAATTCATTGAAGAAATTCACTTGCAACTTTTGTGGCAAGCCTGGCCACATTGAAAAATACTGCTTCAAGAAAAAGAACCAGGACAAGTCTAAGTCTAATTCCAAGAGTGAACATCATTCTGACTGCACAAGTGAAAACCTATTTTTCACAAGTGAACACAAAGAACTTGTGGCAATCACTCCCAAGAAAGAATGGATTTTTGATAGTGGTGCTTCATCCCACATGTGCCATGACAAAGATGATTTCCATGAGCATCAAGGACAAGTTTACCTTGGAGACAACAAGTGCATTGAAATCCAAGGAAGAGGAAAAGTTCAAGTCATCAACTCTGAAGGCGAGACCAAGTCATTAAAAGATGTTCTGTATGTACCAAGCCTCTGTAAGAATCTTCTTTCAGTCAAAGCCATCAGAAAGTGCAACATGACAGTTCTGTTCAATCACAACCAAGTTCAAGTCATTGATCACGAATCTAATGAAGTGATATCTAAAGGATATGAAGAAAAGGGTCTCTACAAGCTTTCAAGTTTTATGGCCAAGGATTCCAGTCTCAACTTGTGGCATTACAGATTTGGACATACCTCTTACTTAGCTAAAATCTCTTCCACTAAAAGTAACTTCCACTAAAGTATTGGGGTGAAGCAGTGCAGACAGCAGTTCATATTTAGAACAGAGGATTTTCATATGTTTTGAAGAACAAAACACCATTTGAGGCTTACTTTCAAAAGAAGCCAAGTGTAAGCTATTTCTGTGTCTTTGGTAGTGATGCCTACGTCCAAGGCCCTACTGATGATCGGCCTAAGTAGTACATTTTCATCGGGTACAATGAGCGACAAAAGGCATACAAACTCTATGACCCAAAGAGTCACTCAGTTACAATAACCAAAGACTGCACCTTTGATGAATACTCTAAGTATTCATCCCTTTTGGATCCCTCATTTCTGATTCAGAGGGGGATCATTCCAGTTTTGAACAGTCACACTATGTGGAGCATGCTCTCTTTGTACATGACTTTTCCGATCATGGTACAGTTTTGGAGCATGAGGAATCAGAGATATCATCTCAGCTTATACCTCAGATGGATATACCTATCGTCCCATCGAAGGTTTATATTTCACCCCAGCTTCAGTTGGGCATTACTCTAGGATCAGTGACTCGTCATTTTCCATTCCCATCTTCGAGAGTCCACTTACCTCGTCTACAACAGCATTCTGAGCATGTACTTTTTCATTCATGGAGTCCAGCATCTCTTCACTTGCCACAGGATGCTCCTGCATCTACTTGGATTCATCACTCAGTTGGATCCTATTCTGAGCAAGCTTCTCGATTCAGAGGGGGCTTCCATGGTCCTACCGATACACAGTAGGACTTTATACACTCCATGGAGGCTCACAACATACAAATGTACTACCATGTGACTATGATTTTATGCTTCATGCTTTATGTCTCATTCTTGCAGGACCTACTTCTTGGCGATACTTATCTCGTGGTGGACATTGTTAAAGCTTTGAAGGTTCCTATGTACCACATGAAGTCATCATACCTTTCTCACATGACGGTGATCTCGTCCCGTGAGATCTTGTTTCGTTCCTGTACCTCGTTGGTGGCGTACCTCTGGAGCATCCACTTGATCCATCTGGTGGACATATTATGGAGTACCTAGCGATCCCGCATGATCGATACCACTTCGAGGATATGGATTCCCAGACATTACCTTCCTGGTGCTCATGCTGCGGCTGATACATTCGTGGTGGACCTTTCTCATATACCCTAGCAGCTTCCATACACTACAAAATGGAGCTGCAGAGGGGGTGTTGAGAATATGAGAGTGCATCTCCCTTTTGTATCTTGGAGTCACTCCATTTTCGTTTCATTTCCATTACATTTCCTTGTATTTCCTTTGTATTTGGGTACCTTGCCATTTGCTTCTACCAATTGTATTCATTCTCCTTTCAGGGGAATTATCCCACATGAGATGTATTTTGGAGAGCCCCTCACAAATCTATATAAGGAGGGCCTCTCCCCTATTTGTATTTGGTTAGAAGCTTGAGGAGCCCACTCCATGCTCTTGGCAAGCTCATTTCTAATCCACATGAGTTTACCCATTTCATAGTCTACTCATTTTGTATCTCACACATTCTTTGTTTTGTGAGAGTACTTTACTTTTCATTTTGCTTCCGCATGCGTACTCTCTACACTTACCACTTGAGGAAGATAACCTATTCAATTGAATGATGGGCAGCCTGGAGTGCTCTACAGTGGGAATTCGTGAAATAGATGAAGAAATGGATCAAGCTAGACCTTGTCCCATGTCAAGGACGGCCAACGGGGAGAAGCCAATAGATATTGATGATGAGTCTATAGATAGCAACCTTTTTCTTTTTACTTCTCAATTCGATTGATACCCAACTCCTCAAAGTTACCCAACTCCTCAAAGTTACCCAACTCCTCAAGATGGTATAAGCAGAACACAAAGTACAACAAGGGTTCACAATGAGTTCTCATGCACTTGACCTTGGAAAGTAAGAAATTCGATGTTTAGCCTTGATATCGAATTTGCAAGATCCTCCATTGGTAATTGGTTATACTCAAAGGTGGAGTCTAGTGCTCTCCTAGTCTTCTCTTTAGAAGGAGGCGTTTGAGCTAAATCTTGAGAAAATCAATGGGAAGAATTAAGGGTATAGGGGTGATTGGTTGTTGAGAAGGGTGATGAGATGACTTTTTCCGCAAAAGTCTTTATGGTACTCTTGAGAAGACGAAGAGTTCCCTAGCTTCTCGGATATGGGTCATGTACCCACTCACCTAATGCTCGGTAGAAGCCTAGAAAGCCTCAAAAATCGAAGAAAAGTAGAAACGAAAATGAATTCTTACTTTGGACAGATGCCTCACAAAGAGCATGCAAGGTCCCATCGGGCATGCCAAATTGTAGAAGAGGGACCCGGGACCTCTTCATAGGAAGAGGAGTAGATACACCTCCAAGGATACCTTCTACTCAAGAGGGGTGTTGACAGTCAAGGTCACACACAAGCAGCGAAGCGCATCAATGAAATGGACACACAAGAAGAAGGAGCATGTAGGGAGCTCCAAGAAGCACATGTCAAATTTTTAGAAGAAATCCCTATAGGTATAGTGATTTTTATCACTAAAAACCATTGTAAATACCATTTTCTATTTTTATAACTCCATTTTGTTCAAGCCAAGGAGTCCTTGAGCTTGAGGAGTATTATAAGTAACATCCTACCAATTTTCATAATTTTTAGATTCCGTTTGAGTCCCCAAATAAGCCTTGCAACCTAATTTTTAACTAGGCCGGACACTAGGTCTGGAGAGGGTCAAAACCACTCAAAAGACTATAAAAAGGGCTAGAGAGCTCATCTTTGGGGTGAGCTTGTTGTAGATTTCAGCTTTATAAGAGAGTTCATTTGTAATCAAAGTCCTTCCATTGTTCCACTCTTTGCTCTTACCTTGTGCGCGTGTGTGTGTATGTGTGTGCATGATGGTGTGATTTCACTCACACACTTGTGCACTTCACTTGCTCTTGGTCTTCATACCGGTCCTCACGTCTCCACGGATTGACATTTATGAGGTGTATCTCCTCACGTTGGTACTCACCATTGTGCTAGAGTGACACCAAATTTGGCGCCGTTGCCGGAGAGAGAGCTTGGAGGACGAGCATGTGATGGTAAGACGTAGAGTAGCGACGTTGGAAGGTAAAAAATCACCATTTTCAGTTCAGTTTTTGAGTTTTCCTTCTTCTTCATCATCATCATCACCACCATCTCCTCTCATCTTCACCTTCTCTGATTTTTTCGCTCTTTTGACTCTACACTCCATATTTTACCTCTTTTTCTTTCTTCTTGGCTATGCGAGGAGTTCAGAGATGGTTCAAATCTTAGGTGCCTTTGAAATATAGAGATTTGCACCACCGAAACACCAAAATCTGATTGATTGTATCGTGGCGTGACAAGAACTGCGTTTGGTATCGCGAGTGTCGTAACGTGACTTTGAAGGGAGATCTTGCATCTATAGGCACATAGGACTGACAAGGAGAATCTAAGGTACACATATCTATAGAAATTTTTGAATTTGGGCTTCAAAATCTCCAAGTATCGTGTCCGGTTGAATTTTGCTATCGCGATACCATAATTCTCGTGTATCGCGATACTTGTCGAGGTATCGTATCGTGCATGCCCACTTGAGGTATCGTGATACCATTCTAGTATCCTATCGTCAAGTGCTAGTATCGCGATCGCGGTCGCCTCGGTGGTATCGTATCGCGGCAGTCACGGTATCGTATCATCGACCGAGTGGTATCATATCGCCAACTCAGTATCGTATAGCCTCCTATTTTGGTATCGTATGGTCGACCAAGTGGTATCGTATCGTTGATCGAGAGGTATCGTATCGCGTGCCTATTCTAGTATTGTATCGTGCAAAAAGTGGTATCGTATCATCCATAGAACTAGTATCGTATCGTGGGTTTTACTCGTATTGTATCGTGGAAATTTTTGGTATCGTATCGTATAACACCTTTGTATCGTATCGTGACCATTTTGGTATCGTATCGCATGATTTCCAGTATCGTATCGTGTAGTGGTCAGATATCGTATCGTCCACTAACGTGGTATCATATCGTCGAATGCAGAGGTATCGTATCGTCACCATTTCCAATATCGTATCGTGACCATTTCCACTATCGTATCGTGTGGATAGCAGTATAGTATCGTGGAAGTTGGTATCGCGATCTTGGTCTTCCCAGTGGTATCATATCGTCTAAAGGCGATATCATCTATAGTGGTATCATGTAAAACAAAGGTATCGTATCGTGGAAATCTAGTATCGTATCGCCTGTCCGGAGGCACTCCCTGAGAGATCTTGTTTCCCTGTTTTAACCCCCAGAACCCTAAACTGGCATAACTTTCTCATACGAAATCCGTTCGGAGTGATTTTGGGTTTGTTGGAAAGCTCGTGGGGAGTACTACCAAAACTTTCCTAGTTACGGTAAAATTAATATGTGGATTATGAGATAGCGTAATTTTGAAGTTGACCCTCAGGTTGGACTAGGAAGCAAGGGGCTCCACAAGATTTGGAGTAGTTCAAAGGACAATTTTGGACTTGTAGACAAGGTTTATGAACCTAAGATCAAGTGGACACTTAGGAAGAGATAGATAAAGTACCAAATCACTTGAACCTAGGATCAACCTCATGACCAAGTCAGGGACTCAGAACTCGTGGTTAGCACTACATGCTGAGTTCATAGACAAGTGAATCAAAAATGTATTTTAATTGGGAGAGACTCTTGGCTTCTGAAGACATGCATATTTCAGTACCTAGGGAATGTTTTATGTCTATAGTGGAAGGGGAATATCGGATGTCTCTTCAATACATATCCACTAACTTGCAAGGAATACCCATCTACCTCGATGGTCTACACAGGTCAGTAACAAGAATGATAAACACTACCGAATCTGAGATAGTTCTGAGACTAGTTGTCAAGTATGAATGTGGAGTTTACATGGACAAGATAGGCCAGATATATGTAGTAACCAAAAACCCTAACCAGATTAATGAAAGAGGAGAGGTACAAGAACAAGGAACTTCTGGGAGAACCAACTGTGGAGATACAGTGACTACCCCTAGGGGAAAGTCAGTAATGACTCAAGTATTTCAAGCAGACGAGATACTCCAAGATGACTGTCTCATGGATGTGTACTTAGTATAGGGATCATACCTCCTCCTACAAACTGATTCACTGACACAAGGAGAAAGCATCAGCCCAATGACTATATACGAGTTTAGGGACCTAGATAATCCATCTAGAATTACATTCCTAGACCAAAATCAAAGGAGATATTGGCTTGTAGAGGAAGTGGAGGGGTCTAGATTAAAGTACATGGGTATGCCTATATTGCCTCCTCGAGATCAGGCAACTACCTCACAAAACCCATTCGAGACCCAACAAAGAACAAAAAAATGTGATGTTAGGACAAACAAATCAACATAGTAGGCCAAAGAGACCAGAGGTGCAATTCACCACGCCAAGAATTAACGCAAACAACCAAACTAGGTCGGGCATGGGAAATATGAATAGAACAACTTTTAGGGCAGAACCACCCCAAGGTGTAAGAGCAGGAATACAAGTCAAACCCACTTCTCCCATCATAATTCAGTCCCCAGAGCCAGGCAAAAGATTGAGACCAATCCAGTTGGCCAAAGGTATGCGAAATCGTTACGATGGCACAAGAGAGCCCTATGACCACATTGCAGAATTCAAGCAGGTGTTGCGCGCGAAGCAAGTGGATGACTTTTTCGTGCAATATGAATACTTTGGGCTAACCCTCATGGGAATAGCCTTAACTTGGTTTCAATCCTTGGATCCAAATTCCTTTTTCCATATCAAACAATTCTTCCAAGAATTTATTTGGGAATTCACTAAGCGAGGAATCAAGCACGATTTGTCATCCTTACTACATAGTTTCAAACAAGCTCCTAATGAGACACTAAAGAATGCAGCCCGAAGATTTAATCAATATGTAAACCGATGCCCTGTGAAAGAGAGACCTTCTCAGCAAAAAATGATATCCCTATTTTTAGAAGGTCTAACCGATGGAACATTGAGAATCTTGGTATACGTAAAACGATTGCAAACGCTGAGTGAGTGTCTTCAAGAGTGCATAGATTTGGAAGACAGCTTAGCTGAGGATCTCAAAATCACAAAAGATCCTACCAAATGAGAGGATACAAGGAGCAATGAAACTTCTAGTTCGAGTTATGTGGAGGAAGTGACAGAGTTAGTGGCCAAGAAATTATGAATACAAGGACAAAGGAACTACCAGAACTCTTCCTTGAGATTGCCAATTTTAGGACGTTTCACACTTTGTGGTGGAGATCATCCATCTCATGTCTGCACTAGAGAAGGATTAGGGTTATCACAACCTTACCCTTATGATAGACAACCAACTCAAGATCCTAACATGTACTCTTATAGTGAGCAGAAGTATACCAACTAAAACACCGAAAACTATCCAATGAATAGACAACCACGATTGTTTGTACCACCCCAATGTAGACCATATGGGTACCCTCCTATTTATATATCTGTAATGCAAATGAAATGACATTTCCATTCTTTTAGGGGGAAAGGGCTTATAAATTCTGTATGCATCATTCATATCGAATTGGCATATCTGAAGAAGTGACACAATTGCAAACCACCAGAAAATTCTGTGAACACATGTTCTCCTATGGTGGCCCTGAACAAACTGTAGGCAAGATGCCATCCAGACGGCATATATTTGTATTGTCTTTGACATTAGTAGTGTTGCAATGCAAGTTGTGAAAAGTTCACAAAGCAATGCCATTGTGCTGCAAACAAAAACAAAAATTGGCTTGCCTTTGGCATTTCCATTACTAGCCCTTGTTGCTATTGTGGGGTTGGTTTGCTGAGGATTGACAGGTTAGGGAGTGTGGAGATGCCATAACTATCAAACTAAAAACAAAAGAACAGAACATATACTGAATATCACGCGGGACTCAAAGACCTAGCTTTTGTTGCTTCGTCCACAATGCTGTAGCCTGCACTTCATGTTTGTTGCTCCTCTCCTTCCATAGACCAAACCAAAGGAGTTTTGTCGTTGAGGTGGAAAAGGGGGTGATTGTTGTTTTCCTCTTCCATAAAATTCAAGAATTTCGTATTATTAGCTTCTGGATGCGGGTGTGCTTCAGGACTGATGCACTCGGGGAATAGAATTGGGAGATTATATATTTGGGAAAGAATAGGTTGGAGTGAAGGAGTGCACATTGGGTGAAGCTGCATGTGGGGCTTGACCACATTGGGTGAATGTGGAGGGATAGGGGAAGGGGGAAGTGAAGGCTGAATGGTGCAAAGAGGTGGGAAAGGGGGTGTTGAGGGCAACACCAAGGGAAGAGAGGAGAGGAGGATGGGGGCATGGGAGAAGAGGACGTGAGTAATTTAAAATTAACCAAAAAAAAAATTCATTTTTCAAAATTTGTCTAGTTTTGTTATCTTTATCCATTTATTTATTTATTTATTAGTTTTTATTTTTGCCTATCCGAAGCATGTATGGACAAGGGGGAATAGGAGGAGGGAAGGAGATTAAAGAAAAAAGCTTGCACAATGGATGGAAATCTGTGGACTCTATTGGGATATTTGCCTCAAGCCATATCTGAGGCTTCAAGTGTCCATTTTGTTGAGAGTTGCATGCTCCACCCTTTTGTATCCACATGCATTCATATAATCCCACATGCAAGGAGAATCTCACAAACTCTCATTTACTCTCATACAAACTCCATTTATCTCACATAGAATGTACTTTGCTTTCTACTCCATATAAGGAAGGCCTCCCTTCTCTTCCAACTCATTCATGCACTACTATGAAGCTCTCTCTTTGAGGTGCAAGCTACATGCTTCCTTTGTAAGTTTCTTATTTCTAGTTCATTTCTATTTCATTTCAACATCATGTTGTATCTTGTGTATTTTGATCCTTCGTAGTTTACTACTCATGTTATTAGTTGTAGACCATGTTTCACAACACCGTAGAGAATAGGTATTGTTTTGATAGCATTTCATTTTTTTGTGCTTTTTTTCAATCTTCATCATCATTACCATAGATGCATTCTTCCTTTAATCCCTCCCTCCCATTTACCATCTTTCTCAATAAGCGTGCTTCTAAGCACTATTGCATTTCTTCATTTGACATGACCAATATCATCATTCTTGTTCTTCTCATAATTATTTTTTGTTTCATTGCAATCTCTAATTAAGGTATTTTGAGCACTATAGTTCATAGTATTTCATTTTTGTGTTCTCATCATCATAATAACAAGTGCCGATAAGCACTTTCGATCAACTCATTCCATGTCTCAAAAAAAGAGGAAAGGATAAAATTCACTCTCCACTCATGGGTGGGCTATATTCTGCACTCACGAATCCTTGTATTCATACAGACAACATGAGTCTTCACATTTGCAACAATCTGTAAAATCGCAGTAAATGGACCTGCACCTGCTATAGTCCAGGCTGCCAATCCATGGTTAGTAAGGAGAGGCGAAGTGACAGAGCTTATCTGTTATTGCCTTGTCCTCTTCCATGGGCGATGGACTGGGCTCATATTCAAGCTCCCAAAGCACTTCCAACTTCTCCTAGTCCTGAAATAAGGAGTATGGATGGACCTAAGGATGCAGCTGATGGACCTCCAGAGTCGAAGAACAATGGAAGAGAAATATTGCTCAAATCAGAGGGTGCAACAACACATGTAAAGAGATAGAGGTTTTCTTTTGGCAAGAACTGCGTGATATGTTGGAATTCCACCATGATTGGCAAAAGAGATAGATGGAGCAGGAAATGAACGCTGCACCTTCACCCTTCTTGTGCATTGGACATGGACCCAGATGTGCTACTACCTGCTTCATTACAGAGACATGAAAAGTTGTTACAGAGAGAATCGGAGGCAGAGTGAATTCCGGCCACTCTGGGAGAAGAGCATGCTTCACCAAAGTCTAGAGAGAGACTTCGACAAATGCTCCCAAAAGCAACGATTTTGGCTGCCAAGCCATATAGAGAAACATAATGAAGGCAGGTATCTGAATCTTCTAGCGGTTCAAAGGGAGATAGCTTTGCCAATAGCTCCACATGTCTAATCGCAGTTGCTTCCAAATACACAGGGTGATGCAATCTCAGAAGGTCTCGCTAGACTTGATACAGTGCATCACCGCAGAATTCTAAATGGAATAAGTGTACGAGGAAAACAGATGTTCACTGCGTAGATTAAAGAATATGAGAAAACATCTTGCGCAATGCTCGACAATTTTCCATAAGCATTGGTGTGATGCATGATAAGGTTAATTTTTGCCTGTCGTAGGAACACATGGATTTTTCCAAAACGAATCTCAGATGCTTCCGTTATATTCACTACTTCTCATTTGGGTGGGCTCATTGAATTTATGACTCACAAGCTTCCATTTTGGTGGTATGGTATAAGCTACATCTATTATGCATTGGATCTAGGGCTTAAAATTGATGGCACTTCATCTCTTCCAATTCATTCATACAGTGATGAGGCTCTCTTCTTGAGGTGCAAGCTACATGCTTCCTTTGTAAGTTTTTCAATTCTAATCTAGTTCATTTCCATTTCATTTAAACATCATGTTGTATCTTGTGTATTTTGATCCTCCATAGTTTACTACTCATGGTTCTTCTATACCAATGAAACGAGGGCAATAAGTGCCTTCACAAGTGCACGAGAAAAGAAGTAGGGAGCATAATTTCAAAGGGGCATGAGAGAAGATCTTTGACTATACGTCCGACTCCCAATCTCTAGAGGCCCTTGAAGTAGTTGATATCATCATGAAGACTTTTTTGTACTATCTCTATCTATTGTTGAATTGAACAAAAAAACTTGCTAAGGAGCATGCAAAGGTGGTCATGCATGAAAATAATGATTGTATATCAAGCCCCCCACTTTTCCAATGCTAAATGACTAGGTTCCAAGCACAAAAGACAAAAAAGAGCATTGAATGCCTTGTTGACATAGTGTAAATGGTATCAACGAAGAGGCAAGCCAATCCAACTAAGGTATGTAAAACATAATGTACAAATACAATATGCCTAAATTACACAATGTCGATCTACTTGCACAACATTGATGGGAATGGGAGGAGTTGGAGGTTGCTCAAGAGGTCCATAGGTAAGTATGGTGTACAATATACAGTAGAAATGTTCATTCTAACTTTGATTATCCAAATAGGATGACTTGTCTATTTTGTGAGAAAAATGGCCATGAGCCAAACGATTGCTACTCTCTCAAGGGAACGTAACAAAGAGCTCACTCTGAGGTCCCAGACACTTTTTATGCTAGTATGTTAAATTCAGACAATAGGGACCAAAAGAACCAAAACAAACCAAAGTACACAAGACCTTTCATGTGCTATCGCTGTGGTGAGTACTGTCATATTCAAAATAAATGCTCTCTACCTTAGGGTGCACCACTTTGTCAACATTGCCAAGATGCCAAAGATCACTATAGAAGGGACAACCCATGCAACTGCCCCGTTCCAATTCACATGATAGAAGTCCCTCGAAGGTATGGCTCCACATTCATTGGCTGTTTCATCCTCTATGGCACCTATGATAACTAGGGCAAGGCAAGCGGTGGGGGCATGATAAGAAGAGCAACTAAGATTGAAAAAAAGAAGATGGGAAGAAGGTTGAATCGAGCAAGAATGAGGCCATAGAAAATGCTTATGAGAAGATGAGGGACACATTAAGAGACAAAGTCTTTCTCCTTCAATCATACGTAGATGAAGGAGACATTGAAGAAATTACTAAGGACACTCTGTCTATATCAACTTATTGAGATGGACGCTAAGGTACAAAGTGACTTACTTAAGGGCATACACTCTACCTACTTGAACTTATGACCAAGTGTAGATGAGTACATGGTGGACTTGCCCCCGGCTCCATTAATATACTACCATAGGTTCAAGGTCAACTATATCAATTAAGAATGGAATTTTGATAAAGGTTATAGTGGATGGTGGGCGTGATATCAACTTGATGCCTAATTTCACTATGAAGAAGTTAAAGTTTGATTTGATGGAAGACGCACCATTCACAATGACATTGGAAGATCAGCATCAGATTACACCTTTAGGGATCATCGAAAAGGTACTTATGTTAGTACATGGCTTCCAATTTATGTTGAATTTTGTTTTAATTGCATTATCTGAGAAAATGCCCTTTCGTTTGCTCTTTGAAAGACCCTGATAGAGGCAACCGAAGGCACAACAAGATTGGGGGAGAAAAGAAACACGTGGTGGATCTCCACCAAGGCCATGACTATTTGCAGATACATTTGGAATAAAGGTTTGATAATGCGAAAGCAACTAGATATACCATGGATGCTGAGGTAATGCCCTGCTTACCACTTGAGGAAGATAACCTGTTCAATTGAATGATGGGCAGCCTTGAGTGCTCTACAGTGAGAATTCGTGAAATAGATGAAGAAATGGATCAAGCTGGACCTTGTCCCATGTCAAGGACGACCAAAGGGGAGAAGCCAATAGATATTGATGATGAGTCTATAGATAACAACCTTTTTCTTTTTGCTTCTCAATTCGATTGATACCCAACTCCTCAAAGTTACCCAACTCCTCAAGATGGTATAAGCAGAACACAAAGTACAAGAAGGGTTCACAATGAGTTCTCATGCACTTGACCTTGGAAAGTAAGAAATTTGATGTTTAGGTAATGCCCTGCTTACCACTTGAGGAAGATAACCTGTTCAATTGAATGATGGGCAGCCTTGAGTGCTCTACAGTGAGAATTCGTCAAAAATCGAAGAAAAGTAGAAAAGAAAATGAATTCTTACTTTGGACAGATGCCTTACAAAGAGCATGCAAGGTCCCATCATATTGCCAACTCAGTATCGTATCGTATCGTCAATCGAGTGGTATCATATCGTTGATCGAGAGGTATCGTATCGCGTGCCTATTCTAGTATCGTATCGTGCAAAAAGTGGTATCGTATCGTCCATAGAACTAGTATCGTATCGTGGGTTTTACTCGTATCGTATCGTGGAAATTTTTGGTATCGTATCATATAACACCTTGGATTCGCATCGTGACCATTTTGGTATCGTATCGCGTGATATCTAGTATCGTATCGTGTGGTGGTCAGATATCGTATCGTCCACTAACGTGGTATCATATCGTTGAATGCAGAGATATCATATCGTGACCATTTCTAGTATCGTATCGTGTGGATAGCAATATCGTATCGTGGAAGTTGGTATCGCGATCTTGGTCATCCCAGTGGTATCATATCATCTAAAGGTGATACCATCTATAGTGGTATCATGTAAAAAAAAGGTATCATATCATGGAAATCTGGTATCGTATCGTTCTGGCATAACTTTCTCATACGAAATCCGTTCGTAGTGATTTTGGGTTTGTTGGAAAGCTCGTGGGGACTGTCTCATGGATGTGTACTTAGTACAGGGATCATACCTACTCCTACAAATTGATTCATTGACAGAAGGAGAAAGCATCATCCCAATAACTACATACGAGTTTAGGGACCCAAAAAATCCATCTAGAGTTACATTCCTAGACCAAAATCAAAGGAGGTATTGGCTTGTAGAGGAAGTGGAGGGGTCTGGATTAAAGTAGATGGGTATGCCTATATTGCCTCCTCGAGATCAGGCAACTATCTCACAAAACCCATTCGAGACCCAGCAAAGAACAAAAAATGTGATGTTAGGACAAACGAATCAACGTAGTAGGCCAAACAGACCAGAGGTGCATTTCACTACGCCAGGAATTAATGCAAACAACCAAACTAGGCAGGGAATGGGAAATATGAATAGAACCACTTTTAGGGCAGAACCACCCCAAGGTGTAAGAGCGGGAATACACCCAGTCAAACTTGCTTTTCCCATCATAGTTGAGTCCCCAGATCCAGGCAGAAGATTGAGACCAATCCAGTTGGCCAAATGTATGCGAAATCGTTACGATGGCACAGAAGAGCCCTATGACCACATTGCAGAATTCAAGCAGGTGTTGCACGTGGAGCAAGTGGACGACGTTTTCGTGCAATATGAATCCTTTGGGCTAACCCTCATGGGAATAGCCTTAACTTGGTTTCAATCCTTGGATCCAAATTCCTTTGGCCATATCGAACAATTCTTCCAAGAATTTATTTGGGAATTCACTAAGCGAGGAATCAAGCACAATTCGTCATCCTTACTACATAGTTTCAAACAAGCTCCTAATGAGAGAGTAAAAAATGCAGCATGAAGATTTAATCAATATGTAAACCGATGCCCTGTGAAAGAGAGACCTTCTCAACAGAAAATGATATCCCTATTTTCAGAAGGTCTAACCAACGGAACAGTGAGAATCTTGGTACGTAAAACGATTGCAAACGTTGAGTGAGTGTCTTCAAGAGTGCATAGATTTGGAAGACAACTTAGCTGAGGATCTCAAAATCACACAAGATCCTACCAAATGAGAGGATACAATGAGCAATGAAACTTCTAGTTCGAGCTATGTGGAGGAAGTGACAGAGTTAGTGGCCAAGAAATTAGGAATACAAGGACAAAGGAACTACCAAAACTCTTCCTTGAGATTGCCAATTTTAGGAAGTTGCACACTTTGTGGTGGGGATCATCCATCTCATGTCTACACCAGAGAAGGATTAGGGTTATCACAACCTTACCCTTACGATAGACAACCTACTCAAGATCCTAACATGTACTCTTACAGTGAGCAGAAGTATACCAACTAAAACACCAAAAACTATCCGATGAATAGACAACCACGATTGTTTGTACCACCCCAATGTAGACCATACGGGTACCCTCCTAGAGAACAAGGTAGAGAAGTTCCTAGGCATAACCCATGTCCAGGATCACGAGGAACAACTAGACCATATGAACATGGAGGATATAGCCAATCTCAACCTATAACAGGACAACAACCACCCCATCCACAAGCTCCGATACAAGGGCAAAACATCACAATACAAGTCGTTTCTCTTGAGTGTGGCAAAGAACAACTCTTGAGAGATTGTTTCGAACACCCCTCTAGTGCACCAAAGGTTACACCCATTAATATAGTAGGCTTAGTAGGGGATTCAAGTTCCAGTAGCGATATTGTGGCTCCTATACATGCAGTTACTAGGGCACAACAAAAAGCTAAATTACCTGAGCAATGAGAGCCAAGCGAGTCAGGAGAGCCTAGTAAGAGAAAAACAAGAACATGGAAGGATACTAGGGAGAAGGCCAATCGTAAGTGGACCAAAGAGTTATCCGAACTAGAAGAAAGCTTGAAAGATGCAAAAACAAAAATAGAAGATATTGCCTCTCAAAACCCCTCGCACGTCAAAACTCCATCCACAAAACCTCATCCCCAACCTCATCTTCACCCACCAACCATTGTAAATAGACCACAACCAAGGTCTGTTCTTGCAGATCCAACCCCAGAACACTTGGACATGATGTTCAAGGCATACCAGGCTCGGCTTCAAGAGGGGCCAACATCTACAAACCTAGACAAGAGCTACCCTAGAGAAGATTTAGAGATTGAACGAACAAAAATGGGCATAAAAGTGGTGGAATTAGCTCAAGCTATGTTCGAGGCCAATCAATCGTTCAATCAGACAAATGCTATTACACCGGGTTTGCACTTCGAGGGCTTACTAGATAGATTAGAGCAGTTGGTAAGTAGACCACAAGTTTCTTTACCTCCACAGGCTAAACCAACTATTGAAAGAGAAAGCTCATCACCAAAGAAAGTCTATGTTCCTGACTCCATAGATGATGGAGAACCTCATTTAATTCAACAGCACACCCAAAAGTTCTTGCGGAAAATACAAGAAGAGAAATGGGCAAAGGAGAAGGATGTTCCCCCACCTATTCTTGAGATTGATGATCTTCACGACCAATTTCCACAAGACATTCCATCTATTTATGGAAACCAAGTAGAGCAAAAAGAAAAAGAAAGTTCAGGATTTGAATCCAATTCTATACAAGAGTTGCCACAGTTCACATGTCCATGGGAATCTGAATCTCTTCAGGTCAGAGCTGCCACAATATTGGTAAGAAATGAAGACTAAGTGGTTCCAAGAAACACTGATGTCGTGAAGAACACTAAGGTTCAATGTCATCTCACTGTAGAAGATCTTCTCAAAGTTAAACCTGAGTTATGGAAACACTTGGCGAATCAGGTCCCAGAACGTGATTCCAATATGCCAAAAGCAGACTCTAAGCAGAAAGTTCTAGAGATACCTCTAGACAAAATAGGGGACATGAGCGAAGGTGAGGAAGGTAATACTTATCTTCTGATCACCTACCAAGGAAACACAACCAAAGCGATCATAGATTTGGGTGCTAGTGTTGCTATTGCAACCACTTCCCTGTGGAAGCAATGGGGTAAACCTACATTAAGACCAACTAGATTGAAGCTTCAGATGGCTGACGGCCATGTCGAAAGACCTCTAGGATTGCTAGAAGGGATAACTCTAACCACATGTGGTGTAGAGTTTGAGCACACCTTTGCTATATGTGACTTTGATGAAACTACTACCTACGAAATGATCCTACGAAGGCCATTCCTATGACAACTGCAAGTTGTACAAGATTTGGGAACCAATTCCTTATACTTGCAATGCTTAGGGGTCACAACCAAGGTCAATTTGAAGGATTATACCTTTAGAGATGTACCACCCCTACAGTGGAATTCTATCCACAAGGAGCAAGAAGATTCGATCTCTATGCATTCTAAAACTTCATCTGAGACATCTTGGATGCATGAAGATACTCATTTGTGGATGTGCAAGGTCGCAAAGGAAGAGGGAAAATGCCTAAGAGAGAGAGAAAAAGGAACTTCTCAAGGAGGTAGACCAATTAGAGACCCAGCCTATACACCAATGATCTTTCCATATGAGGAATTTGAGCCACATGGTTGGGCAGAAATCTTAGCTACCATGGACATTGCAGTGAATGAAGAACATTGGACACCTCATTGTGATGAGGAGGGTTATGATATCTCAGTGTTCATGTGTCAGCCCTTGCTAGAAGAATGTGACCCTAGTGACTTCATAGAAAAAGAAGAGAACGATGACGATCTAGAGTCCATTGTGATGGATAGTTGCTTTATTTCAGAGGAGTACTATCTAGAAGACATAGGAGTATTTACCCAAAAGGAAGAAGAACCTCTCACAAGCATTAAACCTGTCAATTCAAAGGATGGAAGTGAAGGAAGTCAAAAGAAAAAGAAAAGACAAGGAGTGAAACAAGAAGAGAAGGAATCATTGTTCGAAATACTAGAGAATTTCAAGAAATAAGAAGTTGAGGACCGAAAAATTTTGGTACGAATGCCTAAGAGAGAGGCCACCATAAGAGAAGCGTATGATAACAAAGAAAAGACCAAAAAAGTCGTAGTCACTCATTCAGATGCTTGGGCATCACATGTGGCAGCGGTGGCTAGATGTTGTCGTATCTAAAGGTACAACACTGGAGAGAAACGATGCTCTGTTTCCCTGTCAAACGGAGCACCAAAACGTTGCCAAACCCCTCCAGTGAGCACATATCTTGGAGAAAGAAGCAATGATGACGAGGCCTGTATCTTCTCTTGCTCGGCCTACACGCGACCTTGAGGTAACATTGCCACGAACTGTTGATGTTTCTCAAATAACTGGCTACTAGCAGACGTGAATTCACATGAATATGGCCATAGAAGATTACACAAGCTATGATGTCATGCAAATAAAGCTCATGTCTGGCGTGATCTAGTTGTGCCATAAAGAAGACGAGCTGTTGCATCAGCAGCTAATTGTATTTGGCAGACACATCTGGCAGGTTCTCATGTGATTGTAGGCCACGTTCATGAGGTTTTGATAGATGCAAGCGACAGAAACTCCACGATCAATAAAATTCGATCTTGTCAGGTTCATTGAATAGTGGAGAGCACTTGTCATCCGATATGAGCGATCTTAGTGACCTAATCAATGATATCACACTTGGTTATTTGCGCTCTTTTGAAGTTGGTAGAAATAGCAGTAAGTAGTAGTGGTGTGTAAAAGTTTGGGCTCTTCTGAAGTTGGCAGAAATAGCAGATCAGATGCTGAGTTACTCGTTGCAAGCGTGTCCAGATACATTGGATGCATTCCTACTTTGTGAACACTGTCCCGAAATAAGGAAGAAACATCCATGATGTAATAGCATGCTCTTTTCTTTCTTTCCTCAAAAGTGTCAAGTAATATCAGACACATAGTAATGTATCACGTAATATCTCCAAGGCACCATATATGCATTAGTTCATTTCATAATGTGCAAGAACTTCCTCAAGATCTTTTGTAAGGGGATTAGAAATTGCCACAAAAAAGTGGTAAGACCTTCTCTATGGCTTAAACACAAGACACTCAAAACCAAAAGTCATGCTCAAAATCAACGAAACTGAGTCCACAAGAAGAAGACCACACCAAAGATCCCATCAATGGATCTCATGAAGACTACAACAACGAAAAGAACAATGCTCAAGAGGTGGCAAATGGTTCCATAAGCACTACCTACCCCATGATGTAAACCCTAAATGTCTAGGGATCCCATATGTCCCTAGATCCTTACACACCATGGATCCCATATGTCCATGGAGCTAAAAAACAAGGGATGCCATATGTCCCAAGTTATGTCTAAGGATGTCATATGTCCTTAGATCCTAAAAACCAAATGGAATAAGTGATCCCATAGGTCACTAGTCCTCCATATTAACAACAAAAGAGTCATCACATGGAGGGGGGGTGTTGAGAGTTCCATGCTCCACTCTTTTGTCCAAGTCCACTTTCATTCTCATGCAAACTCATTTATCCCACATGCAAGGGAATTCTCCCAAACTCCATATAAGCAAGGCCTCCCTTCACTCCAAACAAGCCATTCACTCAAGCCCTTGGCAAGAGTGTCTCATGGAGTCGACATGCTCATAGAGCATTCTTTTGTAAGTTCATTTCTATTTATTTAGTTCATCATGTTTTCTTATCTTTTCTTTCTACCTCCATAGCTTGGTAGGATGGTGTTGGATAGTAGAGTAGGAGTAGTGCTTTTTTATTTTAACACACTGTGATTATGTTCACACCAATCTAAGTGACTATTGTGAGAGTAAGAGTCAAAGAATCAGGCAATCACAATAGTCACTTAGATTCGTGTGACCTACACTGTAATTATGCTCACACCAATCTAATGACTATTATGAGATTAAGAGTCAAATAATCACGCAATCACAATAGTCACTATAGACTCTCTATTCTATTGAATGAGTAGTAATTGAGGCAGCAATTCAAACAATCTCAATAGATCTATTGCTCAGTCCTATACTACTATGAGAATACGAATCAATGTAGCAAGTAAAACAATCACAATACTGGTTTATTTTAAATTTGATTTATCAAAGTATACAAGTAAGAAAGGCTTTCATGCGTCAAACACATATTGATTATTAAAATACATAAAACCAATCACATAAATACAAATCATACATATGTAAGAGACACGTATGCAAATCATAACATATGCATGAAACACAATGAACATAACAATAAAATAGAAAATAAATAAGAAATAGAGCAATACGTAAATGATATGATTAGGAAAGGCCCTCTAAGAATGTTATGGTAGTATTAGAGCTCTAAGAAGTGGTCAAAAATCATGTGTGGAAGAAGGTTTTTGATCGGTTTTTTATTTCTTAGAAATAAGTTTTGTTGGTGCATATCAAGCCTTCACACATTGGCTTGGAACTTTGGAACCTTGAAAGATAAGCTTGGCCAAATGTCATCAAGGCTTCACTTAAAGGATAAGGCATAGGAACCCATACTTATGTGTTATTACCTTTTACTCATTGTAACAAAGGGTCTATATGACTTGGCATTTATTTGTATCACACCTAATTGATTAGTTGTGGATTTTTGGGTGGTATGATTGGAGAGAATATCTCCTTAATTCTAGAGTAGAGAATATAGGAGATTTGAATTTGAATTCAAATTCAAATCTCAACTCATACTCTATAAAAGCTACATTGAAAAGTCGCGGGTTATCCATCATCATTCCCGAGGCTTACATCTGTGATTATAGAGAGTGTGAGTGCTACACCATAGCCTACACATATCCAACTCATTAGGCTACATCTATCAAGCCAATGAGATTGTACATTCTTGTGAATTAATAGAAAGAGTTACATTCATTATTTCTGGTTTTGTCTGAGTCACCATCTCCAAGTCCATCAACTTCAGAGAGGCATTTCTCAGTGCTCACTGAACCAAATCAAGAGTTCAATAGCTCGTTGGAACCAGCTCAAGGTCTTCTACAAGCATACAAAATCTCAGAAGATTTCATTCAGCCATTTGGGAGAAATCCGCATCGAAGTGCACACTGGTATGTGTCTGCAGAGTTCCTAAAAAGTCGGGGGTAATCAGAATTTTGCTAAACTTATTTCTCAGTGTATGGTTTATCAATTTGAGTGATTCCACTTGTAATTGGTAGCTTACTAAGGTACTTTAATACTCCCAAAAGGAATTGTTTCAATTTCAAGTGTGCTGGTCACACTGAGCATAACACTGAGCAGGTATCATTACAGAATTAGAAAGTTTTTCAAGACTAGTGAAGTGCAAACTCATCTATTTTGTTCTAATCATTAGTCAAATCATTTCCAAAGTACACATAGCATATTTTGGTATCATTCGGAAGCTCAAGGAGTCTACTAAGCATATCTGGAACCAAAGGAGGGCAGGTGTGAAGCAGGTTTAGCAGCATCAACTCATTTCTTGAGTGCATCCAACCATCACTCCCAACAGTGGTATCAGAGCAAAGAAGGTAAACATGGGTGATGGTTTCCCTTCATTCATTGACAAATTGGACAGAAAGAATTATCAGGCTTGGTCATTGAGAATGAAAACCTATCTACAAGGGAGAAGCTTATTTGGATACATATCAAGAGATGAGGAATTGCCCTCATTCAAGACTAGAGGACTACCCACAAAGGATGAACATGAAAGACTCAACCAATGGTGTGCAAAAGATGCTTTGGCAAGGTCTTATCTCTTAAACTCTATATCTGATTTTCTTTTACCTCATGTAAGGAATTGTAAGACTTCCCAAGAGACTTGGGAAACCTTGTCAAACTACTTTTCTTCCAACACAAGGGCTAGGAAGAATCAATTATGGATTGAATTCACAACCCTTAGGAAATAGCCCAAGCAATCAGTCTCAGAGTATGTGACAAAGATCAAAGATGTGGCAGACTAATTAGCAAGCATTGGAGAGGAGATTGAAGAGGAGCAAATAGTCAGGCAAGTAACAAATGGACTCAAGGCAGATGATAAGTGGGAAAGTTTCACCTCTGCAATGGACCTCTATATGGACATGCATACCCCTGATCTCACAACACTCATGGGCCAACTATTTACACATGAAGCAAAGTTTACAAAGGCAGGAGACCAATCAAAAGGTAACAACCCCTCTGCTCTCTATGCTGATAAGAAAGTTAAAGATAAAGGTAAAGGGAAGAAACATGATGAAGAAGGCTCTACCTCCCAAGCTAATTATGCAGGGAGAGGTAGATCATCTAGAGGAAGAGGCAGAGGAGGTAAGTCAGGTAGGGGGAGACCCTACAACTCATCACCATGCAACATTTGTGGATTGTCCAATCATACCACAGATGAATGCTACAAGAACTACAAGAATCAGAGAGGAAGAGGCTACTCAAGAGGTGGATACTCTCAAGGGAGAGGCAGATTCAATCAACACCTAAGCTACAATGGATACAACAATCAATACAACAACAATTACAACAACAACCACAATGGTAATTACCAAGGTGGATTCAGAAATAGAAGAGACTACAACAACTACACAGAGGAGCAAGATGACTCCCTATTGATCATGAATATGACCTCCAAGGCAGGTACAAATGATGATCATTTATTTTATATTGACTCAGGATGTTCTAACCATGTAGCTGGCAATGTGGCACTACTTTCTGATTTGGAAGAGCCCAAGGGCAAACATCAGGTACAAACAGGTGATGACACTAAACATTCTGTTGTTAAGATTGGAAATGTGAAGACATGTGATGGTAACCAGAACCTATTGAGCACGGTACTCTATGTACCAACCATCACCAAGAATCTAATGAGTGTTGGCCAGATTGTGGAGAAAGGTTTGCAGGTCAGATTCACACAACATGGAGCATATGTGGAGGACCCAAGACATGGATTCAGAAGGATAGCCAAAGGGGAGAAATCAGGTAGATTGTTTACTTTTGAGCTAGAAGATACCAAGAACATTGCTTTGTATAATTACAAGGATCAGACACTTTCAGAGTTAGAAATATGGCACAAGAGATTAGGGCACACAGGAGAAAGAACCCTAAAGCAAATGTGCAGGGATCAATGTGTGCTTGGGATACCTAATGTGTCCAAGCAACACATGATTTACAAGTGTGGATCATGTCAATTTGGTAAGTCTCACAGATTACCCTATTCAAGGAAAGGTTTCATGCATAAAGACTACCTAGACTTGGTACACATAGATGTTTGCGGACCTAGCAAGGACCCTTCTATTTCAGGTTCAAGGTATTATGTGTCCTTCATTGATGATTATAGCAGGTGGACCATTTTATACTTTATGAAGCATAAAGATGAAGTGTTTAACTGTTTCAAGAGGTATCTTGCACTTGTTGAAAATCAAACAGGAAGAAGCTTGAAGAGGCTAAGGTCAGATGGTGGAGGAGAGTACTTCTCCAATGAGTTTGAAGATTTCTTGCAGGAAAGAGGCATCAAAAGGGAGATTAGTACAAGGTATTCACCTGAACAAAATGGGGTAGCTGAAAGGAGGAATAGACTCATAGTAGAAACAGCTAGGTCTATGCTTAATGAGAAGAATTTACCAAACTATCTTTGGGTAGAGAGTGTATCCACTGCCACCTATCTCATAAACCGGTTGCCATCCAAATCACTTGATGGCATGACACCATATGAAGCTTGGCATGGTAAGAGACCCTCTCTGGATCATTGCAAAATCTTTGGTTGTGTAGCATATGTGCATATTCCCTCACAGGTAAGGGGAAAGCTAGATCCCAAGGCTGAAAAATGTATCTTCATTGGTTATGATTTGAACCAAAAGGGATACAGATTCTACAACCCAACAAACAAAGGTTTCAAGGTAAGCAGAGATGTCATCTTTGATGAGAATGACTCATGGTATGAGAATGAATGCAGGAAGATTAGTCAACCCTATGACATGGAAGAAGATTTTCCAAAGCTCACCAAGGAGGAACCAATTCAGCAAGAAGATTCAAGCTCAGATGATGATGATACAATAAACCTTGAAGAGTTCAAGGCTTGGAAGTCCAAAGGGAAGATGAAGATGAAAAAGCTAGAGGATATACCAGAATCCTCAACTCAAGCAATTAGAAGATCTCAGAGAGAAAGCAAAAGACCAATCAGATTTGGGTATGACACATCACTTGTAACTAAACATTCTGTATATCTTGCAAAAGACTTGTTGAATGAAGAACCAGGTACATATGAAGAGGCAATCACCAAACCTGAATGGAAAGGAGCTATGGATGAAGAAATGGAAGCTCTCAAGGAGAGTGATACTTGGGACTTGGTAACCAAGAAGGACTCTATGAAGGTGATAGGATCCAGATGGATCTACAAGCTAAAGAGGAATTCAGATGGAACAATAAACAAGTACAAAGCTAGGTTGGTAGCCAAGGGTTTTGCACAAACCCAAGGCATTGATTATGAGGAGACATTTTCTCCTGTGGCTAAGATGCCAACTATCAGAATATTGGTGAGTGTAGCTGCATCCAAGAATTGGAATATGTACCAATTAGATGTCAAGAATGCTTTCTTGAATGGATGGATATCTGAAGAAGTCTACATGTCACAACCACCTGGCTATGAAGATCCAAAAAAGGTACATTATGTTTGTAAGTTGAAGAAGGCTCTATATGGTTTAAAGCAGGCACCTAGAGCACGGAATTACAGATTGACAACCTACCTCCAAGACCAAGGATTTGTGATGAGTAAAGCAGACACTTCTCTATTCATAAAGAGAAGTAGTACAGAGGTAATCTACTTATGTGTTTATGTTGATGACATCATCATTACAAGCAATGATGTCAATGGGATTAGACACATCAAAGGACAGATGATGAAAGAATTCAAGATTAGTGATCTTGGATTATTAAAGTACTTCTTAGGTCTTGAGTTAGTCTACACCAACTCAGGTATATACATTACTCAAAGGAAGTATGTGCACGATATGGTCAAGAAGTTTGGCTTGCAGGATGCTAAAGTGTCTACTACTCCAATGGAGGTCAACCTAAAGCTAAGTGCTCATGAAGGGGAAGAAATACAAGACATCACAGGATATCAAAGTATGGTAGGTAGTTTGAATTATGCTACCGTGACAAGAATTGACATAGCATATGGAGTTAGTGTGCTTAGTCAATTCATGCACAAACCAAGGGTACCTCACCTAGAGGCAGCAAAGAAGATCTTGAAGTATCTAAAGGGAACTCAAAGTCATGGTTTGTACTTTCCATATACATCAGATATTGACATTAAAGTTTACTCAGATGCAGATTGGGCAGGATGCAAGGATGATAGGAGAAGCACCTCAGGATATATTTGTTTTGCAGGAGATAAGCCTATCTCTTGGTCAGCCAAGAAGCAACCTACAGTAGCATTGTCATCCACTGAAGCAGAGTATAGAGGGCTTGCCAATGCCACTCAAGAAGCTATCTGGTTGAAGCTTCTATATACAGAACTAGGCCTATATACAAGACCACCAATTATCTTTGGAGATAACACTAGTTCTCTTCACCTTGCAGCTAATCCAATTTATCATGCCATAACCAAACACATAGAAGTTCATTACCACTATGTGAGAGAGAAGTTACTTAGCAAAGAGATTCAATTGACATATGTGTCTACTAATATGCAATGTGCAGATTTACTTACAAAGGCATTGGATGGAAACAAGTTATGCAAATTCAAATCTATGATTGGATTGCAGGAAGTGATTGAAGAATGAAGAAGAAGACTTAAGCCAAAGTGTTTGGCTTGAGGGGGAGCTGTTGGTGCATATCAAGCCTTCACACATTGGCTTGGAACTTTGGAACCTTGAAAGATAAGCTTGGCCAAATGTCATCAAGGCTTCACTTAAAGGATAAGGCATAGGAACCCATACTTATGTGTTATTACCTTTTACTCATTGTAAAAAGGGTCTATATGACTTGGCATTTATTTGTATCACACCTAATTGATTAGTCGTGGATTTTTGGGTGGTATGATTGGAGAGAATATCTCCTTAATTCTAGAGTAGAGAATATAGGAGATTTGAATTTGAATTCAAATTCAAATCTCAACTCATACTCTATAAAAGCTACATTGAAAAGTCGCGGGTTATCCATCATCATTCCCGAGGCTTACATCTGTGATTATAGAGAGTGTGAGTGCTACACCATAGCCTACACATCTCCAACTCATTATGCTACATCTATCAAGCCAATGAGATTGTACATTCTTGTGAATTAATAGAAAGAGTTACATTCATTATTTCTGGTTTTGTCTGAGTAACCATCTCCAAGTCCATCAACTTCAGAGAGGCATTTCTCAGTGCTCACTGAACCAAATCAAGAGTTCAATAGCTCGTTGGAACCAGCTCAAGGTCGTTTACAAGCATACAAAATCTCAGAAGATTTCATTCAGCCATTTGGGAGAAATCCGCTTCGAAGTGCACACTGGTCTGTGTCTGCAGAGTTCCTAAAAAGTCGGGGGTAATCAGAATTTTGCTAAACTTATTTCTCAGTGTATGGTTTATCAATTTGAGTGATTCCACTTGTAATTGGTAGCTTACTAAGGTACTTTAATACTCCCAAAAGGAATTGTTTCAATTTCAAGTGTGCTGGTCACACTGAGCATAACACTGAGCAGGTATCATTACAGAATTAGAAAGTTTTTCAAGACTAGTGAAGTGCAAACTCATCTGTTTTGTTCTAATCATTAGTCAAATCATTTCCAAAGTACACATAGCATATTTTGGTATCATTTGGAAGCTCAAGGAGTCTACTAAGCATATCTGGAACCAAAGGAGGGCAGGTGTGAAGCAGGTTTAGCAGCATCAACTCATTTCTTGAGTGCATCCAACCATCACTCGCAACAAGTTTTCTACCAGAAGCGCTTTCGATTGAAAAACTTTTTGATCAAAAGTGCTTTCCATGGAAAATGTATGCATATCCAATTTTTTTATTTGCATTTATTCGAAAATCCTTGAATAAAGCAAACATATTTGGTATTTTTAAATTATTCAATCAAATAAATGAGACTTAGGTCATGAATAAAATCATTATCAAGATTATTGATAACTTCAGATTTGGTTGAGAAAGGCCAACAATCTTTAATATTGAACTTGTCAAGAAACATGTGAACTATTATTTGTGTCATGGAAATGTGTTGTTTCAATTGTATACCCCAATAATCATGAAGAAGTCTTATATATCACATAGATCAAAATGCTTTTTTTTATTTTCTTTTTTAATTGCATATTTTACTTTCACTTGACTATGCAAGAAGAATTTGAACCTTGGAGATCTTGAAACAAACATTTTCATAAAAAACATCATTTAAGAAAGTAGTTTCAATAACATGTTTGATGATTTTCCAATCATACAACACATCTTATTGTGCCCATGTGGGATGTCGAAGCAAACGTTTCTTCATAATCATGAGTATTTTATTATGTAAAACTTTTAAATCCTAAACTTTTTTTTACTTGTCTATACTATTAATACCTTTTACTTTTATTTTGAATACCCACTTCGTACTAGTGGATTTCCTATGAAGAGGTTAATCACATAAGTCCCATTTTTAGTTTTCTTCAATTAATTTTGATTCATATTATCTTGGAAGGCTTCATTTAGAAATGAAAGCTCACCATGAAAGTTCACCTTGAAAGCTTTTGTCGAGAGATTTGTAGTAGTATCCTTTTTATATGTGAAAGATTTTTAAATTGCTGCTAGTCATTTTTGTATAAGACGGTAGACCTTATTATTTTTTTAAAGGAAGTTCTAACGTAGAGATTTTCGTTTAAGCTTGAATTAATTGAAAGCACAAACGAATGCGAGCATAACACCCACAGGATCTCGCATATCCCACAAAGCAAGGATTAGACACCTAATTAGGATAGAGGGCTTGAATGTGCGCTAAGGTAGAATGGGGAACGAGACAACCCTAAGGCCAGACCAAAGGACTATTTTGAACTAGGTAGCCTGAATCCATACTCCCTTGAAGGAGCTGATTTAGATTTCCCACCATGAATGATGAGGTGTGTCCCACTGTAGCCTTCAAGAGACCGGGTTGAACCCCACCCTAACTCTAGAGACTAAGGCTCGTTTCATAGAGAGGTGTCAAAACACAAACAAACTAATCGTTTTTTCTAGGCAGAAGAGAGAGAAATCTGAAAGGTCCTCTGGATGACTATTCACATATGCACGAGAAGCACATCTTAAAAAATTAACTGAAATTCTTACGTGGTAAAGAGGAGTAGCTTGGTGTGGAGGGGGTTGTCGAAAAATTTTCCTCAAGGAAAAGAACTTGGGACACCATTCATATCTGGTGCTTCCATTCAATACGAGAACTTGCGGAAGTGGCACATGTAATTTATGCAATCTCATCGAAGTCTTGAGGTGCAAATCTTCCCATTTAAATTGAATTGTACTTTTATTTGGAATTAAAGAGTTTCCATGTTTGAATTGTACTTTTATTTGGAATTAAAGAGTTGCCATGTTTGAATTGTCGATGATTTCTCAAACATTCGTTTTTCTGTTTCTAAAATAACTTCAGGGAATTAATGAAAGAGAGCTTAAAATTAATGAAAGAGAGCGTAGAAAAAAGAAGATGAAAGAAAATTCTCAATTCTCATTCACATCTTGAAGAAAAGGTACGAAGATGCTCTGGAAAAACATCTGATACATGAAGATTTTCACTCAAATCTAAGAATGCTTTTTCTCATGGAATGTGTTACCGTTCAAGAAAAAATATTGTACTAAAAAAATAAATGCGACTCCAGTTCCCTAATCACAGGTTTTGATACAACGTGTACACTATCTGCCCCTCATTCGGGATCTGATTCTCAGCACATTCGACCAAATTTGGATCATTTCAAAGGCTGAGAAGGCATAAAGACCATTTACAGTGAATGGGCACATGATGATCATTTATTGCTTCACCTTCACTTGAGTAATTCTGAATATAAGCCTCCCCTTTGTTGATATCTTGTCATTACTGAATTAAAACCTGGAAGAAGCACGCAGCTGAGAACTAATGTATGCACAAGGTAAACTTGGATGAGTTGAAGTATGCTAGTCTATATACATTATCCTTCTGTACATCATCATGTTCGAGGAGGTACCAATCACTTGCAAAGTAGCAAGCCATCATCTGACCAGTACAACAACGCTCGCTACTGACCATGCGTTGGACTGAGTACCCAATAGTAGAGAATGGAAGAGGGCACTTTGAAATCAACAGACGATAGCTGAAGGTCCATTGTTATATGCTTTCGAAGAGTGGCAACATTTAAATATGTGAATGCTTGTTCTCAACCAGCTTCCAATGTAGAATGTGTGACGTTTGCTTAACCCTATTACTCATGTGAAGCTGATGAGAATTGATGTTGCAGTATGATTACCACTGCAATGGCACATGACCCTATCACTACTGTCTATATCTAGTTGCCAATTTGACAAAGCAATGCCACTCCTTGCAATATCCAAAAGTCAGGATTGGTATGAGGATGGATCTTCAAGCTCACATTCAGCACAAAATTGGATGAAATGCCCTGACATGGGTCTTGTATAGAGCGCACTGATACTCGTCACGTGGTGGTTTGTAATTGGCTACAGGTATGAAATGGATTACTCGCAATGTGGAATACATTTCACTTGGTACGTATTAAGTAGTTAGAATAGCAAGATAAATGCTTGAGATTTTCAAATTGGTTTAATTTTAAAGGCTGAGCCATAATAGTACCAGGAAAAGCCTCTGACAAACACCTATTATCCTTATCCCATCTTGCTCCATCCAGATAAAGGTCGCTCACATAAATTCCACCATTTGGTGAGTTGGTTATATCTTCTTCACTTTCAACATCTAACACTTGAAATCCAAAATTCAAAGTGTCAATTGGTATTTGATATTTTCTGGCATGTGGCTGAAGTGTTCCTCTCATAAACCCCTACAATCAAGAATAACAGCTTACTTGATCCATGGAGAAAGAATACATGATAGTTGAGAAAAGCACCAAAAGCATTTTGGTTGAGCATATTTGATCGAAGAACGCATGAAGTTAATTCTTTTGTGAAAATCTTTCACCCATGAGGCTAATGGTTTGAGTGATGGGTAAGAAACTATGGTCCATAGTGTTGGAACCTGATTATGTAAGAAACTCATAAACATGTTCTCCAATTCAAATGACATGACGACAAGGCCTTTGATTGCTCGCTGAAGCTCATTCAAGGTTGAACGCATGACACTTAGAAGTCTATTGAAACGATCACATTCCTGGAAAAGTGTTGACAACCATGTTTTCAGCATCATTGCACTTAATGTCCGTGGAAAAAGGACCTAGAACTTGAAACCCACTTTTTCCATATTAAATCACATTTGCACACTGATCTCTCTCAACCAATCTCACCATAAGGCAATGTGCTCTTGAATTAGTGTTGTTTGGATACAATACTTACATAGCATTGATTCACAATTTGAAGATGGCTACATTTATATATCTATAATGCAAATGAAATGAAATTTCCATTCTTTTAGGGGGAAAGGGCTTATAAATTCTGTATGCATCATTCATATCGAATTGGCATATCTGCAGAAGTGACACAATTGCAAACCACCAGAAAATTCTGTGAACACATGTTCTCCTATGGTGGCCCTAAACAAACTGTAGGCAAGATGCCATCCAGACGGCATATATTTGTATTGTCTTTGACATTAGCAGTGTTGCAATGCAAGTTGTGAAAAGTTCACAATGCAATGCCATTGTGCTGCAAACAAAAACAAAAATTGGCTTGCCTTTGGCATTTCCATTACTAGCCCTTGTTGCTATTGTGGGGTTGGTTTGCTGAGGATTGACAGGGTAGGGAGTGTGGAGATGCCAGAACTATCAAACTAAAAACAAAAGAACAGAACATATACTAAATATCACACGGGATACAAAGACTTAGCCTCTATTGCTTCGTCCACAATGTTGTAGCGTGCACTTCTTGTTTGTTGCTCCTCTCGTTCCATAGACCAAACCAAAGGAGTTTTATTGTTGAGGTGGAAAAGGGGGTGATTGTTGTTTTCCTCTTCCATAAAATTCAAGAATTTTGTATTATTAGCTTCTGGATGTGGATGTGCTTCAGGAATGATGCACTCAGGGAATAGAATTGGGAGATTATATATTTGGGAAAGAATAGGTTGGAGTAAAGGAGTGCACATTGGGTGAAGCTACATGCGGGGCTTGACCACATTGGGTGAATGTGGAGGGATATGGGAAGGGGGAAGAGACGGCTGAATGGTGCAAAGAGGTGGGAAACGGGGTGTTGAGGGCAACACCAAGGGAAGAGAGGAGAGGAGGATGGGGGCATGGGAGAAGAGGACGAGAGTAATGTAAAACTAACAAAAAAAAAAGATTTCATTTTTCAAATTTTGTCTAGTTTTGTTATCTTTATCCATTTATTTCTTTATTTTTTAGTTTTTATTTTTGCCTATCCGAAGCATGTATGGACAAGGGGGAATAGGAGGAGGGAAGGAGATTAAAGAAAAAAGCCTGCACAAGGTTGTATGGATGGAAATCTGTGGACTCCATTGGGATATTTGCCTCAAGCCATATCTGAGGCTTCAAGTGTCCGTTTTGTTGAGAGTTCCATGCTCCACCCTTTTGTATCCACATGCATTCATATAATCCCACATGCAAGGAGAATCTGACAAACTCTCATTTACTCTCATACAAACTCCATTTATCTCACATAGAATGTACTTTGCTTTCTACTCCATATAAGGAAGGCCTCCCTTCTCTTCCAACTCATTCATGCACTACTATGAAGCTCTCTCTTTGAGGTGCAAGCTACATGCTTCCTTTGTAAGTTTCTTATTTCTAGTTCATTTCTATTTCATTTCAACATCATGTTGTATCTTGCATATTTTGATCCTCCGTAGTTTAGTACTCGTGTTATTAGTTGTAGACCATGTTTCACAACACCGTAGAGCATAGGTATTGTTTTGATAGCACATGTAAAGAGATAGAGGTTTTCTTTTGGCAAGAACCGCGTGATAGGCTGGAATTCCGCCATGATTGGCAAAAGAGAGATGGAGCAGGAAATGAATGCTGCACCTTCAACCTTCTTGTGCATTGGACATGAACCCGGATGTGCTACTACCTGCTTCATTACAGAGACATGAAAAGTTGTTACAGAGAGAATCGGAGGCAGAGTGAATTCGGGCCACTCTGGGAGAAGAGCATGCTTCACCAAAGTCTAGAGAGAGACTTAAACAAATGCTCTCAAAAGCAACGATTTTGGCTGCCAAGCCATATAGAGAAACATAATGAAGGCAAGTATCTGAATCTTCTAGCGGTTCAAAGGGAGATAGCTTTGCCAATAGTTCCACATGTCTAAGCGCAGTTGCTTCCGAATACACAGGGTGACGCAATCTAAGGAGGTCTAGCTAGACTTGATAGAGTGCATCACCGCAGAATTGCTACTCTCTCAAGGGAACGTAACAAAGAGCTCACTCTGAGGTCCCAGACACTTTTTATGCTAGTATGTCAAATTCACACAATAGGGACCAAAAGAACCAAAACAAACCAAAGTACACAAGACCTCTCATGCGCTATCGCTGCGGTGAGCACTATCTTTTAAAATAAATGCTCTCTACCTTAGGGTGCACCACTTTGTCAACATTGCCAAGATGCCAAAGATCACTATAGAAGGGACAACCCATGCAACTGCGCCACTCCAATTCACATGATAGAAGTCCCTCGAAGGTATGGCTCCACATTCATTGGCTGTTTCATCCTCTATGGCACCTATGATAACTAGGGCAAGGCAAGCGGTGGGGGCATGATAAGAAGAGCAACTAAGATTGAAAAAAAGAAGATGGGAAGAAGGTTGAATCGAGCAAGAATGAGGCCATAGAAAATGCTTGTGAGAAGATGAGGGACGCATTAAGAGACAAACTCTTTCTCCTTCAATCATACGTAGATGAAGGAGACATTGAAGAAATTACTAAGGACACTCATCATAACGTCAGTCTATATCAACTTATTGAGATGGATGCTAAGGTACAAAGTGACTTACTTAAGGTCATACACTCTACCTCCTTTAACTTATGACCAAGTGTAGATGGGTACATGGTGGACTTGCCCCCAGCTCCATTAATATACTACCATAGGTTCAAGGTCAACTATATTAATTAAGAGTGGAATTTTGATAAAAGTTATAGTGGATGGTGGGTCTGATATCAACTTGATGCCTAATTTCACTATGAAGAAGTTAAAGTTTGATTTGATGGAAGATACACCATTCACAATGACATTGGAAGATCAGCATCAGATTACACCTTTCGGGATCATCAAAAAGGTACTTATGTTAGTACATGGCTTCCAATTTATGTTGAATTTTGTTTTAATTAAATTACCTGAGAAAATGCCCTTCCATTTGCTCTTTGAAAGACCGTGACTGAGGCAACGAAAAGAAACACGTGGTGGATCTCTACAAAGACCATGACTGTTTGCAGATACATTTGGAATAAGGTTTGATAAAGCGAAAGCAACTAGATATACCATGGATGCTGAGGTAATGCCCTACTTACCACTTGAGGAAGATAACCTGTTCAATTGAATGATGGGCACCCTGGAGTGCTCTACAGTGGGAATTCGTGAAATAGATGAAGAAATGGATCAAGCTGAACCTTGTCCCATGTCAAGGACAGCCAAGGGGGAGAAGCCAATAGATATTGATGATGAGTCTATAGATAGCAACCTTTTTCTTTTTGCTTCTCAATTCGATTGATACCCAACTCCTCAAAGTTACCCAACTCCTCAAGATGGTATAAGCAGAACACAAAAGTACAAGAAGGGTTCACAATGAGTTCTCATGCACTTGACCTTGGAAAGTAAGAAATTTGATGTTTAGCCTTGATAGCGAATTTGCAAGATCCTCCATTGGTAATTGGTTATACTCAAAGGTGGAGTCTAGTGCTCTCCTAGTCTTCTCTTTAGAAGGAGGCGTTTGAGCTAAATCTTGAGAAAATCAATGGGAAGAATTAAGGGTATAGGGGTGATTGGTTGTTGAGAAGGGTGATGAGATGACTTTTTCCTCAAAAGTCTTTATGGGACTCTTGAAAAGACGAAGAGTTCCCTAGCTTCTCGGATATGGGTCATGTACCCACTCACCTAATGCTCGGTAGAAGCCTAGAAAGCCTCAAAAATCGAAGAAAAGTAGGAAAGAAAATGAATTCTTACTTTGGACAGATGCCTCTCAAAGAGCATGCAAGGTCCCATTGGGCATGACAAATTGTAGAAGAGGGACCTGGGACCTCTTCATAGGAAGAGGAGTAGATACACCTCCAAGGATACCTTCTACTCAAGAGGGGTGTTGACAGTCAAGGTCACACACAAGCAGCGAAGCGCATCAATGAAATGGACACACAAGAAGAAGGAGCATGTAGGGAGCTCCAAGAAGCACATGTCAAATTTTCAAAAGAAATCCCTATAAGTATAATGATTTTTATCACTAAAAACCATTGTAAATACCATTTTCTATTTTTATAACTCCATTTTACTTCACTTGCTCTTGGTATTCATACCGGTCCTCACGTCTCCACGGATTGACATTTATGAGGTGTATCTCCTCACGTTGGTACTCACCATTGTGCTAGAGTGACACCAAATTTGGCGTTGTTGCCAAGGAGAGAGCTTGGAGGACGAGCGTGTGATGGTAAGATGTAGAGTAGCAATGTTGGAAGGTAAAAAATCACCATTTTCAGTTCAGTTTTTGAGTTTTCCTTCTTCTTCTTCATCATCATCACCACCATCTCCTCTCATCTTCACCTTCTCTGATTTTTTCGCTCTTTTGACTGTACACTCCCTATTTTACCTCTTTTTCTTCTGTCTTGGCTATGCGAGGAGTTCAGAGATCGTTCAAATCTTAGGTGCCTTTGAAATACAGAGATTTGCACCACCGAAACACCAAAATCTGAGTGACTGTATCGTGGCATGACAAGAACTGCGTTTGGTATTGCGAGTGTCGTAACGTGACTTTGAAGGGAGACTTTGCATCTATAGGCACATAGGAGTGACAAGGAGAATCTAAGGTACACATATCTATAAAAATTTTTGAATTTGGGCTTAAAAATCTCCAAGTATCGTGTTCGGTTGAGTTTTGTTATCGCGATACGAGAATTCCCGTGTATTGCGATACTTGTCGAGGTATCGTATCGTGCATGCCCACTTGAGGTATTGCTATACCATTCTGGTATCGTATCGTCAAGTGCTAGTATCAAGATGGCGGTCGCCTCAGTGGTATCGTATCGCGGTAGTCACGGTATCGTATCCTCGACCAAGTGGTATCGTATCGCCAACTCAGTATCGTATCGCCTCCTATTTTGGTATCGTATCGTCGACCAAGTGGTATCGTATCGTTGATCGAGAGGTATCGTATCACGTGCCTATTCTAGTATCGTATCGTGCAAAAAGTGGTATCGTATCGTCCATAGAACTAGTATCGTATCGTGGGTTTTACTCGTATCGTATCGTGGAAATTTTTGGTATCGTATCATATAACACCTTGGTATCGTATCGTGACCATTTTGGTATCGTATCGAGTGATTTCCAGTATCGTATCGTGTAGTGGTCAGATATCGTATCGTCCACTAACGTGGTATCATATCGTCAAATGTAGAGGTATCGTATCGTGACCATTTCCAGTATCGTATCGTGACCATTTCCAGTATCGTATCGTGTGGATAGCAGTATCGTATCGTGGAAGTTGGTATCGCTATCTTGGACTTCCCAGTGGTATCATATCGTATCGTGGAAATCTGGTATCGTATCGCCTGTCCGGAGGCACTCCCTGAGAGATCTTTTTTCCCTATTTTAACCCCTTGAACCCTAAACTAGCATAACTTTCTCATACGAAATCCGTTCGGAGTGATTTTGGGTTTGTTGGAAAGCTCGTGGGGAGTACTACCAAAACTTTCCTAGTTACGATAAAATTAGTATGTGGATTATGAGATAGAGCAATTTTTAAGTTGACCCTCAGGTTGGACTAGGAAGCAAGGGGTTCCACAAGATTTGGAGCAGTTCAAAGGACAATTTTGGACTTGTAGACAAGGTTTATGAACCTAAGATCAAGTGGACATTTAGGAAGAGATAGATAAAGTACCAAATCACTTGAACCTAGGATCAACCACACGACCAAGTGAGGGACTCACAACGCAGTGGTTAGCACTACGTGCAGAGTTCATAGACAACTGAGTCAAAAATGTCTTTTAATTGGGAGAGGCTCTTGGCTTCTGAAGACATGCATATTTCAGTACCTAGGGAAGGCTTTATGTCTATAGTGGAAGGGGAATATTGGATGTCTCTTCAATACATATCCACTAACTTGCAAGGAATACCCATCTACCTCGATGGTCTACACAGGTCAGTAGCAAGAATGATAAACACTACAGAATCTGAGATAGTTATGAGACCAGTTGTCAAGTATGAATGTGGAGTTTACATGGACAAGAAAGGCCAGATATATTTAGTAACCGAAAACCCTAACCAGATTAATGAAAGAGGAGAGGTAGAGGAACAAGGAACTTCTGGGAGAACCAGCTGTGGAGATACAGTGACTACCCCTACGGGAAAGTCAGTAATGACTCAAGTATTTCAAGCAGACAAGATACCCCAAGATGACTATCTCATGGATGTGTACTTAGTACAGGGATCATAACTACTCCTACAAATTGATTCACTGACACAAGGAGAAAGCATCAGCCCAATGACTATATACGAGTTTAGGGACCCAGAAAATCCATCTAAAATTACATTCCTAGACCAAAATCAAAGGAGATATTCGCTTGTAGAGGAAGTGGAGGGGTCTAAATTAAAGTACATGGGTATGCATATATTGCCTCCTCGAGATTAGGCAACTACCTCACAAAACCCATTTGAGACCCAACAAAGAACAAAAAATGTGATGGTAGTACAAACAAATCAACGTAGTAGGCCAAACAGACCAGAGGTGCAATTCAGCACGCCAGGAATTAACGCAAACAACCAAACTAGGCAGGGAATGGGAAATATGAATAGAACCACTTTTAGGGCAGAACCACCCTAAGGTGTAAGAGCAGGAATACACCCAGTCAAACCGGCTTCTCCCATCATAATTCAGTCTGTAGAGTCAGGCAAAAGATTGAGACCAATCCAGTTGGCCAAATGTATGTGAAATTGTTACGATGGCACAGGAGAGCCCTATGACGACATTGCAGAATTCAAGCACCTAACAAGCAATACGATACCAGATTTCCACGATACGATTACAGATTTCCACGATATGATACCTTTGTTTTACACGATACCACTATAGACGATATCACCTTTAGACGATATGATACCACTGAGAAAACCAAGTTCGCGATACCAACTTCCACGATACGATACTACTATCCATACAATACGATACTGGAAATGGTCACGATACGATACCTCTGCATTCGACGATACGATACCAAGTTAGTGGACGATACGATATCTGACCACTACACGATACGATACTGGAAATAACGCGATCCGATACCAAAATGGTCACGATACGAGTAAAACCCACGATACGATACTAGTTCTATGGATGATACGATAGCACTTTTTGCACGATATGATACTAGAATAGGCACGCGATACTATACCTCTGGATCAACGATACGATACCACTCGGTCGATGATACCATACCAAAACAGGAGGCGGTATGATACTGAGTTGGCGATACGATACCACTCGATCGACAATACGATACCGTGACTGTCACGACACGATACCACCGAGACGACCGCGATCGCGATACTAGCACTTGACGATACGATACCAGAATGGTATCGCGATACCTCAAGTGGGCATGCACGATATGATACCTCGACAAGTATCGCGATACACGAGAATTTTGGTATCGCGATACCAAAACTCAACCGGACACGATACTTGGAGATTTTTAAGCCCAAATTCAAAAATTTTTACAGATATGTGTACCTTAGATTCTCCTTGTCACTCATATATGCCTATAGATGCAAAGTCTCCCTTCAAAGTCACGTTACGACACTCGCGATACCAAACGCAGTTCTTGACATGCCACAATATAGTCACTCAGATTTTGATGTTTTAGTGGCGCAAATCTCTGTATTTCAAGGGCGCCTAAGATTTGAACCATCTCTGAACTCCTCGCATATCCAAGAAGGAAGAAAAAGAGGTAAAATAGGGAGTGTACAATCAAAAGAGCGAAAAAATAAGAGAAGGTGAAGATGAGAGAAGATGGTGGTGATGATGATGATGAAGAAGAAGGAAAATTCAGAAACGGAACTAAAAATGGTGATTTTTTACCGGGAGAGAGAATACAGAGCGAAGATCGGCGTACATCATGGAAGCTTAACAGAGAACTAATGTTGCGCAATGTTGCGCACTGACGCGTGAAGCGTTTCAGCAGTGGCACGTAAATTGTCTTCAACTATGAGCAGCAGAAAAATTGCAAATATGGCGCACAGAAACTCATCTCTCTAATTCTCTCCCGTTTCTTCGCATGCCCTCTAGCTCTCTCTTCTCTGTTTGTTTTCACCCGAGCAATGCTCGCGCTTCAGTTTTCTTGTAGCTGACGTCCCTGCACTGAAGGGCTCAGATCCTGGCTATCGAAAGCAAGGGAAGAATCTAGTCCCCGTGCAATAGTTTCATCTCTGTTCTCATAGGCATGCGACGCGTAAGTTCTCCTAAGCAAGTGATCTTCTGATCTCCTCTGTGGCTATGTATGGCGTCTTGTTCCTCACAGCGGGCGCTCATCTACTAGCATCCGTGTGCTAGCCAGGTCGCAGACAATACCTACGAGCACAAGCACAGAGATTGCAATTCTCTCTCGCTCTCTCCCTAAAACAGAGCAGAGAAAACGTTCTTTTCTTTCTCTCTCATCTCTCGTTGAAGGTGAAGAAGATTGTGCCAGGAGGAACAGAATGCCCTATTCTCTCTCTCTTTCTCTCTCTCTCTCTCTCTCTCTCTCTCTCTCTCTCTCGCAGGCTGCCGAACCTCACGACCTATGAGCGTTAGAGTAGGACTGCTCCATGAGAGATGCTGGGTTAAGCTTTCTCTGCTAACTGACCTCTCTCTGAGTGCGTCTCTCTCCAGAGAGTAGTTTACTATATGGCCAACTCTTTCAGTATTGGACGATGCTTAGCGTTGTTGACAGTAGAGATTTATCCAAACAGCAATAGACTCGGGCCACAAACAAAAGACGTCAGTTCCATCCACCAGTGTCGGAAAGGTGCTCTACTCAGAGCCAATTTGCTGCTATAATCCTTTCACACCATCGAAGACGGAATTCCTGCAGAGCACATCGACAAGCCGTTTTTCTCCACTCCCGTCATGGCAAAAAATCTTCTGACGCTCATTCTCAAGCTGCGAGGGCAAGGCGACTGCAACCCGTGTTGCTTGATCTCAGACTCCTTCGCGCCATGGACCGTCCCCGTCGCGCAATAGGCTGGCGTTCCACGAATCGATTTCTGGACCTCCAATGCTTTGGCGTACCTTCTCATACTAAGTGTGCCATCACTTCGCAGCGACACGGTCTTTCCCGAGACAAGAGAAGAAGATGGGGCAACTCAGAGAGTATTGTCTTTGCTAAATGTTGGACAATCCTGGAGCAGAATACTTTGTTGGTTTTTGCTCATTGTTGGTTTTTGCTCATTGGTGTCAACAAGCGTGGTGTTATGTGGTAGAGAGTACGCATGCGTGTTCAATATATAAAGTGTGAACTCAAGGAACGTAGGAAATGCGAGTAAAATAGGATTTCACTTCTATTTCAAAAGTACCATAGAACGGATTCAAAATAGTGTTGATAAACACTATCATGATGAGAATAACTACCGACTGTTGCATAAATGGCCGTCAAAATATCACACTCAATCCACAAAGAGGGCGGGAGGGTGGGGAAAATAGGGTAAGAGGTAAAACAAAATGGCGAAGAAGAAAGGGGTGGGACGGTGGGAAAATGGGCAAAATGAATCTCAAAAGAGCAATACTGACGACAAAAAGCCTCTCTCAATGAGGAGGAAGCAAAGCCACCACCACTCAAGCATCACCACCACCAACACGATCACCAAATGCACCACCAAGACCTCCACCTAGCGCTCTGATACCATGTGGAGAGTACGCATGTGGAAGCAAAATGAAAAGTAAAGTACTCTCACAAAACAAAGAATGTGTGAAACACAAAATGAGTAGACCATGAAATGTGTAAACTCATGTGGATTAAAAATGAGCTTGCCAAGAGCATGGAGTAGGCTCCTCAAGCTTCTAACCAAATACAAATGGGGGAGAGGCCCTCCTTATATAGATTTGTGAGGGGCTCTCCAAAATACATCTCATGTGGGATAAATTGGAAGCCATGTACTAACATAAGTACCTTTTCGATGATCCCTAAAGGTGTAATCTGATGCTGATCTTCCAATGTCATTGTGAATGGTATGTCTTCCATCAAATCAAACTTTAACTTCTTCATAGTGAAATTAGGCATCAAGTTGATATCAGGCCCACCATCCACTATGACTTTTATCATAATTCCATTCTTAATTGATATAGTTGACCTTGAACCTATGGTAGTATATTTATGGAGCCGGGAGCAAGTCCACCATGTACTCATCTACACTTGGTCATAAGTTCAAGTAGGTAGAGTGTATGATCTTAAGTAAGTCACTTTGTACCTTAGCGTCCATCTCAATAAGTTGATATAGACTGAGTGTCCTTAGTAATTTCTTCAATATCTCGTTCATCTACGTATGATTGAAGGAGAAAGAGTTTGTCTCTTAATGTGTCCCTCATCTTCTCATAAGCATTTTCTATGGCCTCATTCTTGCTCGATTCAACCTTCTTCCCATCTTCTTTTTTTCAATCTTAGTTGCTCTTCTTATCATGCCCCCACCGCTTACCTTGCCCTAGTTATCATAGGTGCCATAGAGGATGAAACAGCCAATGAATGTGGAGCCATACCTTCGAGGGACTTCTATCATGTGAATTGGAATGGGGCAGTTGCATGGGTTGTCCCTTCTATAGTGATCTTTGGCATCTTGGCAATGTTGACAAAGTGGTGCACCCTAAGGTAGAGAGCATTTATTTTGAATATGACAGTACTCACCACAACGATAACACATGAAAGGTCTTGTGTACTTTGGTTTGTTTTGGTTCTTTTGGTCCCTATTGTGTGAATTTGACATACTAGCATAAAAAGTGTCTAGGACCTCAGAGTGAGCTCTTTGTTACGTCCCCTTGAGAGAGTAGCAATCGTTTGGCTCATGGCCATTTTTCTCACAAAATAGACAAGTCATCCTTTTTGGATAATCAAAGTTAGAGTGAACATTTCTACTGTATATTGTACACCATACTTACCTATGGATCTCTTGAGCAACCTGCAACTCCTCCCCTTCCCATCAACGTTGTGCAAGTAGATCGCCATTGTGTAATTTAGGCATATTGTATCTATACTTTATGTTTTACATACCTTAGTTGGATTGGCTTGCCTCTTCGTTGATACCATTTACACTGTGTCAACAAGGCATTCAATGCTCTTTTTTGTTTTTTGTGCTTGGAACCTAGTCATTTAGCATTGGAAAAGTGGGGGGCTTGATATACAATAATTATTTTCATGCATGACCACCTTTGCATGCTCCTTAGCAAGTTTTTTTGTTCAGTTCAACAATAGATAGAGATAGTACAAAAAAGTCTTCATGATGATATCGACTACTTCAAGGGCCTCTAGAGATTGGGAGTCGGATGTATAGTCAAAGATCTTCTCTCATGCCCCTTTGAAATTATGCTCCCTACTTCTTTTCTCGTGCACTTGTGAAGGCACTTATTGCCCTCGTTTCATTGGTATAGAAGAACCATGAGTAGTAAACTATGGAGGATCAAAATACACAAGATACAACATGATGTTGAAATGAAACGGAAATGAACTAGATTAGAATTGAAAAAATTACAAAGGAAGCATGTAGCTTGCACCTCAAGAAGAGAGCCTCATCACTGTATGAATGAATTGGAAGAGATGAAGTGCCATCAATTTTAGGCCCTAGATCCAATGCATAATAGATGTAGCTTATACCATACCACCAAAATGGAAGCTTGTGAGTCATAAATTCAATGAGCCCACCCAAATGAGAAGTAGCGAATATAATGGAAGCATCTAAGATTCGTTTTGGAAAAATCCATGTGTTCCTACGACAGGCAAAAATTAACCTTATCATGCATCACACCAATGCTTATGGAAAATTGTCGAGCATTGCGCAATATGTTTTCTCATATTCTTTAATCTAGGTAGTGAACATCTGTTTTCCTCGTACACTTGTTCCATTTAGAATTCTGGGTGATGCACTGTATCAAGTCTAGCGAGACCTCCTGAGATTGCGTCACCCTTTGTATTCGGAAGCAACTGCGCTTAGACATGTGGAACTATTGGCAAAGCTATCTCCCTTTGAACCACTAGAAGATTCAGATACCTGCCTTCATTATGTTTCTCTATATGGCTTGGCAGCCAAAATCGTTGCTTTTGAGAACATTTGTTGAAGTCTCTCTCTAGACTTTGGTGAAGCATGCTCTTCTCCCAGAGTGGCCGGAATTCACTCTGCCTCCGATTCTCTGTGTAACCACTTTTCATGTCTCTGTAATGAAGCAGGTAGTAACACGTCCGGGTTCATGTCCAATGCACAAGAAGGTTGAAGGTGCAGCGTTCATTTCCTACTCCATCTATCTCTTTTGCCAATCATGGCGGAATTCCAACCTATCACGCGGTTCTTGCCAAAAGAAAACCTCTATCTCTTTACATGTGTTGTTGCACCCTCTGATTTGAGAAATATTTCTCTTCCATTGTTCTTCGACTATGGAGGTTCATCAGCTGCATCCTTAGGTCCATCCATACTCCTTATTTCAGGACTAGGAGAAGTTGGAAGTGCTTTGGGAGCTTGAATATGAGCCCAGTCCATCGCCCACGAAAGAGGACAAGGCAATAATAGATAAGCTCTGTCACTTCGCCTCTCCTTACTGACCATGGATTGGCAGCCTGGACTATAGCAGGTGCAGGTCCATTTACTGTGATTTGCACAGATTGTTGCAAATGTGAAGACTCATGTTGTCTGTATGAATACAAGGATTCGTGCTAGCACATTGTCTATTCTAGATGATATGCTGGCTCTCGACTGCGAGGCAATTGTGAGAGAATGTGTTCTATAGAGTGGTTGGGCAGTACCGATAATTACCATGAAAGAAGGACCTCGGACATTAGGCAGTCTCATTCTCTTCATTTTTCTCACTGCATCAGAGTTATTTCTCTTTTCCCTCTATCACTCTCTTTCTCCACATTAAAGCACTTTTGCAAGGCATTCATGTGCAAAATATAGCCCACCCATGAGTCAAGAGCGAATTTTATCCTTTCCTCTTTCTTTGAGACATGGAATGAGTTGATCAAAAGTGCTTATCGGCACTTGTTATTATGATGATGAGAACACAAAAATGAAATACTATGAACTATAGTGCTCAAAATACCTTAATTAGAGATTGCAATGAAACAAAAAATGATTATGAGAAGAACAAGAATGATGATATTGGTCATGTCAAATGAAGAAATGCAATAGTGCTTAGAAGCACGCTTATTGAGAAAGATGTGAAATGGGAGGGAGGGATTAAAGGAAGAATGCATCTATGGTAATGATGATGAAGATTGAAAAAAAGCACACAAAAATGAAATGCTATCAAAACAATACCTATGCTCTACGGTGTTGTGAAACATGGTCTACAACTAATAACATGAGTAGTAAACTACGGACGATCAAAATACCCAAGATACAACATGATGTTGAAATGAAATAGAAATGAACTAGAAATAAGAAACTTACAAAGGAAGCATGTAGCTTGCACCTCAAAGAGAGAGCTTCATAGTAGTGCATGAATGAGTTGGAAGAGAAGGGAGGCCTTCCTTATATGGAGTAGAAAGCAAAGTACATTCTATGTGAGATAAATGGAGTTTGTATGAGAGTAAATGAGAATTTGTGAGATTCTCCTTGCATGTGGGATTATATGAATGCATGTGGATACAAAAGGGTGGAGCATGGAACTCTCAACAAAACGGACACTTGAAGCCTCAGATATGGCTTGAGGCAAATATCCCAATGGAGTCCACATATTTCCATCCATACAACCTTGTGCAGGCTTTTTTCTTTAATCTCCTTCCCTCCTCCTATTCCCCCTTTTCCATACATGCTTCGGATAGGCAAAAATAAAAACAAAAAAATAAATAAATAAATGGATAAAGATAACAAAACTAGACAAATTTTGAAAAATGAAATCTTTTTTTTTGGTTAGTTTTAAATTAATCACGTCCTCTTCTCCCATGACCCCATCCTCCTCTCCTCTCTTCCCTTGGTGTTGCCCTCAACACCCCCTTTCCCACCTCTGTACACCATTCAGCCTTCACTTCCCCCTTCCCATATCCCTCCACATTCACCCAATGTGGTCAAGCCCCACATGCAGCTTCACCCAATGTGCACTCCTTTACTCCAACCTATTCTTTCCCAAATATATAATCTCCCAATTCTATTCCCGAGTGCATCAGTCCTGAAGCACACCCGCATCCAGAAGCTAATAATACAAAATCCTTGAATTTTATGGAAGAGGAAAACAACAATCACCCCCTTTTCCACCTCAACCACAAAACTCCTTTGGTTTGGTCTATGGAACGAGAGGAGCAACAAACATGAAGTGCAGGCTACAACATTGTGGACGAAGCAACAGAGGCTAAGTCTTTGAGTCCTGTGTGATATTTAGTATATGTTCTGTTCTTTTGTTTTTAGTTTGATAGTTCTGGCATCTCCACACTCCCTACCCTGTCAATCCTCAGCAAACCAACACTACAATAGCAACATGGGCTAGTAATGGAAATGCCAAAGGCAAGCCAATTTTTGTTTTTGTTTGCAGCACAATGGCATTGCATTGTGAACTTTTCACAACTTGCATTGCAACACTGCTAATGTCAAAGACAATACAAGTCTGGATAGCATCTTGCCTACAGTTTGTTTAGGGCCACCATAGGAGAACATGTGTTCACAGAATTTTCTGGTGGTTTGCAATTGTGTCACTTCTGCAGATATGCCAATTCGATATGAATGATGCATACAGAATTTATAAGCCCTTTTCCCCTAAAAGAATGGAAATTTAATTTCATTTGCATTATACATATATAAATGTAGCCATCTTCAAATTGTGAATCAATGCTATGTAAGTATTGGATCCAAACAACACTAATTCAAGAGCACATTGCCTTATGGTGAGATTGGTTGAGAGAGATCAGTGTGCAAATGTGATTTAATATGGAAAAAGTGGGTTTCAAGTTCTAGGTCCTTTTTCCATGGACATTAAGTGCAATGATGATGAAAACATGGTTGTCAACACTTTTCCAAGAATTTGATCATTTCAATAGGCTTCTCAGTGTCATGGGCTCAACCTTAAATGAGCTTCAGCAAGCAATCAAGGGCCTTGTCGTCATGTCATCTGAATTGGAGAACATGTTTATGAGTTTCTTACATAATCAGGTTCCAACACTATGGACTACAGTTGCTTACCCATCACTCAAACCATTAGCCTCATGGGTGAAAGTATTTCACAAAAGAATTAACTTCATGCGTTCTTGGATAAAAAATGGTCAACCAAAATGCTTTTGGTTGCCACGATTTTTCTTTCCCCAGGTATGAAATAAAATGTTTCATGTTATGGAAACATTCACAAGTGCTTTTTTCAACTATCATGTATTCTTTCTCCATGGATCAACTAAGCTGTTATTCTTGATTGTAGGGGTTTATGAGCGGAACACTTCAGCTACATGCCAGAAAATATCAAATACCAATTGACACTTTGAATTTTGGATTTCAAGTGTTAGATGTTGAAAGTGAAGAAGATATAACTAGCTCACCAAATGATGGAATTTACGTGAGCGGCCTTTATCTGGATGGAGCAAGATGGGTTTTTCCTTGTACTATTATGACTCAGCCTTTAAAATTAAACCAATTTGAAAATCTCAAGCATTTATCTTGCCATTCTAACTACTTAATACGTACCAGGTGAAATGTATTCCAAGTTGCTAGTAATCCATTTCATACCTGTAGTCAATTACAAACCACCACCTGACGAGTATGAGTGCCCTCTATACAAGACCCATGTCAGGGCAGGATGAATGTGAGCTTGAAGATCCATCCTCGTACCAATCCTGACTTTTGGATATCGCAAGGAGTGGCATTGCTTTGTCAAATTGGCAACTAGATATAGACAGCAGTGATAGGGTCATGTGCCATTGCAGCGGTAATCATACTGCAGCATCAATTCTCATCAGCTTCACATGATTAATAGGGTTAAGCAAATGTCACACATTCTACATTTAAATGCTGCCACTCTTCAAAAGCATATAACAATGGACTTTCAGCTATCGTCTGTTGATTTCAAAGTGCCCTCTTCCATTCTCTACTATTGGGTACTCAGTCCAACTCATGGACTCACGAGGCAAGTTAATCAATTGTTTCTGTTCAGCAGCAAGCGTTGTTGTATTGGCCTCTGCTAGGGCAAGACATCACTATCAGATGATGGCTTACTACTTTGCAAGTGATTAGATATGCTTTGGAGATGAAGAACCTAAAGCACTGAAATTGGTACCTCCTCGAACATGATGATGTACAGAAGGATAATGTATATAGACTAGCATACTTCAACTCATCAAAGTTTACCTTGTACATACATTAGTTCTCAGCTGCCTGCTTCTTCCAGGTTTTGCTTCAGTAATGACAAGGTATCAACAAAGGGGAGGCTTATATTCAGAATTACTCAAGTGAAGGTGAAGCAATAAATGATCATCATGTGCCCATTCACTGTAAATGGATAATTGATTAAGCTTTTGAGGTCTTTATGTCTTCTGAGCCTTTGAAATGATCCGAATTTGGTCGAATGTGCTGAGAATTAGATCTCGGATGAGGGGCAGATAGTGTACACGTTGTATCAAAAATTGTGTTTAGGGAACTGGAGTCGCATTAATTTTTTTAGTACAATATTTTTTCTTGAACGGTAACACATTCCATGAGAAAGAGCATTCTTAGATTTGAGTGAAAATCTTCATGTATCAGTTGTGTTTCCAGAGCCCTGTGAAGTATATCTCAGAACCTTGGCTGGTTCTTGTAACCTTTGCTTCAAGATGTGAATGGGAATTGAGAATTTTCTTTCATCTCCATTTTTTTGCGCTCTCTTTCATTAATTTTAAGCGATGTGTATCAACATGATGAGACCCAAATCAAATCGTCGACAATTCAAACATGGCAACTCTTTAATTCCAAATAAAAGTACAATTCAATTTAAATGGGAATTGTATCCACCTAACTCTCCTTATTCCACAAGTTGAAGGCAAGATTTGCACCTCAAGACTTCGATGAGATTGCATAAATTACACGTGCCACTTCCGCAAGTTCCGCAAGTTCCGCAAGTCCACGCATGCTAGCTCTATGGGTTAGGTACTTAGGCCCATTTCATATGTGGCGGATTCGCCTCCGTAGGGGAGATCTTCGCCGATCATATACTGTTGAATGGAATCATATACTGTTGAATGGAAGCAGCACAAATTTTTTATTCACATAGGGCGGTGTCCCAAGTTTTTTTCCTTGAGGAATATGTTTCGACAGCCCCCTCCACACCAAGCTACTCCTCTTTGCCACATAAGAATTTCAGTTGATTTTTTAAGATGTGCTTCTCGTGCATATGTGAATAGTCATCGAGAGGACCTTTCAGATTTCTCTCTCTTCTACCTAGAAAAAATGATTAGTTTGTTTGTGTTCTGGCACCTCTCTATGAAGCGAGCCTTAGTCTCTCAAGGTTAGGCTGAGGTTCAACCTAGTCTCTTGAAGGCTAAAGTGGGACACACCTCATCATTCATGGTGGGAAATCTAAACCAACTCCTTCAAGGGAGTGTGGATTCAGGCTACCTAGTTCAAAATAGTCCTTTGGTATGGCCTTAGGGTTGTCTCGTTCCCCATTCTACCTTAGCAGACATTCAAGCTACATTTGGTAGGATCTTGTGTGATTTTGAGATCCTCATCTAAGTTGTCTTCCAAATCTATGCACTCTTGAAGACACTCACTCAGCGTTTGCAATTTTTTTACGTATACCAAGATTCTCAATGTTCCATTGTTAGACCTTCTAAAAATAGGGATATCATTTTTTGCTGAGAAGGTCTCTCTTTCACAGAGCATCGATTTACATATTGATTAAATCTTTGTGCTGCATTTTTTACTGTCTCATTAGGAGCTTGTTTGAAACTATGTAGTAAGGATGACGAATTGTGCTTGATTCCTCACTTAGTGAATTCCCAAATAAATTCTTGGAAGAATTGTTTTATATGGACAAAGGAATTTGGATCCAAGGATTGAAACCAAGTTAAGGGTATTCCCATGAGGGTTAGCCTAAAGGTCATAGGGCTCTCCTGTGCCATCGTAGCGATTTTGCATACATTTGGCCAACTGGATTGGTCTCAATCTTTTGCTTGGCTCTGGGGACTGAATTATGATGGGAAAAGCGGGTTTGACTGGGTGTATTCTCACTCTTACACCTTGGGGTGGTTCTGCCCTAAAACACTTTCAACATCTAACACTGGAAATCCGAAATTCAAAGTGTCAATTGGTATTTGATATTTTCTAGCATGTAGCTGAAGTGTTCCTGTCATAAACCCCTACAATCAAGAATAACAGCTTAGTTGATCCATAAAGAATACATGATAGTTGACAAAACCACTTGTGAATTTTTCCATAACATGAAACATTTTATTTCATACTTGGGGAAAGAAAAATCCTGACAACCAAAAGCATTTTGGTTGACCATATTTGATCAAAGAACACATGAAGTTAATTCTTTTGTGAAAATCTTTCACCCATGAGGCTAATGGTTTGAGTGATGGGTAAGCAACTATGGTCCATAGTGTTGGAACCTGATTATGTAAGAAACTCATAAACATGTTCTCCAATTCAGATGACATCACGAAAAGGCCTTTGATTGCTCGCTGAAGCTCATTCAAGGTTGAACACATGACACTGAGAAGTCTATTGAAACGATCACATTCCTTGAAAGTGTTGACAACCATGTTTTCATCATCATTGCACTTAATGTCCGTGGAAAAAGGACCTAGAACTTGAAACCCACTTTTTCCATATTAAATCACATTTGCACACTCATCTCTCTCAACCAATCTCATCACAAGGCAATGTGCTCTTGAATTAGTGTTGTTTGGATCCAATACTTACATAGCATTCATTCACAATTTGAAGATGGCTACATTTATATATCTATAATGCAAATGAAATGACATTTCCATTCTTTTAGGGGGAAAGGGCTTATCAATTCTGTATGCATAATTCATATCGAATTGGTAGATCTAGAGAAGTGACACAATTGCAAACCACCAGAAAATTCTATGAACACATGTTCTCCTATGGTGGCCCTAAACAAACTGTAGGCAAGATGCCATCCAGATGGCATATATTTGTATTGTCTTTGACATTAGCAGTGTTGCAATGCAAGTTGTGAAAAGTTCACAATGCAATGCCATTGTGCTGCAAACAAAAACAAAAATTGACTTGCTTTTGGCATTTCCATTACTAGCCCCTGTTGCTATTGTGGGGTTGGTTTGCTCAGGATTGACAGGGTAGGGAGTGTGGAGATGCGAGAACTATCAAACTAAAAACAAAAGAACAGAACATATACTAAATATCACACTGGACACAAAGACTTAGCCTCTGTTGCTTCGTCCACAATGCTATAACATGCACTTCATGTTTGTTGCTCCTCTCGTTCCATAGACCAAACCAAAGGAGTTTTGTCGTTGAGGTGGAAAAGGGGGTGATTGTTGTTTTCCTCTTCCATAAAATTCAAGAATTTTGTATTATTAGCTTCTGGATGCGGATGTGCTTCAGGACTGATGCACTCGGGGAATAGAATTGGGAGATTATATATTTGGGAAAGAATAGGTTGGAGTAAAGGAGTGCACATTGGGTGAAGCTGCATGCGGGGCTTGACCACATTGGGTGAATGTGGAGGGATAGGGGAAGGGGGAAGTGAAGGCTGAATGGTGCAAAGAGGTGGGAAAGGGGGTGTTGAGGGCAACACCAAGGGAAGAGAGGAGAGGAGGATGGGGGCATGGGAGAAGAGGACGTGAGTAATTTAAAATTAACAAAAAAAAAGATTTCATTTTTCAAAATTTTTCTAGTTTTGTTATCTTTATCCATTTATTTATTTATTTTTTAGTTTCTATTTTTTCCTATCGGAAGCATGTATGGACAAGGGGGAATAGGAGGAGGGAAGGAGATTAAGGAAAAAAGCCTGCACAAGGTTGTATGGATGGAAATCTGTGGACTCTATTAGGATATTTGCCTCAAGCCCTATCTGAGGCTTCAAGTGTCCGTTTTGTTGAGAGTTCCATGCTCCACCCTTTTGTATCCACATGCATTCATATAATCCCACATGCAAGGAAAATCTCACAAACTCTCATTTACTCTCATACAAACTCCATTTATCTCACATGGAGTGTACTTTGCTTTCTACTTCATATAAGGAAGGCCTCCCTTCTCTTCCTACTCATTGATGCACTACTATGAAACTCTCTCTTTGAGGTGCAAGCTACATGCTTCCTTTGTAAGTTTCTTATTTCTAGTTCATTTTTATTTCATTTCAACATCATGTTGTATCTTGTGTATTTTGATCCTCCGTAGTTTACTACTCATGTTATTAGTTGTAGACCATATTTTCACAACACCGTAGAGCATAGGTATTGTTTTGATAGCATTTCATTTTTTTGTACTTTTTTTCAATCTTCATCATCATTACCATAGATGCATTCTTCCTTTAATCCCTCCCTCCCATTTCACATCTTTCTCAATAAGCGTGCTTCTAAGCACTATTGCATTTCTTCATTTGACATGACCAATATCATCATTCTTGTTCTTCTCATAATCATTTTTTGTTTCATTGCAATCTCTAATTAAGGTACTTTGAGCACTATAGTTCATAGTATCGTGTACACATATATGTAAAAATTTTTGAATTTGGGCTTAAAAATCTCCAAGTATCGTGTACGGTTGACTTTTGGTATCGCGATACCACATTAGGGGAAAAAATGAACCCTCCATGAGCCTTTTAGATTAAGGAGTGATTAGCCATGGACCAATGAGAGGAGGGTGGTGGAAACAGTCTAGTCCCTTAATCACATAGGCTAAGCATAGGCTTCCCTTGTTTTTATGTGGTCAAATATGCAAAAACCATCTAAAATCAGTGGGTTTCTTCAAAGAATGGTTTTGGAAAAGTCGAAAAACATTTAGATCCATTGGATTGTTCAAAGATCTAAGTATGCCAAAAGTCAAGGCATCTACTAATGTGGACCCTTGGATTAGCTTCAGATCGAATGGCTTGGAACAAAGCAATGATGACAAAAAACGCGTTTTGCAAGCAGCTGTCAGATTGCACCTTTGATCGGATGATCTCGCTTGAATTCTTGAAAGATGGGGCGCCTCTATTGTTGGCCTTTGGATCAGGCCTCGATCGGATGGTTTAAATTCATCCCATAGAAGAAGAAGGCGCCTTTTAAAGGCAGCCATTAGATGATCTTCGAATCCAATGGCGCAGATGCATCTCCGAAAAAGGATCAGCCCCATTCGCGGGGATTTGTTGGATCATAAAATATCTAAGGGCTAAGATTTCTGCAAAGAGTCTATCCCGCTCTTGTCTTTATTCCCACGAATTTGAATGCATTCTCTCTCTAGATTCTTGTCGAATTCAATATAGGCCATCGATTTTACCAATCCAAAGGCTCACGTTTGCTCACGGATGAGAGACCAAACACACACTTTTATGTACATTATTTTAATTGTCAATACCACTAGTGGTTTCATGTGGCTCCTTAAGCTCATAGATTAAGCCTTTTAATCCCTAAAATTTAGGAATCCTTACAAGGCCCATGCAAGGCTCACTTTTTCCCCTAATGAGAATTACCATGTATCGCGATACTTGTCGAGGTATCGTATTGTGCATGCCCACTTGAGGTATCGCGATACCATTCTGGTATCGTATCATCAAGTGCTAGTATCCCGATCGCGGTCACCTCGGTGATATCGTATTGCGGCAATCACAGTATCGTATCGTCGACCGAGTGGTATCATATCGGCAACTCACTATCATATCGCCTCCTGTTTTGGTATCGTATCGTCGATCGACTGGTATCATATCGTTGATCGAGATGTATCGTATCGCGTGCCTATTCTAGTATCGTATCATGCAAAAAGTGGTATCATATCGTCCATAGAACTAGTATCGTATCGTGGGTTTTACTCGTATCGTATCGTGGAGATTTTTGGTATCGTATCGTATAACACCTTGGTATCATATCGTGACCATTTTGGTATCATATCGCGTGATTTCTAGTATCGTATCATGTAGTGGTCAGATATCGTATCGTCCACTAACGTGGTATCATATCATCGAATGCAGAGGTATCGTATCGTGACCATTTCTAGTATCGTATCGTGTGGATAGCAGTATCGTATCGTGGAAGTTGGTATCGCGATCTTGGTCTTCCGAGTGGTATCATATCGTCTAAAGGTGATATCGTCTATAGTGGTATCGCCTAAAACAAAGGTATTGTATCTGGGAAATTTGGTATCGTATCGCCTATCCGGAGGCACTCCCTGAAAGATCATGTTTCCCTGTTTTAACCCCCAGAACCCTGAACTGGCATAAATTTCTCATACGAAATCTGTTCGGAGTGATTTTTCGTTTGTTGGAAAGCTCGTGGCGAGTACTACCAAAACTTACGTAGTTATGGTGAAATTAATATGTGCATTATTAGATAGGTTATTTTGAAGTTGACCCTCAGGTTGGACTAGGAAGCAAGGGGTTCCACAAGATTTGGAGCAATTCAAAGGACAATTTTGGACTTGTAGACAAGGTTTATGAACCTAAGATCAAGTGGACACTTAGGAAGAGATAGATAAAGTACCAAATCACTTGAACCTAGGATCAACCACACGACCAAGTCAGGGACTCACAACTCAGTGTTTAGCACTACGTGCTGAGTTCATAGACAAGTGAGTCAAAAATGTCTTTTAACTGGGAGAGACTCTTGGCTTCTGAAGACATGCATATTTCAGTACCTAGGGAAGGTTTTATGTCTATAGTGGAAGGGGAATATCGGATGTCTCTTCAATACATATCCACTAACTTGCAAGGAATACCCATCTACCTCGATGGTCTACACAGGTCAGTAGCAAGAATGATAAACACTACAGAATCTGAGATAGTTCTGAGACCAGTTGCCAAGTATGAATGTGGAGTTTACATGGACAAGATAGGCCAGATATATGCAATAACCGAAAACCCTAACCAGATTAATGAAAGAGGAGAGGTAGAGGAACAAGGAACTTCTGGGAGAACCAAGAGTGGAGATATAGTGACTACCCCTAGGGGAAAATCAGTAATGACTCAAGTATTTCAAGCAAACAAGATACCCCAAGATGACTGTCTCATGGATGTGTACTTAGTACAGGGATCATACCTACTCCTACAAATTGATTCACTGACACAAGGAGAAAGCATCATCCCAATGACTATATACAAGTTTAGGGACCCAAAAAATCCATCTAGAGTTACATTCCTAGACCAAAATCAAAGGAGATATTGGCTTGTAGAGGAAGTGGAGGGGTCTAGATTAAAGTACATGGGTATGCCTATATTGCCTCCTCGAGATCAGGCAACTACCTCACAAAACCCATTCGAGACCCACCAAAGAACAAAAAATGTGATGTTAGGACAAACAAATCAACGTAGTAGGCCAAACAGACCAGAGGTGCAATTCACCATGCCAGGAATTAACGCAAACAACCAAACTAGGTAGGGAATGGGAAATATGAATAGAACCACTTTTAGGGCAGAACCACCCCAAGGTGTAAGAGCGGGAATACACCCAGTCAAACGCGCTTTTCCCATCATAATTCAATCCCCAGAGCCAGGCAAAAGATTGAGACCAATCCAGTTGGCCAAATGTATGCGAAATCCTTACAATGGCACAGGAGAGCCCTATGACCACATTGCAGAATTCAAGCAGGTGTTGCGCGCCGAGCAAGTGGATGACTTTTTCGTGCAATATGAATACTTTGGGCTAACCCTCATGGGAATAGCCTTAGCTTGGTTTCAATCCTTGGATCCGAATTCCTTTGGCCATATCGAACAATTCTTCCAAGAATTTATTTGGGAATTCACTAAGCAAGGAATCAAGCACAATTCGTCATCCTTACTACATAGTTTCAAACAAGCTCCTAATGAGACAGTAAAAAATGCAGCACGAGGATTTAATCAATATGTAAACCGATGCCCTGTGAAAGAGAGACCTTCTCAGCAGAAAATGATATCCCTATTTTTAGAAGGTCTAACCAATAGAACATTGAGAATCTTGGTATACGTAAAAGGATTGCAAACGCTGAGTGAGTGTCTTCAAGGGTGCATAGATTTGGAAGACAACTTAGCTGAGGATCTCAAAATCACACAAGATCCTACCAAATCACAGGATACAAGGAGCAATGAAACTTCTAGTTCGAGCTATGTGGAGGAAGTGACAGAGTTAGTGGCCAAGAAATTAGGAATACAAGGACAAAGGAACTACTAGAACTCTTCCTTGAGATTGCCAATTTTAGGAAGTTGCACACTTTGTGGTGGAGATCATCCATCTCATGTCTGCACCAGAGAAGGATTAGGGTTATCACAACCTTACCCTTACGATAGACAACCAACTCAAGATCCTAACATGTACTCTTATAGTGAGCAGAAGTATACTATCCAATGAATAGACAACCACGATTGTTTGTACCACCCCAATGTAGACCATACCGGTACCCTCCTAGAGAACAAGGTAGAGAAGTTCATAGGTATAACCCATGTCCAAGATCACGAGGAACAACTAGACCATATGAACATGGAGGATATAGCCAACCTCAACCTATACCAGGACAACAACCACCCCACCCACAAGCTCCGATACAAGGGCAAAACATCACAATACAAATCGTTTCTCTTGAGTGTGGCAAAGAACAACTCCTTAGAGATTGTCTCGGACACCCCTCTAGTGCACCAAAGGTTACACCTGTTAATGTAGTAGGCTTAGTAGGGGATTCAAGTTCCAGTAGCAATAATGTGGCTCCTATACATGTAGTTACTAGGGCACAAGCCTTACAAAAAGCTAAATTAGCTGAGCAATCAGAGCCAAGTGAGTCAAGAGAGCCTAGTAAGAGAAAAACAAGAACATGGAAGGATACTAGGGAGAAGGCCAATCGTAAGTGGACCAAAAAGTTATCCAAACTAGAAGAAAGCCTGAAAGATGCAAAAACAAAAATAGAAGATATTGTCTCTCAAAACCCCTCGCACGTCAAAACTCCATCCACAACACCTCATCCCCAACCTCATCTTCACCCACCAACCATTGTAAATAAACCATAACCAAGGTCTGTTCTTGCATATCCAACCCCAGAACACTTGGACATGACGTTCAAGGCATACCAGGCTCGACTTCAAGAGGGGCCAACACCTGCAAACCTAGACAAGAGCTACCCTAGAGAAGATTTAGAGATTGAACGGAAAAAAATGTGCATAAAAATGGTGGAATTAGCTCAAGCTATGTTCGAGGCCAATTAACCATTCAATCAGACAAATGCTATTACACCGGGTTTGCACTTCCAGGGTTTACTAGATAGATTAGAGTAGTTGGTAAGTAGACCACAAGTTTCTTTACCTCCACAGGCTAAACCAACTACTGAAAGAGAAAGATCATCACCAAAGAAAGTCTATGTTCCTGAGTCCATAGATGATGGAGAACCTCGTTCAATTCAACAACACACCCAAAAGTTCTTGCGGGAAATACAAGAAGAGAAATGGGTGAAGGAGAAGGATGTTCCCCCTCCTATTCTTGAGATTGATGACCTTTACGACCAATTTCCACAAGACATTCCATCTATTTATGGAAACCAAGTAGAGAAAAAAGAAAAAGAAAGTTCAGAATTTGAATCCAATTCTATACAAGAGTTGCCACAGTCCACAGGTCCATGGGAATCTGAATCTCTTCAGGTCAGAGCTCCCACAATATTGGTAAGAAATGAAGACTCAGTGGTTCCAAGAAACACTGATGTCGTGAAGAACACTAAGGTTCAATATCATCTCACTGTAGAAGAGCTTCTCAAAGTAAAACCTGAGTTATGGAAACATGTGGCGAATCAGGTCCCAGAACGTGATTCCAATATGCCAAAAGCAGACTCTAAGCAGAAAATTCCAGAGATACCTCTATACAAAATAGGGGACATGAGCGAAGGTGAGGAAGGTAATACTTGTCTTCCGATCACCTACCAAGGTTACACAACCAAAGCGATCATAGATTCTGAGGCTGGTGTTGCTATTGCGACCACTTCCGTGTGGAAGCAATGGGGTAAACCTGCATTAAGACCAACTAGAATGAAGCTTTAGATGGCTGACGGCCATGTTGAAAGACCTCTAGGATTGCTAGAAGGGATAACTCTAACCACGTGTGGTGTAGATTTTGAGCACACCTTTGCTATATGTGACTTTGGTGAAACTACTACCTACGAAATGATCCTAGGAAGGCCATTCCTACAACAACTGCAAGTTGTACAAGATTGGGGAACCAACTCCTTATACTTGCAACGCTTTGGTACAAATGCCTAAGAGAGAGGCCACCACAGGAGAAGCGTATGATAACAAAGAAAAGACCAAAAAAGTCGTAATCACTCATTCAGATGCTTGGGCATCACATGTGGCAGCGGTGACTAGATGTTGCCATATCTAAAGGCACAATGCTGGTGAGAAACGATGCTCTGTCCTTGTCAAACGGCTCACCAAAATGTTGCCAAACCCCTCCAGTGAGCACATATCTTGGAGAAAGAAGCAATGATGACGGCACCCGTATCTTCTCTTGCTCGGCCTACACACGACCTTGAGGTAACATTGCCACGAACTGTTGATGTTTCACAAATAATTGGCTACTAGTGGACACGAATTCACATGAATATGACCATAGAAGGTTACACAAGCTATGATGTCATGCAAATAAAGCTCATGTCTGGCGTGATCTAGTTGCACCATAAAGAAGACAAGTTGTTGCATCATCAGCTAATTCTATTTGGCAAACACATCTTGCAGGTTCTCATGTGATTGTAGGCCACGTTCATGAGGTTCGGATAGACGCAAGCGGCAGAAACTCCAGGATCAATAAAATTCCATCTTGTCAGGTTCATTGAATAGTGGAGAGCACTTGTCATCGGATATGAGTGATCTTAGTGACCTAATCAATAATGTCACATTTAGATATTTGCGCTCTTCTAAAGTTGGCAAAAATAGCAGTAAGTAGTAGTGGTGTGTAAAAGTTTGGGCTCTTCTGAAGTTGGCAGAAATAGTAGATCAGATGCTGAGTTACTCGTTGCAAGCATGTCGAGATACATTGGATGCATTCCTACTATGTGAACACTTTCCCGAAATAAGGAAGAGCCATCCATGATGTAAAAGCATGCTCTTTTCTTTCTTTTCTCAAAAGTGTCAAGTAATATCAGACACATAGTAATGTATCACGTAATATCTCCAAGGCACCATATATGCATTAGTTCATTTCATAATGTGCAAGAACTTCCTCAAGCTCTTTTGTAAGGGGATTAGACATTGCCACAACAAAGTGGTAAGACCTTCTCTTTGGCTTGAACACAAAACACTCAAAACCAAAAGTCATGCTCAAAATCAACAAAACTGAGTCCACAAGAAGAAGAACACACCAAAGATCCCATCAATGGATCTCATGAAGACTAGAACAACAAAAAGAAAAATGCTCAAGAGGTGGCAAATGGTTCCATAAGCACTACCTACCCCATGATGTAAACCCTAAATGTATATGGATCCCATATGTCCCTAGATCCTTACACACCATGGATCCCATATGTCCATGGAGCTAAAAACCAAGGGATGCCATATGTCCCAAGTTATGTCTAAGGATGTCATATGTCCTTAGATCCTAAAAACCAAATGGACTAAGTGATCCCATATGTCACTAGTCCTCCATATTAACAACAAAAGGGTCATCACATGGAGGGGGGGTGTTGAGAGTTTCATGCTCCACCCTTTTGTCCAAGTCCACTTTCATTCTCATGCAAGCTCATTTATCCCACATGCAAGGGAATTCTCCCAAACTCCATATAAGCAAGGCCTCCCTTCACTCCAAACAAACCATTCACTCAAGCCCTTGGCAAGAGTGTCTCATGGAGTCGACATGCTCATAGAGCATTCTTTTGTAAGTTCATTTCTATTAATTTCGTTCATCATGTTCTCTTATCTTTTCTTTCTACCTCCATAGCTTGGTAGGATGGTGTTGGATAGTAGAGTAGGAGTAGTGCTTTGTTATTTTAACACACTGTGATTATGCTCACACGAATCTAAGTGACTATTGTGAGAGTAAGAGTCAAAGAATCAGGCAATCACAATAGTCACTTAGATTCGTGTGACCTACACTGTAATTATGCTCACACCAATCTACTGACTATTGTGAGAGTAAGAGTCAAAGAATCAGGTAATCACAATAGTCTCTATACACTCCCTATTCTATTGAACGAGTAGTAATTGAGGCAGCAATTCAAACAATCTCAATAGATCTATTGCACAGTCCTATACTACTATGAGAATAAGAATCAATGTAGCAAGTCAAACAATCACAATAGTGGTTTATTTTAAAATTTATCAAAGTATACAAGTAAGAAATGCTTTCGTGCGTCAAACATATATTGATGATTAAAATACATAAAACCAATCACATAAATACAAATCATACATATGTAAGAGACACATATGCGAATCATAACATATGCATGAAACACAATGAACATAACAATAAAATAGAAAATAAATAAGCAATAGAGCAATACCTAAATGATGTGATTAGGAAAGGCCCTCTAAGAATGTTATGGTACTAGTAGAGCTCTAACAAGTGGCCAAAAATCACATGTGGAAGAAGATTTTTGATCGATTTTTTTTTTCTTAGAAATAAGTTTTCTACCAGAAGCGCTTTCGATTGAAAAACTTTTTGATCAAAAGTGCTTTCCATGGAAAATGTATGCATATCCAATTTTTTATTTGCATTTATTCAAAAATCCTTGAATAAAACAAACATATTTGGTATTTTTATATTATTCAATCAATTAAATGAAACTTAGGTCATGAATAAGATCATTATCAAGATTATTGATAACTTCAGATTTGGTTGAGAAAGGCCAACAATCTTTAATATTGAACTTGTCAAGAAGCATGTGAACATATATTATTTGTGTCATGGCAATGTGTTGTTTGAATTGTATACCCCAATAATTATGAAGAAGTCTAATATATCACATAGATCAAAATGCCTTTTTTTATTTTCTTTTTTAATTGCATATTTTACTTTCACTGACTATGCAAGAAGAACTTGAACCTTGGAGATCTTGAAACAAACATTTTCATAAATAACATCATTTAAGAAAGTAGTTTCAATAACATGTTTGATGATTTTCTAATCATACAACACATCTTATTGTGCCCATGTGGGATGTCGAAGCAAACGTTTCTTCATAATCATGAATATTTTATTATGTAAAACTTTTAAATCCTAACCTTTTTTTTACTTGTCTATACTATTATTATCTTTTACTTTTATTTTGAATACCCACTTCGTACTAGTGGATTTCTTATGAAGACGTTAATCACATAAGTCCCATTTTTAGTTTTCTTCAATTAATTTTGATTCAATTTATCTTGCAAGGCTTCTTTTAGAAATGAAAGGTCACCATGAAAGTTCACCTTGAAAGCTTTTGTCGAGAGATTTGTAGTAGTATCCTTTTTATATGTGGAAGTTTTTTAAATTGCTGCCTTTCATTTTTGTATAAGACGGTAGACCTTATTATTTTTTTTAAGGAAGTTCTAACGTAGAGATCTATTCTTTCGTTTAAGCTTGAATTAATTGAAAGCACAAGCGAATGCGAGCATAACACCCACAGGATCTCGCATATCCCACAAAGCAAGGATTAGACACCTAATTAGGATAGAGAGCTTGAATGTCCGCTAAGGTAGAATGGGGAACGAGACAACCCTAAGGCCAGACCAAAGGACTATTTTGAACTAGGTAGTCTGAATCCACACTCCCTTGAAGGAGCTGGTTTAGATTTCCCACCATGAATGATGAGGTGTGTCCCACTGTAGCCTTCAAGAGACCGGGTTGAACCCCACCCTAACCTTGAGAGACTAAGGTTGCCTTCATAGAGAGGTGCCAGAACACAAACAAACTAATGGTTTTTTCTAGGCAGAAGAGAGAGAAATCTGAAACGTCCTCTGGATGACTATTCACATATGCACGAGAAGAACATCTTAAAATATCAACTGAAATTCTTATGTGGCAAAGAGGAGTAGCTTGGTGTGGAGGGGGTTGTCGAAGATCTCCCCTATGGAGGCGACTCCGCCACATATGAAATGGGCCTAAGTACCCAACCCGCAGAGCTAGCATGCGTGGAATTTATGTAATTTGCGGAAGTGGCACATGTAATTTATGCCTTCAACTCGTGGAATAAGGAGAGTTAGGTGGATACTATTCCCATTTAAATTGAATTGTACTTTTATTTGGAATTAAAGAGTTGCCATGTTTGAATTGTCGATGATTTGATTTGGGTCTCATCATGTTCTCAAAGATTCATCTTTTTGTTTCTGAAATAACCAATTAATTTGTTAACTTCGGGGTTTATGAATCTTGTATGTTGATACACATCGCTTAAAATTCATGAAAGAGAGCGCAGAAAAAAGGAGATGAAAGAAAATTCTCAATTCTCATTCACATCTTGAAACACAATTGATACATGAAGATATTCACTCAAATCTAAGGATGCTCTTTCTCATGGAATGTGTTACCGTTCAAGAAAAAATATTGTACTAAAAAAATAAATGCGACTCCAATTCCCTAATCACAGTTTTTGATACAACGTGTACACTATCTGCCCCTCATCCGGGATCATTTCAAAATTCGGATCATTTCAAAGGCTGAGAAGACATAAAGACCTACAAAGCTTAATCAATTATCCATTTACAGTGAATGGGCACATGATGATCATTTATTGCTTCACCTTCACTTGAGTAATTCTGAATATAAGCCTCCCCTTTGTTGATACCTTGTCATTTCTGAAGCAAAACCTAGAAGAAGCAAGCAGCTGAGAACTAATGTATGTACAAGGTTAACTTTGATGAGTTGAAGTATGCTAGTCTATATACATTATCCTTCTGTACATCATCATGTTCGAGGAGGTACCAATTTCAGTGTTTTAGGTTCTTCATCTTTGAAGCATATCTAATCACTTGCAAAGTAGCAAGCCATCATCTGATAGTGATGTCTTGCCCTAGCAGAGGCCAATACAACAATGCTCGCTACTGAAAAGGAACAATTGATTAACTTGCCTCGTGAGTCCATGAGTTGGACTGAGTACCCAATAGTAGAGAATGGAAGAGGGCACTTTGAAATCAACAGACGATAGCTGAAAGTCCATTGTTATTTGTTTTTGAAGAGTGGCAGCATTTAAATATGTGAATGCTTGTTCTCAACCAGCTTCCAATGTAGAATGTGTGAAGTTTGCTTAACCCTGTTACTCATGTGAAGCTGATGAGAATTGATGCTGCAGTATGATTACCACTGCAATGGCACATGACCCTATCACTGTTGTCTATATCTAGTTGCCAATTTGACAAAGCAATGCCACTCCCCAAAAGTCAGGATTGGTACGAGGATGCATCTTCAACCTCACATTCAACACAAAATTGGATGAAGCACCAGTTGTAGTAAGGGTTCCTGCCCTGACATGGGTCTTGTATAGAGGGCATTGATACTCGTCAGGTGGTGGTTTGTAATTGACGAAATGGATTACTGGCAACTTGGAATACATTTCACCTGGTATGTATTAAGCAGTTAGAATAGCAAGACAAATGCTTGAGATTTTCAAATTGGTTTAATTTTAAAGGTTGAGCCATAATAGTACCAGGAAAAGCCTCTGACAAACACCTATTATCCTTATCCCATCTTGCTCCATCCAGATAAAGGCCGCTCACGTAAATTCCATCATTTGGTGAGCTGGTTATATCTTCTTCACTTTCAACATCTAACACTTGAAATCCGAAATTCAAAGTGTCAATTGGTATTTGATATTTTCTGGCATGTAGCTAAAGTGTTCCTCTCATAAACCCCTACAATCAAGAATAACAGCTTAGTTGATCCATGGAGAAAGAATACATGATAGTTGACAAAAGCACTTCTGAATTTTTCCATAACATGAAACATTTTATTTCATACCTGGGGAAAGAAAAATCCTGGCAACCAAAAGCATTTTGGTTGACCATTTTTGATCCAAGAATGCATGAAGTTAATTCTTTTGTGAAAATCTTTCACCCATGAGGCTAATGGGTTGAGTGATCGGTAAGCAACTATGGTCCATAGTGTTGGAACCTGATTATGTAAGAAACTCATAAACATGTTCTCCAATTTAGATGACATGATGACAAGGCCCTTGATTGCTCGCTGAAGCTCATTCAAGGTTGAACGCATGACACTGAGAAGTCTATTGAAACAATCACATTCCTGGAAAAGTTTTGACAACCATGTTTTCATCATCATTGCACTTAATGTCCGTGTAAAAAGGACCAAGAACTTGAAACCCACTTTTTCCATATTAAATCACATTTGCACATTCATCTCTCTCAACCAATCTCACCATAAGGCAATGTGCTCATCAATCAGTGTTGTTTGGTTCCAATACTTACATAGCATTCATTCACAATTTGAAGATGGCTACATTTATATATCTATAATGCAAATGAAATGACATTTCCATTCTTTTAGGGGGAAAGGGCTTATAAATTCTGTATGCATCATTCATATCGAATTGGCATATCTGCAGAAGTGACACAATTGCAAACTACCAGAAATTTCTGTGAACACATGTTCTCCAATGTTGGCCCTAAACAAACTGTAGGCAAGATGCAATCCAGACAGCATATATTTGTATTTTCTTTGACATTAGCAGTGTTGCAATGCAAGTTGAAAAGTTCACAATGCAATGCCATTGTGCTGCAAAAAAAAAACAAAAAATGGCTTGCCTTTGGCATTTCCATTACTAGGCCCTGTTGCTATTGTGGGGTTGGTTTGCTCAGGATTGACAGGGTAGGGAATGTGGAGATGCCAGAACTATCAAACGAAAAACAAAAGAATAGAACATGTACTAAATATCACACGGGACACAAAGACTTAGCCTCTGTTGCTTCGTCCACAATGTTGTAGCCTAGATAGATAGATAGATAGATAGATAGATAGATAGATAGATAGATAGATAGATAGATAGATAGATAGATAGATAGATAGATAGATAGATAGATAGATAGATAGATAGATTGATAGATAGATTGATTGATTGATATATATATATATATATATATATATATATATATATATATATATATATATATATATATATATATATATATATATAGATAGATAGATAGATAGATACATAGATAGATAGATAGATAGATAGATAGATAAATAGATAGATAGGTAGATAGTTGGTATAGATAGATAGATAGATAGATAGATAGATAGATAGATAGATAGATAGATAGATAGATAGATAGATAGATAGATAGATAGATAGATAGATAGATAGATAGATAGATAGATAGATAGATAGATAGATAGATAGATAGATAGATAGATAGATAGATAGATAGATAGATAGATAGATAGCTAGCATAGATAGATAGATAGATAGATAGATAGATAGATAGATAGATAGATAGATAGATAGATAGATAGATAGAGAGATAGATAGAGAGATAGATAGATAGATAGATAGATAGATAGATAGATAGATAGATAGATAGATAGATAGATAGATAGATAGATAGATAGATAGATAGATAGATAGATAGGTAGGTAGGTAGATAGATAGATAGGTAGGTAGGTAGGTAGATAGATAGATAGATAGATAGATAGATAGATAGATAGATAGATAGATAGATAGATAGATAGATAGATAGATAGATAGATAGATAGATAGATAGATAGATAGATAGATAGATAGATAGATAGATAGATAGATAGATAGATAGATAGATAGATAGATAGATAGATAGATAGAGTGATAGACAAATAGAGAGATAGATAGATACACAGATCGATAGATAGACAGATAGATAGATAGACAGATAGATAGACAGATAGATAGATAGATAGATAGATAGATAGATAGATAGATAGATAGATAGATAGATAGATAGATAGATAGATAGATAGATAGATAGATAGATAGATAGATAGATAGATAGATAGATAGATAGATAGATAGATAGATAGATAGATAGATAGATAGATAGATAGATAGATAGTGTAAGGCTCTTGAGCCCAAGGAAAAGATGGTTGTGGAAGCCGTTATTTTGCTTAAACCCCTCGCAATTGATCCACTTGGATTACCTAGAGCCCACAATTATCTCGCAATGGATTTTTCTTATGACTATGCACTAGCTCATATGGTTCCCAGCAAACGCACCAAAATGATAGGCTCCTTGGTCCAAGGAGAAGATGCATATATGTTCTGCCCAAACTCCTGGAAGTCAGTCGAGTCGTGTTGCTTGAAGGTCGCAATTATATCTTCAATATGTAATTTCATTCTCTCAACAACTACCTCGTACACACTCGTACTTATGCACGCTTGCTCTTCCAAGATCCTTTCTACTCATGCACATTCCTATGTACACTTACATCTTTTTTCAAGAGCCGTTTTTTGTTTAAACCTGTTATACATATGTGGACAGAATGACAACTGTATTGCATACATATCTAAGGTGCGCACTGCTTGAGAAGAACTGATCATGAGGAGCCTTCTCCACCTACAAGTTTCGGGCATCAAAACAAGATAAAACCTCAGTACTAAACATGCTTCGAAACTAAAACAAATGTGAATATTTCAAGTGAGAATTTCAATTCCCAAAAATAGCAATAGCTATTGGAAACAAATGCCCATGATCAGATATATGAAGTTTCCTAATTTCATTTACTCCAAGCACCGTCGATCTATATCCAAGCTTTTTGACTCAATGGATGAACGCTACCCACTTTTCGGCTACCGTTGATGGGAACTACCCCCTTGAAAACATATTGCACACTCATGAACACCTGCACCTTTCTCCACAGTCAGCCCTCTAAAAATGACCAAAACACCTACATGCGTTTCAGAATCTCTCCCTTGAATATAACCGTTCTTCAAATTTGTTTCCACCCAGACTTGAGCAACAAATTCCATCAGCCTTTCACATTTCCCATGTGATCTTTTATAGACTCAATAGGATCCCAAGAGAAACTTATCGCCATGTAGTCACTAAGAACTTGTACAGTACCTCCCAGTTGCTCTAGTTTGGAATCTTTGGATTTGATACATACCAACTTACACCTGTAGTAATCTTGAATGATGATTTATGCTGTGATGAATCATCGGAGATTAATCCAGGGATCAGATGATCTTCATCAGCATAAAATATGTGAAAGTTTAGAATATCATACGGCCTATCAATATGACCAACTGCCCAGCAAAAACTCAAGGAATTCACATGAACTCCAGGGAAAATGGCATGCCTGCCAAAATAAAATGTCCATTTGCAGAGAATCCATTCATGAATGTGAGAGCTAGAGGATAGTTCAAACACACACACATTAAGCAAGCAAACAAAAATAAACACTATATGCAGAGATACAAAAATTCAGATGCAAAGTTCTTTGTAGCAGTTTATGAGACGTGCCTCAGATGAAGAGCCTTTTCTTGAAGTAAATCAGCAAATTCTCTCAAATGTTCTTCACAGTCAATTCACAAATCATTAGCCATCTTCCAACTTATACCGTTACATTACCATCAAATCAAATGTCAAAGTTGATTGAGCTTCTAACATTGACGGAGCAGACCAAGGACCGTATTCCTTCTTGAATAACAGTGTGGCGGCCAAAAATTCAGTTCGAGATAAGTAGCATAATGGCCATCATGGTATTCTCCAGCACCTGCATCTTTTGATTTTGCTCCACAGCACCTCTCCTTGGATCTTGGATATTAGATCAGTGCTTCATTCAGAGCCCCATCCTCTGACATGCCATAAATTGGATCTGACAAGCTTCGTGACAGTGGGGGATTCCGATCATAACGACATTTCCCATTCGTCTTAGATGACAAGCAGCCCATGGTACAAGAGTTCATGCCTTTCACTATAATCTGTTCCAACTAGGACCCTTCCACTTATTACAAGAGTAGATACAGTCTCCATGCTTCTTCCGAACAAGAGTTCAACAGAAAGCTTTAAAAATAATGTGAGTAGTCACTCTTTCAATGACACTTGAGAACACAAAACAGAACCCAAAACAGAAAGTCATCTTGAAAGTCAGCACTTGCATTACACATACAAGCATATATGCATGATTCTGCATCCTAATTTATGTTTTATTGAACATGGAAGTGTGACAATTCCCAACTTTGACAGCCAGATCTAGCTCAACAACCAGCTTCCAAAAAATCCTCATTAACTAGGAGCTGGAAGCTCCCGAATCATAATATCACCAGGGAGAAAAGGGAGATATGTTCTTCATCTTCTTGGAGCACTAAACATCTTGACCTAATGGCCCTTAAAATTACGACTACATCTTTTACCGCTGATGAGATAACACCTCGAAAATTACCTCTAGGTTTGAATGGGGAGCCATAGCAGATTCTGAAGGGGAAATGCCTCCAGATGGTACTGGCCACTTTGGTAATGCACCACCCATGATGTGTGAGCAGTCTGTATATGCAGATCCAAGCCCAATCCCAGCACTAAAAGCAATCACTCCCCATCTTGTCACAGGACTTCTGAAAAAAGAAGGGCCGACGCTGCTCCAGCAAGGGAAGAGTAGAAGAAGCGGCGCAGGGTGAGATCGTAGCAAGCATCCCACTTTGCGTCCATGTCCAGCTTGGGCGTGCCGCCCGTCATGTCTTCCGCATTCTTTGTCCCTTCCCCCTTTTTGTCCTTGGCACAAATTTCTTAAACTGCCGTTGGTGCTTCTCCGAATCCTCGAGCAAGATCAGACTTTATTCCTTGAGAGGTCGAGAGCTAATGATGGCCATCCGTTGAGCTCACTTCTATAGACTCCAATCAATAGAAAACTTCGATGCCCCTGTGTGACCTCCTCCCCACAAAACTCTGCATCATGCCATCATTTTTCTACAATATTCCGGGTGCAGCAGAGCAAGACAACCCAAGCCCTCGATGACCCTCCTCTCTGCTTCTTGCCCCCTCCAGCTGATAACCGCCTCTTATCCTCCCTTCGTTCTCTTCACCCGAACAAGAGGGAATCAGCCCCCCATCGAAAGCGAGAGAGAGAGAGTCCCTCGTACACACACCCCATAGAAAAGATAAGGTATCCCCCCCTGGATGGAGACACGTTGCTCACTTAAATACCCCAGACGAAACCCCCCCCCCAAAGAGAGATACATTGAAATACATGCTACCGAGTCGATAATTTTCTTGTCCTTTAATGGTGCCTTTTACGCATGCACAGACATTAAGACAATAGACAAGGGTCACATTATCTGCAATTTCACCTCGATGAACCATTTGCTCAAAGTACTGGAGCACTTCCTTACAATATCCATGTTCAGCATAACCTACTATGAGGGCATTCCATGCAACTACAGATTTTTCTGTAAGCTCATCAAAGCTTTTCCGTGCCTCTTCAACTACCCCGCTTTTTGCATACATATGGACTAAAGTGACACTTACAAATTTGTCAATTTCGGTAAAACCATATTTTGCAACAATGATATGCATCTCTCGTCCTTTTGCTAGCGATTCTAAGGTGCTGCAAACTCTCAAGCTGCAAATTATTATAGCAGCATCTGGTGTTAAATGCATTTCTTCAAAAAGATATAGTGCAATCTCACTAGACCCAAACTCAACAAAACCACCAATAAGTGCTGTCCATGAGATTAAGGTTCGATCATCCAGCTTGTCAAACAGATCCTGAGCCTCTAATGATGCGCCACACTTGGAATACATATCAATCAATGTATTTCCAATGTTTTGATGTCTTTCATATCCCGCTTTTATTATCTCAGAATGCAGCTCATGTCCATGTGCTACGCCCCCCGTACATCTGCAAGCTCTCAGACAGCAAACAAAAATAGCCGGATGAGGGAGAATGCCCTTATCCTGCATTTGTTTATGGTATGAAAGCGCCTCTTCACTGTATCCATGTTCTACAAGACCTGCAATCAATGTAATACATGACACTTCATTGTGAATGGGCAGTTTGTCGAACACTTCTTGTGCTTCTTCAAGGAAGCCAACTTTGCCATACATGCCTACAAGTGCACTTGCAACAAAGACATTCTGTTCAAGCCAACCTCTTTTCACAATTTTTGCGTGGATTTTGTAACTTATGTTTATAGACCTTACCATCCCACATGACTTCAAAACTAAGACGACTGTAGTGCCATCATAATGAATCTGATTCTTTTCCATCGCCTCAAACCAATATAAAGCTTTATCACCCTGACCATGTTCAATGTATGCTGATATCAAGGCATTCCACAAGATTGCCTCTCTAGCTTCCGATACAACATCATGACTTGGGAGTTTTTGGAACACATCTTCAGCAGCTGCAGGACATCCACATTTCATGTACACATTAACCATGGCATTGGCCACAGTAAGCGTCGTCTCCAAACCTAACAAGATAACCTCTCGATGTATTGATGAGCCCATGGCTATCGCACCAGCATCACTACATGCAGACAAGGCACAAACAAATGCAACAGAATCAGGGGCAACATTTTCTTGCTGCATCCACTCAAAACAGTGCAATGCCTCCTCATAATGCCCATAATCAGTACATCCTTGCAGAAAGGCGGTCCAAGATATCAAATCCCGTATTGGGATAGTCATAAGTACCTTCCTTGCTTCCTTAATCAAACCATATTTTGCATACAGATAGACTAAACTACTTCCAACTAAAGGATCCTTTTCGAACATCCCTAGCTTCAGACTTAAAGCATGTATTTCTCTGCCCAGTTCTAAGTCTGCTACAACAGAGCAAGCTACTAAGGCACAAACAAGCATGATAGAGTTGCAAGACACCCTTCACTTTGTGATTGATTAAAGAATTCTAAGGCTTCTTTACCGAGCCTATTGTCAATGTATCCAGACATGAGTGAACTCCATGAAATATGTCTTCTGTACTGAAGCTTGAAAAGCACTTCACGTGCTTCTATAAGCAAGCCACAACCTGCATACATGGCCTCAAAATGGTTGTGGCCTTCACTCACCAAGCTTGCATGACAATAGGCATTCAATACATAAACAAGAAATGCAAGAATCTGAATGGGCTTTCCCCCAAACTGCATCTGCTCAACACAAATGATTGCATCCTAAGCATGCTCATATTTTCCATAATTGGAACTCCAAACACCAAGGGCATTCCCCTCTGAATAAGGTGTAGCCATGTAGTTTGCAAATACCTTCCATCTCATTGATTAACTCTGCAAGTACCTGAAATCAAATGTATTTTCCTGCCAAATAGAACCACATTAGTGCATCAAAACCAACCAAATTGTGGGCTAACATACTCCCCTCTTCTTAATTGTGAAGTCGTCCTCGACGAGCGATATGCTACGTGCACTCAAGTTATCCAACATGTGATCATCACTCAATCAAATACAAATCTTTACCTTACATGACCATACTCTTCTTCCTCAATGTAGCACCTGAAATCATACTCATACAATCATTTGTCAGTACCAAAATCCAATCATTTCACTTACCATCTTTGTCCATCTTCTCGCTTCTTCATCGACATGTCCACCTGTCTACAAACTTCATTAAAACATTAGAACCTTTCTTCATCAAATCACAATAACATTTACAACCAAAATGGAAAGAGCAAACACACATCAGGAAATCACATCACACATCGTCGTCATACATGCAAGCTCGTCACAACCCATATGCATACAAGCAAAAGACATGTCCACATTCCCTCTCATCACTCTTCTCAACTATTCGTTCAACACGTCACGAATCCCTATTCCACATGCATACTCAAATCACTTTCCACACACACCATCAAAAACCATTTCCGAGTTCTGTTTTCGATACTTTTCCCGGTCACAGGATCGTTTTGCTGATCCCTTTGTCTCATTTCTAACCGAGTTCTCTTGCCAATTTCCCATTTCCTTCCCACCTAGGGTTTTCTATTCCCACTTACCTTTTCATCTACTCTGTGCTCTTTTGTTCATCAATCAGATCCTATGCTTGGTCGCCACCACCTCTCCTAAATTGATGGACACACGACAAAGACCACTCAAGCCTAACACGAGCTCACCTCGACAGGACCACTCATCATCAACGCAATTCAGGACTTCTCAAGTTGTCATACCACCTAAGAGCCAAACTGAACACTTCCGGAAGGTTTACAGACAGACAATGCAACTAGCACGATTGGATCCCTCAAGTCCAAGCTTTCCATAGACACCTCGCAACCAAAACCCTAGCCGAGCTTAAGCTTCAATTTGACATGTTTCATCGGGAGCCCACACATAACCCAAATCCCCACAACACAAACACATATATTCCCATCCGAGCATCATGCTCTCTCACCTCTCTTATGTCCCCCCTCGAGCGAGGAATTCTTCTCATTCATTTTTTTCCACATTTTTTTCTCTTTTTTTTCATCATTTTTTTTTTCACATATTTACTCACACTTGCCGGCCTACGCCGAAGCTGGATGCGACTCGTGGACTCGACCACCCGATCGAGTTTATTCCACCCATCTACCAACCCAACAAAGCGCGCGACACACAGACAGCTAGCCCTATGCGAAACCGACGTCGGTTCGTGGCTTTGACCACCCGGCCAAAGTGGGTCCACCCACCTATCGGCCCACATAGGCGCGTAGCCACACTCACACATACACAAACATATATTTTTCTCATTTTCTTTTCATTCCGGCATCTCGAGAATTAGGAGACAAAAGAAAGGACTTTTTCCCAACCATCCCGATCACGACACACACACATATATCCCCTCCTGGACATCCCAATGAGACATATCTCCTCTCTGCTGTCACTCAAGCCAAAATCCAGCCACTAATGCCATGGTCAACCCGTCCTCGCAAAACCCGCACATACTAACCACCTTGTCGACCTGAAACCTCAAAAAGTGTCACTTTATTCCTAAGTGTACAACAGACTTGGTCCATCCGTCCTCACATCTCAGACTCGTAATCCGCAAAGCAAACCCTAGTCAGACTACAGCCGTCCTAACCGGCATCCATCATATCATCTTTTTCTTTTTCATCTCCATCCTCTGCCTCGCAGGGATTCCACATGATTCGACAGCTTGCTGATATTGTCCTCTAGCCAGGCGATACGGTCTGGAAGGCTATTGGAACAAGCCAATCACAAATTGATGATTAAAGAGACCTTGAAGAATGTTTATGGTCAGAATGAAGTGAAGGAAAACACTTGTGAAAGTGAAGAAGATTTCAGGATGATGTCTTGTACACATATGTACATATAAGTGAAGAATCTTGTAAACTGAGTATAGTTAAATCCTTAGGATGATAAGGAGTAGTGTCATAGACGCGAGATGAGTCTAAAGTCATGTATATATAAGTTAATGATGACAAGAAATGTATGTGAGAGAGTGAGAGAGTCATTTGTAGATGACTAACTTCAGAAAGATGTGTAGAGAGTTTTTTCCCAGAAAATAGCGACGGGTTTTTCTCTGAGTGCTCTCTGTCTGATCACGTGGATCAGAAATCCTTTTGTACACATCTAATTGAGAAGCTAATGAAGCTATGTCTAGAGTTTCAGAATCTAATTCCTTTCCTACTGTGAGAATGATCAATAGGAACATTCATATGTGAACTATGGAAACTGAAGTCTGGGAGTAGCGCATTTTTCCGTCTCAGTATTTTGATCAGATCTGAGTGTATACTGTAAAGTTTTTGATGAGTGAGCACTTAAAATTTAAGTTAGAAGATAAGGAAGCTATGGCTAAAAGCATTTAGCAAAATGGGTTTCAGATTGGGAGAAATCAACTTAAGAAGTTGACTATGTCGAAGGCGCAACTTCTGAGAGACATTTTCTGACATGATCAAATTAAACTTTTGGTGATTAGTTTTGAGAACTAATGATTGACATGATTGCGCAAAGGTATTGCGAATACTTGTGCATCATTTACTTGAAGAAATTTGAAACTTTATGCAGGTAATGAAGTGGATTCCTGAAGCAGACTTTCTGAAGTAAACACTTCTTCACTCAGAGAAGTGTTGATTGAAGTTTTGGTAAAGAAGAACATTGTTTGTGTAAAGTTTGGTTTATAACTGACATAGAAGTGTTCTTAAGTCAGTATAGATCAAACCTTTGGAGATTAAGAGGTCTCCAACAGTGGTATCAGAGCTGAAGGTGAAATACAAGAGAAGAAAAAGATAATTGAAGTCCCGACTGGTGCAGATATTGGAGATCTTCCAAATCAAAGGAGGACAAGGACAAATTATTGAAGATAACTTGTAGAAGTTCAAAGCACGAGTTCGAAAGAATCAAGAAGGACAAAGCTTATATCAAAGGTACATTTTATCCTCATAAGTCATAGTAATTGCAGATACAGAAGGTCAAGGATGGGAGAAAGCTTGCAGATTGATAAGCTAGATAGAGAGAACTATCCAGCTTGGTCCATGAGGATGGAGGCACACCTCATGAGTAAAGATTTGATAGCATTTATTACAGGAGATGAAGAAAAACCTGAATTTGCAGATCCTAGTATTCCTACTAGGGAAGAGCTTGCAATTTTGAAGACTTGGATGAGAAAGGATGCTCAAGCAAGGAGTATCATTTACATGGCTGTAAATGATTATCTTTTACCTCACATCAGAGGTTTGGAAAGTGCTACAGATGTTTGGAATGCCTTGGAAGAGCATTTCCAAAATACAACTAAGTCAAGGAAGTCCTCACTATGGGCTGAGTTCACAACCTTCAAGAAGAAGAGCTCACAATCAATTTCTGATTATGTGGCAAGGATGAAGGATATTGCAGATAGCTTGGGAGCAGTGGATGAAGACATTGAAGAGGAAAAGTTGGTAAGACAAATACTTACAGGTTTGAGAGGAGATGAGAAGTGGAAGCCTTTCATATTGTCCATAGAGTTGTCACTTGATCACTTTACTCTTGATCTTAATCAATTGCTAGGACACATGCTAACCTTTGAGCAGGATCTTAAAGGAGACAATGATAGAAGTACAAGTCAAGCTATGTACTCCAAGGACAAGAAAAAGAATGGCAAGGGAAAGCAATCGAATGATGATGAAGGGAATTCAAATCAAGCTAACTTCACAAAAGGAAAGATGAACTTCAGAGGTAAAGGAAGAGGAGGTAAGAACAAAGATAATGCTAAAGCTTGTTGGATTTGTGGCAGAACTAATCATTTGGCAAATGATTGTTGGTATAACAATCAAAATGGTGGAAGTAATAATCAGAATTATAATCAAAGAGGTAGAGGAGGCAGAAACCAAAGAGGCAATTTCAGAGGAAGAGGTGGTAGGACATCATATGGTAGAGGAGGTGGAAGAAACTTCCAATCTCAGTCCTACAACAACAATTATTATAATTATGCATCAGATCAAAAGGATGATATGACTCTTATCTTGAATGCAACTCATGAATCAATGGGAGAAGATCAAAGAGTGTTTTATATTGACTCAGGGTGTAGCAACCATCTGAGTGGGAATCTGTCCGTGATGACTGATATGGAAGCAAGGGTGAATGGACATACAGTTCAAACAGGTGACAATACCAAACATAAAGTGGAGAGCATTGGATCAGTGAAGACAAAGAGTGGAAGTACACTTCTGAGCAAGGTACTTTATGTTCCTACTATTCCTAAAAATTTGATAAGTGTAGGGCAAATTGTGGAGAAAGGATATGATTAGATTCACAAATGATGGTGTTTATGTGCAAGATCCAAATCAGGGATATAGAAACATAATTGCAGGTAAAAAGGAAGGAAGATTGTTCACTCTCAAAGTCCAAGGTAATGTGGGACATGCATTATTTACCTATGGAAGTCAAAAGGTATCTGAATTAGACCTATGGCATAAAAGGCTAGGTCATTTCAATGAGAGAGCTATAAAGGAAATGTCAAAGAATCAGGTGGTACTTGGATTGCCAAATATTGAAGGGCAACATATGGTGTACAAGTGTGAAGCCTGTCAATTAGGTAAAGCACATAAAGGTTCTTACAACAAATCAGGGTACAAGCATTCAAATATGCTTGAATTGGTTCATACAGATGTATGGGGTCCCTCAAAGGACTATAGCATAAATGGATCAAGATATTATGTGTTGTTTGTTGATGATGCAACCAGGTGGATTACTTTGTATGTAATCAAGGATAAATCAGAAGTTTTCAAGACATTCAAACATTTTCATGCCTATGCAGAAAGGATCACAGGGCAAAAGCTCAAGAGGTTAAGATCAGATGGAGGGGGAGAGTATTTCTCTAAAGAGTTTGATGATTATTTGTGGAATGCAGGTATAAAAAGAGAAGTAACTTGCAGGTACTCCCCTCAACAGAATGGAGTAGCAGAAAGGAGAAATAGGACTCTTGTAGAATTTGCAAGAGCCATGATGAAGGAAAAGAATTGTCCAAATTACTTATGGGCAGAAGCTATTAACACTGCAACATACCTTGTGAATAGGTTGCCTTGCAAAGCTTTGGATGGAGGAACCCCTTATGAAGCATGGTGGGGTAAGAAACCTACTCTTGATCATTGTAAGGTATTTGGATGTATTGCATATGCTTATGTTCCTTCACAATTAAGACATAAGCTAGAACCAAAAGCAGAGAAGTATGTGTTTATTGGATATGATGATAGACAGATGGGTTACAGGTTGTGGAGTCCATCCACAAAGCAATTTCTTGTTACTAAAGATGTGACATTTGATGAGCAAAATACATGGTATACAGGATCAACAAATGATTTAGCAGGTGTTGAAGAAATACAAAGAAAAGGAAAGGCAAAAGTAAAAGTGTATGAAGAAGTTGTTGATGAAGTTGACTCTAGAAGTAGATTGCAGGATCATGTAGAAGAAGGGCCAAGATTTGATCCAGAGTCAAATGAGGCTGAAACTTCGAGAAGTGCAGAAATCAGAAGATCTACAAGGGAAAGGAAAGAACCTATAAGGTATAGTTATGATACATCTTTCCTAACAACAAACGATTATGCTTACATTGTGAAGACAGAAGAAGATCCAATCACTTATGAAGAAGCCAAAGATAAACAGAATTGGGAGAAGGCAATGCAGGAAGAGTATGATGCTCTACTTGAAAATGAAACTTGGGAATTAGTACCAAGACCAAAGAATCAAAAGGTTATTGGATGCAAGTGGGTATATAAAACAAAGAGGTTTGCAGATGGTAAGGTGTCTAGATACAAGGCTAGACTTGTGGTCAAAGGTTATGCCCAAACTTATGGGGTAGATTATGATGAAACCTTTAGTCCTGTTGCTAAGATGTCTACAATTAGGACATTGATTGCTATTGCTGCTTGTAAGGGATGGAAATTATCACAATTGGATGTGAAAAATGCATTTTTAAATGGATACATTGCAGATGAAGTATACATGGAGCAACCAGAAGGCTTCATGGAATCAATTGGACTAGATTATGTGTGTAAGCTCAAGAGAGCCTTATATGGGTTGAAGCAAGCCCCAAGAGCTTGGAATTACAGATTGGTCAAGTTCTTGAATGAATGTGGATTTCAAGCATCAAAGGCAGATAGTAGCTTGCTAGTGAAGGCAAGTGAAAATGGATACATTTACATGTGCATTTATGTTGATGATATTATTGTTACAGGAACAGATGTTCAAGGAATCAATGAACTCAAAAAGTAAATAGAGAAGGAGTTTAAGATAAGTGATTTGGGAAACTTATCTTATTTTCTAGGAATGCAGATTGTGTATACTCAACATGGAGTATATGTTTCACAAGAGAGGTATTTGAAGAATCTTCTAGTCAAGTTTAACATGGAAGATTGCAAGACCTCAACTACACCATTGGAGGTAAATCATAAATTAAGCAGGTATGGAGGTGAAGAATTCAATGATATGAAGAAATATCAGAGTTTGGTAGGTAGTTTAATCTATGCTACCTTGACAAGACCAGATTTGTCATATGCACTAGGTGTGTTGTCACAATTTATGCATTGTCCAAAGAAGACTCATTGGATTGCAGCCCAAAGGGTACTCAGATATATCAAGGGAACCCTAAGTGAAGGTTTGTACTATGGTTTCACTTCTGACACGAGAATCAAAGTGTTTAGTGATGCAGATTGGGCAGGTGACTCAGATGATAGAAGGTCTACTCATGGGTATCTCTGTTATGTTGGAGATAAGCTAGTTTCTTGGTGTTCAAGAAAGCAACATACAGTTGCTTTATCATCCACAGAAGCTGAGTATAAGGGAATGGTAGAAGCTGCAAAAGAAGTAATATGGTTGAAGACCTTGATGAAAAGTTTTGAGACTGATCATAGTACTCCAATAATTTTTGGAGACAATATGAGTTCTTTGTATTTGGCAGCTAATCCTGTTTTTCATGCCAAGACTAAGCATATAGAGATTCAGTATCATTTCTTGAGGGAAAAGGTACTTGATAAAGAGATTGAAGTGATGTACACTCCAACAAAAGAACAAGTGGCAGATATGATGACAAAGAGCTTGGATGGACCTAAGCTACAGAGATTCAAGGAGATGGCAGGAGTGAAGAAGAATGGAATAATCACAATTAGTGATTGAGGGGGAGCTGTTGGAACAAGCCAATCACAAATTGATGATTAAAGAGATCTTGAAGAATGTTTATGGTCAGAATGAAGTGAAGGAAAACACTTGTGAAAGTGAAGAAGATTTCAGGATGATGTCTTGTACACATATGTACATATAAGTGAAGAATCTTGTAAACTGAGTATAGTTAAATCCTTAGGATGATAAGGAGTAGTGTCATAGACGCGAGATGAGTCTAAAGTCATGTATATATAAGTTAATGATGACAAGAAATGTATGTGAGAGAGTGAGAGAGTCATTTGTAGATGACAAACTTCAGAAAGATGTGTAGAGAGTTTTTTCCCAGAAAATAGCGACGGGTTTTTTCTCTGAGTGCTCTCTGTCTGATCACGTGGATCAGAAATCCTTTTGTACACATCTAATTGAGAAGCTAATGAAGCTATGTCTAGAGTTTCAGAATCTAATTCCTTTCCTACTGTGAGAATGATCAATAGGAACATTCATATGTGAACTATGGAAACTGAAGTCTGGGAGTAGCGCATTTTTCCGTCTCAGTAT
>CM035434.1:26783971-26786471 GCA_020310875.1 Ceratopteris richardii | reverse complement strand
GGTAGTTTGGCAACTTTTTCTCATTGAGCATAGACCTAGCTGTTTCCACTATAAGTCTATTCCTTCTTTCTGCTACCCCATTTTGTTCAGGTGAGTACCTTGTAGTGATCTCTCTTTTGATGCCTCTTTCCTGCAAGAAATCTTCAAACTCATTGGAGAAATACTCTCCTCCACCATCTGACCTTAGCCTCTTCAAGCTTCTACCTGTTTGATTCTCAACAAGTGCAAGATACCTCTTGAAACAATTAAACACTTCATCTTTATGCTTCATAAAGTATAAAATGGTCCACCTGCTATAGTCATCAATAAAAGACACATAATATCTTGAACCAGAAATGGAAGGGTCCTTGCTAGGTCCCCAAACATCTGTGTGTACCAAGTCTAGGTAGTCTTCATGCATGAAACCTTTCCTTGAGTAGGGTAATCTGTGAGACTTACCAAATTGACATGATCCACATTTGTAAATCATGTGTTGCTTGGATACATTAGGTATCCCAAGCACACATTGATCCCTGCACATTTGCTTAAGAGTTCTTTCTCCTATGTGCCCTAATCTCTTATGCCATATCTCTAACTCTGAAAGTGTCTGATCCTTGTAATTATACAAAGCAATGTTTTTTGTATCTTCTAGCTCAAATGTAAATAATCTACCTGATTTCTCCCCTTTGGCTATCCTTCTGAATCCTTGTTTTGGGTCCTCCACATATGCTCCATGTTGTGTGAATCTGACCTGCAAACCTTTCTCCACAATCTGACCAACACTCATCAAATTCTTAATTATTGTTGGTACATAGAGTACCCTGCTTAATAGGTTTTGATTACCATCACATGTCTTCACATTTCCAATTTTGACAACAGAATCACCTGTTTGTACCTGATGTTTGCCCTTGGGCTCTTCCAAATCAGAAAGTAGTGCCACATTGCCAGCTACATGGTTAGAACATCCTGAGTCAATGTAAAATAAATGATCATCATTTGTACCTATCTTGGAGGTCATGTTCATGATCAATAAGGAGTCATCCTGCTCCTCTGTGTAGTTGTTGTAATCTCTTCTATTTCTGAATCCACCTTGGTAGTTTCCATTGTGGTTGTTGTTGTAGTTGTTGTTGTATTGGTTGTTGTACCCATTGTAGCTTTGATGTTGGTTGAATCTGCCTCTCCCTTGAGAGTATCCACCTCTTGAGTAGCCTCTTCCTCTCTGATTTTTGTAGTTCTTGTAGCATTCATCTGTGGTATGATTGGACAACCCACAGATGTTGCAAGGTGATGAGTTGTAGGGTCTCCCCCTACCTGATTTACCTCCTCTGCCTCTTCCTTTAGATGACCTACCTCTCCCTGCATAATTAGCTTGAGAGGTAGAGCCTTCTTCATCCTGTTTCTTCTTGCCTTTATCTTTAACTTTCTTATCAGTATAGAGAGCAGAGGGGTTATTACCTTTTGATTGATCTCCAGCCTTGGTGAACTTTGCTTCATGTGTAAATAGTTGGCCCATAAGTGTTGTGAGATCAGGGGTATGCATGTCCATGTAGAGGTCCATTGCAGTGGTGAAACTTTCCCACTTGTCATCTGCCTTGAGTCCATTTGTCACTTGCCTGACTATTTGCTCCTCCTCAATTTCCTCTCCAATGCTTGCTAGTTGGTCTGCCACATCTTTGATCTTTGTCAAATAATCTGAGACTGATTGCTTGGGCTGCTTCCTAAGTGTTGTGAACTCAATCCATAATTGGTTCTTCCTAGCCCTTGTGTTGGAAGAAAAATAATTTGACAAGGTTTCCCAAGTCTCTTGGGAAGTCTTACAGTTCCTTACATGAGGTAAAAGAAAGTCAGATATAGAGTTTAAGAGATAAGACCTTGCCAAAGCATCCTTTGCACACCATTGATTGAGCCTTTCATGTTCATCCTTTGTAGGTAGTCCTCTAGTCTTGAATGAGGGCAACTCCTCATCTCCTGATATGTATCCAAATAGACTTCTCCCTTGTAGATAGGTCTTCATTCTTAAGGACCAAGCTTGATAATTGTTTCTGTCCAATTTGTCAATGAAGGAAGGGAAACCATCACCCATGTTTACCTTCTATGCTCTGATACCACTGTTGAGAGTGATGGATGGATGCACTCAGGAAATCAGTTGGTGCTGCAAATCCTGCTTCACACCTGCCCTCTTTTCTCTTCAGATATGCTTAGTACACTAGCTTAGCTTCCAAATGACATAAAGAAACCTTATATGTGCTTTGGAAATGGTTTGGGTAATGATCAAACCAAAACAGATAACTTTGTACTTCAAAAATCAAGCAAAACTTTCTATTTCTGTAGTGATACCTGCTCAGACTTTTACTCAGTGTGTCCAGCACACTTAAAATTGGAACAATTCCTTTTGGGAGTATTAATGTACCTTAGTAAGCTACCAATCACAAGTGGAATCACTTCAATTGATAAACTATGCACTGAGAAATAAGTTTAGCAAAATTATAATCACCCCCGACTTTTCAAGAACTCTGCAGAC
>CM035434.1:26771471-26773971 GCA_020310875.1 Ceratopteris richardii | reverse complement strand
CTCTGATTGGACAACTCTTTACACATGAAGCAAAGATCACAAAGAATGGAGAGCAATCAAAAGGTAATAATCCCTCTGCCCTATATACTGATAAGAAGACTAAAGACAAGGGTAAAAGCAAGAAGGTTGATGAAGAAGGTTCTACCTCCCAAGCAAACTATGCAGGGAGAGGTAGATCATCTAGAGGTAGGGGCAGAGGAGGTAAGTCAGGTAGGGGGAGACCCTACAATCAATCTCCATGCAATATTTGTGGCTTGTCTAACCATACTACAGATGAATGCTACAAAAACTACAAGAACCAAAGAGGAAGAGGTCACCAAAGAGGAGGATACTCTCAAGGCAGAGGCAGATTCAATCAATCTCAAGGCTACCATGGCTACAACAATAATTACAACAATAGTTACAATCACAATGGCAATTATCAAGGTGGATACAGGAATAGGAAGGATTACAACAATTATGCAGAGGATCAAGATGATTCCTTGTTGATCATGAACATGACATCTAAATCAGGTATCAATGATGATCATTTGTTCTATATTGATTCAGGTTGCTCTAACCATGTAGCTGGAAATGTTGCCTTACTCTCTGATTTGGAAGAACCCAAAGGCAAGCACCAAGTGTAGACAGGTGATGACACTAAACATTCAGTTGTTAAAGTAGGCAATGTCAAAACAAGTGATGGTAATCAGAATTTACTAAGCAGAGTGTTGTATGTTCCAACAATCACCAAGAATCTGATGAGTGTAGGTCAGATTGTTGAAAAAGGTCTACAGGTCACGTTCACTCAACATGGTGCATATGTGGAGGATCCAAGACATGGATTCAGGAGGATAGCCAAGGGAGAGAAATCAGGTAGATTGTTTACCTTTGAACTTGAAGACACTAAGAATATTGCTTTGTACAACTATAAGGACCAAACTCTATCAGAATTGGAGATTTGGCACAAGAGATTAGGTCACATTGGAGAGAGGACCATAAAACAAATGAGCAGGGATCAATGTGTGCTTGGGATACCTAATGTATCCAAGCAACACATGATATACAAGTGTGGGGCTTGTCAATTTGGTAAGTCACACAGATTGCCCTATACCAAGAAAGGTTTTATGCATGAAGATTACTTGGAATTGGTGCATACAGATGTTTGGGGACCTAGCAAGGAGCCATCCATATCTGGATCAAGGTACTATGTGTCCTTTATTGATGACTATAGCAGATGGACTGTCTTATACTTCATGAAACATAAGGATGAAGTATTTAATTGTTTCAAAAGGTATGTTGCATTAGTTGAAAATCAAACAGGTAGACATTTGAAAAGGCTAAGGTCAGATGGTGGTGGAGAATACTTCTCCAATGACTTTGAAGATTTCTTGCAGGAAAGAGGCATCAAGAGGGAGATTACTACAAGGTACTCACCTGAGCAAAATGGGGTAGCTGAAAGGAGGAATAGACTCATTGTAGAGACAGCTAGGTCTATGCTTAATGAGAAAAAATTACCAAATTATCTTTGGGCAGAGAGTGTATCTACTGCCACATACTTAATCAACAGGTTGCCATCAAAGACACTTGATGGAATGCCACCCTATGAGGCTTGGCATGGTAAGAGACCATCTCTGGATCATTGCAAAATCTTTGGGTGTGTTGCATATGTGCATATTCCCTCACAGGTAAAGGGGAAGCTAGACCCTAAGGCTGAAAAGTGTATCTTCATTGGCTATGATTTGAATCAGAAAGGATACAGGTTCTATAACCCCTCAAACAAAGGCTTCAAGGTAAGCAGAGATGTCATTTTTGATGAAAATGATTCATGGTATGAAAATGAGTGCAGGAAAGTTAGCCTACCTTATGACATGGAAGAAGACTTTCCAAAGCTTATCAGACAAGAACCAACTCAGAAAGAGGACACAAGCTCAGATAATGAAGACACCATCAACATTGAAGAATTCAAGGCTTGGAAATCAAAAGGGAAGATGAAGATGAAGCAACTAGAAGACAATCCAGAATCCTCAACTCAAGCTATGAGGAGATCTCAAAGAGAAAAGAAGAAACCTATTAGGTATGGGTATGATACTTCACTTGTAACCAAGCACTCTGTATATCTTGCAAAGGATATCTTGAATGAAGAACCAGGTACATTTGAAGAAGCAATTACTAAACCAGAATGGAAGGAAGCAATGGATGAAGAAATGGAGGCTCTCAAGGAGAGTGATACTTGGGACTTGGTACCCAAGAAGGACTCCATGAAAGTGATAGGATCCAGATGGATCTACAAACTCAAGAGGAACTCAGATGGTACAATAAACAGGTATAAAGCTAGGTTGGTAGCCAAGGGTTTTGCACAAACCCAAGGCATTGATTATGAGGAGACATTTTCTCCTGTGGCTAAGATGCCAACTATCAGAATTATGGTGAGTGTAGCTGCATCCAAGAATTGGAACATGTACCAATTGGATGTGAAGAATGCATTCTTGAATGGATGGATATCTGAAGAGGTCTACAT
>CM035434.1:26606092-26723592 GCA_020310875.1 Ceratopteris richardii | reverse complement strand
AATGACATGTCCCAATAAAATGCCACTTTTTACTGCAATGATGCTCTTGAACAGATTGAGCACCATCCTGAATTTCCTGCATCTATCAAAACAAGTTTTCCGATGCAACAAGTGTTGTACTTTTTTCTCAAACACTAAAAAGTCATCCACAAAGACTTGCATGAAATCCTGCAAATAAGGTTCAAACACTTTATGCACCACATAATTGAACGAGGGCGGTCCATTCTTCAATCCAAAACTCATGACTGTAAATACATAAGCACTAAATTCTGTAATGAATGCAATCTTGTGCTGATCTTCCTTAGCAACACAAATTTGATTGTATCCTGAAAATCCATCCAAAAAACTATACATCTCGTGTCCAGCTACTGCATCCAATACAGCATCAGAAAACGGCATTGAAAAGGGATCTATAATTGCTGCTACATTTAATTTTTTATAATCAACACAACTTCTCAACTTTCCATTCTTTTTGGGACCACTATAATAGGAGACAACCATGTGACCTGTGTTGAAAGTGTTAAACGCTATTTATTCTAACTGTCAGAAGTGCGTTTAAGCGATTCTTGGGTTCTTGGGAGTGGAAGGGGTCTCTTAGACAGAGGCCCTATACTTAGTTCCCAACTAACCACTTACACACAGCAATATACTGATACTGAGTGCTCTATCAAGATTCTGTTGTAATTAGATATTCCCGTTCACGGCTTAGCTCAGCCACATGTACTAAATACACTAAGATATTATGTTGCATCTGCACCTAACTTACTGACAATATCAGAAACAAGAGTAAGCGTTAAACCTTTACCGAATAGGTACCACAATCCTACCAATGTCCGAAGACACAGAGAATCCAGGTATTCAGATACACCGTACTGAAGGTTCAGTACGCAACCCAAGAAATCTTTATTGTAGCTTAATTTTTACCATAGGAGGACAGATCTCAATATTGAAAGCAATACAGTACAGATCCGTATCCCAGACACATGACCATGACCACACAGACTTCCTCAGCACATCACGGTGTATTACCAGAAGATTCAACACCATGATACACCTACTTAGTTGCACAATACCATAGGAACTCCACAGAATAACTCGCTCAGACCACAGTCGGATAATCTTCTGAACAACTATGAAACTCACCAACAGACAGGTATTGACAGATAACAAAACAGGAACAAGAGCAATATACTCAGGAATGCTCCACAACAACACAGTAACATTCACTTAACCACCCAGATAGACAGTCTGGTGATCTTCCCGATCGTCTATAAAGTTAACAAACAGAACATATGTCGACGGCAGACAAGACAAGAGGTGAACATAAAACTCAGAATATTTGAAATTATGCAAACAACACTACAGTAACGTCCCGCTCAGTCACCCAGACAGACAGTCTGGTGATCCACCATGGAACGTCACTGGCACGTCTTTTCTTGATTTATATAACTTTTACAAACTGTCTGTAACAACTTTTCGCTCATGCGAACAAGATTCAGTTATACATTTCCAATCCGACGGCCACTAACACTCTGGCATGCACGGTGGACTCGAACCCGTAGGTTTACAAAACTACTGCTCATCTATAATGCCTTCTAAGTACATATTTCTAGCTAATCCAAAGGTGCAGGCGATCTTTTTCTTTAGTGTTTCTAATAATTGTTTGAGTGTGTCCGGTTCTATTAGCTGTGCATCTATTCTTACAGAACTTAAGGCTATGGCTTCGGTGAGCAAAATTTTTGCTTGGGTCTGCAGAAAGGCTTCCTGTAAATAAAATTCGTTTGCGAACGTCGCATCTCTGGATACCTTCATATCTGCAACTTGTTGCTCCATCTTGTTTACTCTTTCCTTCTGATTTTCCAGCTGATTCTCCCTTCTTTCGATTTCTTGAATCTGAAAATTTACGGTTCTGGAGTATGACTCCTTTTTGTGTCGGAGATCTGATATTAACTTCTGTGTTTGAGCTTCCTTGATCAAATAATGTTTGAGCATGTTATTGAAATCTGATAAATTTTCTTTTGTTCTTTGAAGTTCTTCTTCTGTTAGCTTAGCTTGCCTCTGTTGTTCTTGGTTTTGCTGCACCACTTCATTGAGTTGCACTCTGGTCTCTTCCAATAGATTACCTAATGCTACTCTGGCATCTTCTTTATCCTTTAGATCGATCTTCAACTGACTGATTTCGGCCTGTGCTTCGCTTAGTAATTTGTCCTTTTGGTTGAGATCTGCCAGTGCGGTATCTCTTTGATCGGCAATTTTCTGTTTTCCTGCAAGCTGGGCTTGGAGATGGGTAATTTGGGCGTGCAGTTGATGGTTTTCTACTTTGACCGCATCTATTTCTTCTTGCAGAGGCGTGATATCTGCTTCTAGGACGTCCACCTTGTGTTGTAACTCATTTCGGATATTATTTGTGACTTCTCTCATTTGGATTGGTAATTGTTGTGATAGGTTAATGAGCAATTGACCCATGTTTGCCAGTTCAGAGATTACGGGAATCGAAGGAAGTGGGAGATGTTGGCGAGGTTGAGATGAGGACGTGGTGAGGAGTTGTTGGGAGTTGGGTGGGGAGTAGTTTGGGGATGAGGAAGAGGAGTCAACGGGTTCGTCAGGGTGAATGGGTTGGATGGGGATAATGGTTTCAATTGGCGGCTCCGGTGGGGGAGTGGGAAGAACAGAATTTGACTCTCTTACCTTATCTCTGGTGTGTTGTGCAGTTTCTTCGGCTGTGGAGTCAACTCCCTTAATTAGTTCTTCGAGAACTTCTTTAGCAATTTGTTCCTCATCTGCTTGCTATTCCCACTCAGATTGTTGCTGGGATGCTTCTTCTGTAGAGGTTGTATCGGTTTCAGTATGATTCTCCTGTTCTTGTTGCTCCTCTTCTGACGACGATTGTGCGGATGATTCATGTTGCATCGATGTTGCGGTGTCGTGGAATGTTTCTTCGTCATGTTTTTCTTCTTCCTTGTCGTTATCTTTGTTTCCTTTGGCTGATCCCTGTGCTTCACTCTCAGAAGAACTGATTATGATTCTCTTTCGACGGAATAGTTGGTTTAGCTCCTCTTCATCTTCTTCATCATCATCCCATAATTGTACAGATTCTTCATGTCTTAGAACAAGCCCACGGGGTGGTGGTTGTGCTGCAAGTATTGCCGAAAAAAGGAAGGACAGGATGTGCGACAATCTGGACCTTGGCATGCCTCCCTTATTCACCTGTTTATTTATGGATACGCACTCTCGGTGAATGCGGTGGAAGAAGAATGATGTGAAGTTGACTGGTTCTCGAGCAGCTAAATCGATAGCGGACTAGAAAGACCTAGAGATGCCATAAGTTTGCTTTTGGAGATTAAGGATGGCTACAAGGAATTGCAGCGCAGATCTTTCAGGTTCAGATCAACATAGGATCGCGTACTCGTTTGATGAATACCTAGGAAATAATTCTATCATTCTTGCGACTGGCAGATTCGGGCCATTTTCCCGACCTTGCCGAGGGAGTCTAAACGCTTCTGCAAAAGCTTGGAAGGTGATCAGTGTACCGGATGGGAGGGAGGTGATCGGCCAGCTCTGCTCGGTGGCAGGTGTGTTGGCGATGGCGGAGATGATCTGGGCAAAGAATGGGTGGGATTCCACTGAATGCCAAGGCAGTTCAGCGAAATTGGATAGCCCACGAATGCGCAGGAACTCTCTTACGTCGGCAGGGAGTCCATCACGGAAGGCGGCATAGTTAGCCAAAGCTTCCATGGTGCACACAGAGACAGTAATCACAGGTACACAGAGCACAGGGTACGCACAATAACACAAATCACACAAACACAATAGCGATTTTCGGCGAAACAGAAAAGGTTAAGTAGATGTGTTGCAGGGGAGAGCAATCAAGAATGACTAATAATCGTGCGGTATTGAGATGATAATTCTTAACTTCGGTATGCATGTGTGAGTAGCTGGCAAGGGCAAGGCGGCTGTGGACATAATTAGGTATCAAAAACACGGATATTTACAGACTTATTTTATTAAGCACGCCAAAAAAGAAAAGAAAAGAAAATAAAAGAAAAGAGAACGCCAAAAGACGCGACTAACCGTGAAACGTTTTAGTGTGGGTTAGATGTGTGTTGATACGGCCGCAGCTTCAAACCGTTGATGACTTTCGGAAGAGGAATTCTGGTCAATGTAGTCAGCCGAAAAGTTGTTGAGCCCACTTGTTCAGAAATCTAGTAGGGACCAAACCATCGTAACTTGAATTTGCCAGCAAAGCGATTCGACTTTGCATTGTAAAAGAGTACAAGTTGTCCCACCAAAAAAATTGGAGTCTTTAGATATCGATCATGTGTTCGAGCTTGTCTTAGCTGTACTTCCTGCATAGTCAAAAAATTGTGCCATCGATGCTCGTCTAATTCTCTGAGTGTATCCAACCGAAATGACAGTGATTCTTCAGGTAGCAATTTCTGAGAGATTGTTACTCGTAAACTTGGTATAACTATCTCCATCGATGCTATTGCTTCCAATCCATAAGCTAGTTTGAAAGGGGTTAGTCCTGTTGTTACCTTGTATGTAGTCCGATATGCCCATAATACTGCAGGTAGCAGTTGATCCCATCTTTTCGGTGTTTCCAAAATGAGTTTTCGAAGCATATTCAACAAAGTCTTATTTGTACTCTCAGCCAAACCATTTGCACGAGGATAATGTGGTGAACTAAATTTATGTGTGACCTGAAATGAATGTGTGAGTACTTTCATTAAATTGTTGACAAAATGAGTGCCTTGATCTGTAACAAGTTCCAGTGTAACAAGTTCCAGCGGTAAGCCAAAATGTGGAAAGACATCCTTCAGTAGACACTTAGCTACCGCAACAGCTGTGGCAGACCGTAAAGCCCAGGCTTCTGCCCATCTGGTAGCATAATCAGTACATGTCAAAATATAACGATTATTACTGAGGATTGCTGGTGGTGTAATAGGGCCAATGAAATCTAGACCCCACTTCTGAAAAGGCTCTAATGGCAAGACAGGTTGTAGAGGGAAAAGGTGACGTTGCAGGGGCTACAGATCTCTGACAACTATCACATTGTTTGACAAACTGTGATACATCCATGTACATAGTAGGCCACCAAAGACCACTTTGCAGAATTTTCCGATGTGTTAGGTCTGCAGCAAAATGGCCACCGGAAGGAATTGAGTGAGCCAAATTAATGACTGAGTTAACTTCATGTGGTGGAACACAACAAAGTAAAACTCCAGTGTGATCTATATAGTATAATTCCCCAGCAATCAACCAAAATCGGCGACTGAAAACTGAAATTTTCCTTCGAATTGCAGGGGAAATCTGAGTAGGAAGGTATCCATCAGTGAGGAAGGTCAAGATCTGATCATAATATGTAGATGGCATAGGTGGGTCTGTAATTTCAGAGACATAAATTGCCGGTGTTGTGTCATCTATACCGACCGGAGCTTCACCAGAATCTAAGTGAGAGAGAAAATCTGCTAAGGCATGTGAATTGACTGGCCGATGAATAACTTCGTAGTCGAACTCTTGTAAAAGCAGAACCCATCGTGCTAATCGACCACCTAAATGTTGTTGCCGAACTAGATAGACAAGTGCAACATGATCTACATGAAAAGTAAATCTACGGCCCAGCAAATAATGTCTGAATTTCTTGATAGAATATACTAGACCTAGACATTCTCTCTTTGTTACAGAGTAATTCTTTTCAGCAGGGGCTAATCTTTGACTTGCATAGTACACTGGTCTGAACCACTTATCGGTTTGTTGCATTAGAACGCTCCCTATTGCTATATCTGAAGCATCAACAAATACATGAAATGGGCTATCCCAGTCAGGAGGCTGTAAGATTGGAACCTGTGTTAGTAATCCCTTTAGACGATCAAAAGCAGTTTGACAGTCCGGGGTCCAGTCAAATTATCGAGGAGTCTTGGTTATCAATCGGTTCAGTGGTATTGCCAAATGAGCAAGCCACCGTAAGTGTCGACCATGCCATCTTACTTGGCCCATGAAGCGCATTACTTCCTTAGGTGTAGTGGGTACAGGTGCTTCTAACACAACTGTGATTTTATCTGGATCCACCTGTATACCCTTTGCAGATACAATGTGACCAAGTAGCTTTCCACATGAAACTGCAAACACAGATTTGTTTGGGTTCAAACAGAGTCTGTATTCTCTGCACTTTTCAAAGCAGCACCGTAAATGGAACAAGTGTGCTATCATCTTACCGAAAATCAAAAAATCATCAAGATATACTTGCATAAAAGAGGTAAGGTAAAGAAAATATTTCCTGCATACACCTTTGGAACGTACTTGGGGCATTTCTGAATCCAAACCACATAACAGTACATGCGAAAACACCCCAGTTGGTAATGAAGGTGGTCTTCGGTATATCCTGTTCAGCCATTCTAACTTGATTATACCCACTGTACCCATCTAAGAATGAATACATTTCATGTCCTGCTACTCTATCAAGCATTGTGTCAAGAAAAGGTAGCGGAAATGGATCAGGCACCGTAGCTGCGTTCAGTTTTCGGTAATCTACACATATTCGTAACTGCTTATTCTTTTTAGGGACAATAACAATTGGTGAGATCCATTCAGCATGCTCTACTGGTACAATAAATCCGACTTTGAGTAGTCTATCAAGTTCTGCCTTTACCTGTGATGCATAGTTTGGATTCATCCGGTAGCTGGGTTGCTTAAGTGGTTTTGCTTCCGGCTTCAGCATGACCCTGTTTTGATAGATGCGCGGGTCCAAACCCTTCATATCTTTGTAGTCCCATGCAAATACATCAGAAAATTCTTGAAGTAGTTGGATTAAATCTGCTTGAAATAATTCCGGTAAGCTCTCTTTTATCTTAATAGGTCGTGGATTTTCTTCATCACCTAAATTGTAGGTGGTCAGTTGATCTTCTGGAACATAGAATTGTCGAGGCTTCTCTGTATTCTCAGATGGCTTAAAAAGTTGTTGTAGATCAGCGTCATCTATGGTAGCCTTATCTTCTTTCATATCTTTTTCTGTTACAGTCATCACCGTACAAATCGTAGGATTCCAATTATCTACAATAGATCATAGATCAATAGTTCCTAGGGAGATCAAGTCAATGTTATTTTTCAGAAACTCTTCTTCTTCATCATCTGACAACCCATCTAGCATATGGACTGGTTCTGCAAAATACGGTCTAGCATGTAACTCGTAGGGTTGTATAGCATCTAATTTTACAACGTATTTATGATTATTATCTTTGAAAGTGAGTTCCTGTGCAGACCAATCTTGTATCACCTTAGCGTGCTTCAGCCAAGGTCGGCCGAAAAGGAGATTATAATCAAGGGTGGATTCCGGTAATTCTAGTATGACAAAGGTCATTTTAAATGTTGTACCTTGTAAAGTTATTGGTACATTTCGTACAAGTCCTACGGGATGAACTCTTGATTGGTCGGCCATTCTGACAAAAATCTGAACTGGTTCGATTTCGGTCCACCCTAACTTTTTACATAGTGCAACAGTAGCAATGTTGACACCAAATCCTCCATCAATTAGTACCTGTGTGATTTTATGATTTTTATACCATACCGTAATTAAAGGAACTGAATGATCGACCGTAGAATCAGGTTTCAGTTGCACTGTTGCTGTTGCTGGAATGCAAGAAGGCACAGGACTGAACTGTTGTTGGAATTGTTGTCGAACTCCTGGTACTAGTGCAAGTAATTGGCCCAGAGGAAGAGTGATGGATACTTTAGATAAAATTTCCCAGGCCTTTTGTGATTGGATTGTATTTTCCACAGATTCTGAAGATGATGCGCCTACTGAAGATGATGTGCCTGCTGCTGAATTAGAATCCTATTGTTGTGTTCCTTCCTCGGTTAACGGAGCCTGGGTCACCGGAATAGGATCTGGGAACACTGGAGGTTCTGCGGTGGTCCATTGACTAGCTTTATCATACATCCTTTGTTGTTCATGTATGCCTGGTTCAAATATTTCTACTGCTGGTTGCAGTTGTTTACCGGATCGGGTCTGAATTACTGCTGCGTGCATTTCTACTGGTGTGATTTGTACCAAATTAGCCATTGGGTTTTGACGTTCTTTCTTCCTCTGATCATACTCAGCTGCATCCTTACAAAATCTTCTAATGTGACCAAATTCACCACAAAAATGACAGCGCGGTGGTGGCAAATTGGGATTTTCCGGTGCTGGTCCGGCCTACCAGTGGTTTGCATTGTAATTATTATTTCTCTGTCCTCTGTAATTTCGATAACCTTGTTGCTGGTTGTTTCTCATTTGCGGAGGTACATAGTGATTGGCTGGCTACCCTAGTTCCTGTATAATTGCATTGACAGTTGCTGGTCCCTGTACTTTGGCGTTATATGTGCCGTTTTCGGTGGTGTGTCCGGTAGTGTAGCAGATAGCACAAAACAACTGATTAAGTGCATAAGTGGCACTAGTATGGCTTGAATTCTTGCACATAGTGCAATACATCTGTCTGGTCGGGTCTTCGGTGATATTTCTATTTGCTTTTAACCACTCCAAATCTTCTGTAAATCCTCCAACCTTGTTTTCCAGCTGCAAAGCCATTGCAATCACTGCATCTAGCGTCATAGCTCCTACACAGCGTATGATCATAATCTGTTTAAGTTGCGGAGTCAATCCATTGATAAACCATTGAGTAGTAACGTCATTCGGTAGGTTGGCATGTGCTGGTGGTAACTGCCTCAAATGAGTCCTGAATAGAGTGGCGTATTCCTGTACTGTTTGAATGATCTTCTGTCTATTGTTTCGCAGGTAGTCAAAAATTTCGGCTAGATTCTTCTTTAGCCTGAATCTCTGCAAAAAGGCATCCCTTACTGCTTCATAGGTGCCGAAATGGTTAATATCATATTCTGTAAGCCATCTAGCTGCTTCGTTAACCAATGTCGGTTGGAAAACAATAGCCTTATATGCTGGTTCAGGTGGATGGTTGAGAACTGCGTAACTTATCTCAAAGGTGCGTACATGAGCATCTGGGTCATCTCCTGGGAATCCACCAAATTTGGTGTACGTTACTCCTATTAGAGTCAGCCTTGGTGGGCATAGTTGTTGTTGTTGCTGCTGTTGTTGTTGTTGCTGCTGTTGTTGTTGCCCGTTCATGGCTTTGATGGTTGTATTGTGACTATCTTCTGTATCTCGGGGCTGAATATCTGAACTATTGGAATCTGTATCGTCGGCCTGTGCACTTTTCGGTTTGATAATCTTGTTCAGTATGTTTCGAATCTCGGTTTCGAACAAGCTACCTTCCTTCTTGATGTCAAATGTAGGTACGGCTTAGCTCAGCCACATGTACCGAATACGCTAAGATACTATGTTGCATCTGCACCTAACTTACTGACAAGATCAGAAACACGAGTAAGCGTTCAATCTTTACCGAATAGGTACCACAATCCTACCAATGTCCGAAGACACAGAGAATCCAGGTATTCAGATACACCGTACTAAAGGTTCAGTACGCAACCCAAGAAATCTTTACTGTAGCTTAATTTTTACCGTAGGAGGACAGATCTCAATACTGAAGGCAATACAATACAGATCCGTATCCCAAACACACGACCACAACCACACAGACTTCCTCAGCACGTCACGGTGTATTACCAAAAGATTCAACACCACGATACACCTACTTAGTTGCATAATACCATAGGAACTCCACAGAATAACTCGCTCAGACCACAGCCGGATAATCTTCTGAACAACTATGAAACTCACCAACAGACAGGTATCGACAGATAACAAAACAGGAACAAGAGCAATATACTCAGGAATGCTCCACAACAACACAGTAACGTTCACTTAACCACCCAGACAGACAGTCTGGTGATCTTCCCGATCGTCTATAAAGTTAACAAACAGAACAGATGTCGACAGCAGACAAGACAAGAGGCGAACATAAAACTCAGAATATTTGAAATTATGCAAACAACACTACAGTAACGCCCCGCTCAGTCACCCAGACAGACAGTCTGGTGATCCACCACAGAATGTCACTGGCGCGTCTTTTCTTGATTTATATAACTTTTACAAACTGTTTGTAACAACTTTTCGCTCGTGCGAATAAGATTCAGTTATACATTTCCAATCCGGAGGTCGTTAACACCTGATTAACCGGCTTAATAAATCCAACTACCAACAATTTATCAATTTCCTCTTTAACCTGCTTAGCAAAATTAGGATTCATCTGATACCTTTGTTGCATAATCAAAATTGCATCTTTCTTTAAATTTATCCTATGATGATGTAAATCAAGGTTTATTTCTTTCACCTGTGAGTAATCCCAAGCAAAAACATCCACATATTCCTTTAATAAGCAAATCAGGTCTTCCATGAACTGACCCTCTAGTTTTTTGCTTACTCTCACCATCTTTGGTTCAGTCTCCGTCCCCAAATTAATTTCTTATAGTTCGTCCTCTTTTACCCTGCCAGAACTTGCATATTTATATTCATGAATCTTTTCAGCGAAATTAATTACCTCTTTCTCTTGCTACTCTAGCTTTTGCTGCGTAGGAATTTCTAGACTTTGTTCAAACATCTGTCGCAATCGTGCACCTTCCAATGCATTGCCTGGAACTGGCTCACTTGACTTCTCCACTACTTCATCATCCTTTGCTAACACACCTTCCACATCTACTTCTAAAAGTGGTACAACAGTTGGCTTTGCTTTCAAAAATTCTTCCTCCTCATCATCTTCTATTTCATCTGCCAAACTAATAGTCTGAGCCATCAATGGTTTCTCCTGTACCGACATGTTTCTTCTACCTTACATGGGAATTGTCACCTACTTTTTACCTTTTGTAATCACCACTACATTCAATCCCCAGTCTTGCTTAACTTTAGCCAATCTGAACCAAGGTCTTCCTAACAGCATTTCATACGGGTATGTAGACTCAGACATTCTAATTACCACAAAGTTTACCATGAATGACATCCCTGAAATTATGATTTGTCGGTGCTTTAGAATGCCCAATGATTGAAATCTAGTTTGATTTGCCATTTTTACTTGAAAAGGTGCTGCAGCCAAAGCCCCTTTCCCCATTTCTTTAAAAATGTGCTCAAGCAATATATTCACTCCTGAACCACCATCAAGCAACACTTCATCAAACCTCCTTTGGTCATACTGTGCCTGAATTATTGGCACAATAAAATCTACATCCATTGGATCAATATTATTAGCTGATGTCAATGTTACCTGCATAGCTGCTGGCTCTGACTATTGTCCAACAAGTCTCTTCAATAACTTCTCCCTAAAAGTTGGTACCAAAGATAATAACTGATCTAAGGATAATTGTAAAGGAGAGTTAATGATTACCTCAAATGATTCATTATCTAAATCTTGCTTGGACTTAGTCTTATCCTACTTCATTTTTTGTATGAATATTGCATCATCCTGCTCTTGAGATGAACTTGAAAATTGCACCTGTTTTTGTTGATCCTACTGGATCCATTTTTGAACATGGTCTCTTGTATGTCTTTGTTCTTGCTAGTCGATGGGACCTTTATTTTTAGACCTTGTAACTACCAAGACATCCACTTCTTTGACCTTACCACATTGCTTGCAATCACAATTCCACTGATTTTCATGATTCAGTTGTAGGCTTCCTGATGTACTGGCACCTACATCATTACAAGTTACAACTCCCTAGGCAGAGCCTTCGTGAAAAGGTGTGCAATGTTTTCTTGGGTGGGCACATATGCCAAGCTGATCTCCCCAGCAGAGAACCTCTCCTTGACATAATGATAATGCACCTCAATGTGCTTAGTGTGATCATGGAACACAGGGTTCCTCGCAACTGCCAATGCGATCTGACTGTCAGTGAAGATTGTGGTGGCAGAAGATTGACCAACACCCAAATCAGCCATAAGGCGTCTGAGCCACACACACTCAACAGTAGCTGTAAAAGCTGCCCTATACTTAGCTTCACAACTGAAAGTGGCCACAGTAGGCTACTTCTTTCTCAACCAAGATATACATGAGCTACCAAGCATGAAGCAAAAGCCACTAGTGGACACACAAGTGTCATAGCAACCAGCCTAGTCAGAGTTAGAAAAACATGCAAATCTGGTGGTACTGATCCCCTTTTGGGATAAAACAACCGAAGTAGCTGAGTACCACTCAAGTAGCGAAAGATGCACTTAACCGCCTGCCAATGCTTGACACATGGGCAATGCTTGACACCTGGGCAATGCATAAACATGCTCATCTATGAGACAGCAAACTGAATATCTGGTCGAGTAATGCATAAGTAAATCAAGCATCCAACAGGCTGCTGATAGAGAACAACATCAAATAAAACTCCAGCATCCTAAAGACTCAATCGTAAACTTGCATAAATTGAATGCCCAAATAGTGATGCAAATGTCCCAAATCAGACATCTCAAATGAGGCATGTAAATCAGCCTTAAAATCAGTAATATGCCTCTCATAAGGACCAGTGAGGAGCATGTCATCAACATAAACCACAATTATCAGAAGTACATCATTAGCACACTTAACATATAAGGTGCTTTCTGTTGGAATATTCTCAAAACCATGTGCAATTAGATAGGCATGTATCTTTTCATACCAAGCACATGGTGCTTGCTTTAAGCCATATAATGCCTTCTTTAACTTGCACACCTAGTTCTCATGCCCTTTCTACACAAAGCCACGGGGCTGAAAACCATACACTTCTTCATGCAATTTGCCATTCAAAAATTCCATTTTAATGTCCAATTGATGTACATTCCAACCATGATGAGCTGCAAGTGCACATATGCTACGAATAGTAGTCATTCGCCAAGTAGGAGCAAAGGTTTCATAAAAATCAATGCCTCTTTCCTTCGCATAACCCTTTGCAACAAGCCTAGCCTTATACCTGTCAACTGTGCCATCAGGTTTATGCTTCAGCTTGTATACCCACTTAGTGCCAATGGCCTTCTTGCCAGGAGGCAAGTCACATAAAGACCAAGTACCATTCTTCATTATAGCATCATATTGACATGGCATAGCAACCATCCAATTTTCTGAATTTTGTGCTTCATCAAACGAAGCAGGCTCAGTCTCATCACAGAGACTAGATGAAGCCATAGCATAGAAATATGATGCAAAAGAGGCACTATGAGAGCCTTATTGAGTACGATATGACAGAGGTGCATCTAATTTGCTGTCACGCAAAGTCTGCACCAGCCATTTTGGCATAGTTTTTGCCTCCTCAATATCAGCTCTCTCATCAACAAGTGCATCATGTAAATCTGCATCAAAAATGGAACGATATGCATCATCACATGAAACTTGCAAAGGTTGAAAAGTTGCCTCATTAGGACCAGCACTAGAGTGTTCACCTGTAAAAAGAGGCAGCAAAGTATCATACATGTCTTTGGAGCTAACAGATGTCTCCTTAGTACATGAAAGCAATGGCTAAATAGAATCTTCCACAAAAACAACATCACGGCTAACCAGAATGTGTTTAATTAGTGGATGATAGGGATGATAGCCTTTACTTTTAGAACTGTACCCAACAAAAATACATTTTACTGCTTTATCATCCAATTTTTTGCGATGTTGTTCAGGCACTAATGCATATGCCAAACAACCAAAAACATGCAGATGAGCAATAGATGGCTTGCGATCATGCCAAACCTCATATGGATTCATAGACTGCAACACTTTAGTGGGACACCTGTTAAGTACATATGCTGCACACATGACAGCCTCACGCCAGAAACTGTGGTAAAGCCTGATTCTTGACCATACACCTCGCCATCTCCATGGCTGACGTATTCTTTCATTCAGCAACTCCATTTTGTTGAGGTGTATATGACATTGTACACTGGTGTTTTATCCCATGTTCAGCCAAGAATCCATTAAAATCAGAAGACATATATTCCCCCCCTCGATCAGAATGGAGGGTGCCCAATTTACATGCTGATAGATTTTCAGCCAAAACCAAAAATTGTTCGAAGCACATGAACACTTCGGACTTTGCCTTCAATGGATATACCCATGCATGCCTAGAAAAATCATCAATGAAGGTCATGAAGTAAAGATAATCTCCAAAAGAAGGTGTCTGCATAGGACCACAAACATCATTATGTACAAGTTGCAATTATGTGTAACCCGAACTAAACCATCTTTTGGACATGATGAATGCTTCATTTTTGCCCAAAATACACCCTTCACATACATGTTTATTGGGTGCCTCAAGTTTGGGCAAAGAGGACACCATTTCAGATTTCTGCAGGTGTAGCAAACTAGCAAAATTCAGATGACCAAAGCATGCATGCCAAAGCTTTGCATCTGCCATAGCCTGCGAATCATGTACTGCACATGCTGAGTCATTCATAGATCTATCATAGTCTTTGAGCTTATATAGCCCACACCATAAAATGCCAGAAGCAATAATCATGTTGCCATTTGACAGATCATGAATTGTACACCTGTCATCAACAAATTTCACAACCAAGCCGATCTTGGCTAAAGCAGAAACTGATAACAGATTTTTCTTGATCCCTAGCACAAACAAAGCATCTGACAAAGTGAAAGAACTACCATCAGCGGTAGTCAAAATGATCTTACCAACTCCCATAACAGGATAAGAGGAGTTGTTGGCACATGTAACAGTATTCTCTATAGGGGCAGGCTCGAGTGAAGAGAAGAAACTGCACTGTGAGGTAATATGTTTGGTTGCCCCATTGTCAAAGTACCAAACATCTGAGTCTACTACAAACATGCACTGCTCATGAGAAGATGGGTCAAAACTACAAACAGTAGTAAACACCCATTCTTCTTCCTGGACAACATTAGCAGACTCTGTTTTTGGTGTAGAGGCCTCTGCAACAACCATTCCAGCCTCTTTCTTTTTTCCCTCTTTAGCAGCCAATTTTGGACAGTTCTTTATGATATGATCATTTCCTTTATAGTACTTACAAAACAATTTCTGCTTTTCTAATTTCTTTTCATCTTTGTCTTCCCTCTTCTATTGTGCAGAATTAGCAGATTTTTGCTTACTAATTGAAAAGCTCCATCTTCCTTTGCCCTTCTGACTAGCCAGGAAAGCTTGATCTGCAACACACAGAATGGAGTTGGTTCTGCCTGGTCTGTTCTTCTTGCAATAGAATAGAGACTAACTCCTCAAATGATAAGGCATTTGGATTGCCATTCATCATCAAATGAAGAGTAGAAGTAAAACTCTGATATGAATCAGGAAGACCATTCAGAACAATCTGCACAAGTGAGCTATCTGGTATAACCTCATTAGTAGAAATCAACTATTACTTCAAGTTTTTGATCGTTGTTAGAAAATTGTCCATAGAATCACCTTCATTCATGTGCTCACTCTCCAACTATTTTTGGAGGTAAGCAACACGAGCCTCATTCCTAGCTTGTTACAATGTGGTAAGTGTATCAAAAGCATCCTTAACTGTTTTGCAAGAGCGAATGTGAGGAATAATGGCACATTTGATAAACAAAGCTATCAATGCATGTGCTTGGGCATCTCTGCCATCCCAACAAATTTGCTTTGCAGTAGGTGCAACAGAAACCGTAGCACAAACAGGAATATGCAGAATATCATCATCTTCCACACCTTCTGCATCAGCTTCAGTACCTGCAGTTGTAAGAGTTGAAGGTGTGATAGGACATTTTTCAACACCCTGCACAATGTTCCACAGTCCTTTTGCAACCAATACATATCGCGTCATATAAATGCATAATGGGTAGTTGGTACCATCCAACTTATCCTCAACAACCAACATACAGAATACATCACTGCTTTCAGCCATGGCCGGTGACTAAAATCCTTGATGTAGAAAATTGACTATATCTCAAAAAGTTGAACAAAACTGCCCAGAAAAATTCTGCTAGACCTGTAGTAGACTTTGAGATGCTTATACTGGCGAACCAAAACTGGTATATACCTTTGGCACAAAAAGGCAAAATAGCTTGCACAAGCATTGCGATAGTGTGCTCGGAGGCCGAAACGAGCTCAGATCATGATTTCAACACCACATAGCAAATTCGTTTTGATCTGTGAAACACGTTGAGTATACATAACAAATTTCATGTGATTCTGAGACCGTGATCGAAAAGGTGTCGATGACGCCCTAGATAGAGTGACGATCTGCTCTGATACCAATCATTGGAGTTAGACATTTGTGGAAGCATGCAAACAACACAAGGAAGAAGAAGAAGCTTGGAGCACAACACACAATACTGAATGTATTACTAGAGAATGTACAAAGATAAGTAGCCCATTAGGGCAATAGGCATATATACAAGCGGGGGGGAAAAAAACCTCCTAAAGAGGGAAAAAAGTGCCTGGGGGTCCTAGTGTGTTCACACACATCACTACCTAAATATATCAACACCCTAGGTGCCTACTTCAAACCATAAAGAGCTTTGTTCAATTTGCACACATGATTTACCTTGCTTGGGTCTTCACCAGGAGGTTGAGCCATGTAAGCCTCCTTTGAAATCTAGCCATTGAGAAAAGCATTCTTCACATCTAGTTGATACATATTCCAATTTCTAGATGCAGCTACACTTACCAATACTATGATGGTTGGCATTTTAGCCACAGGTGAAAAGTTTTCTTCATAATCAACTCCTTGGGTTTGTGCAAAACCCTTAGCCACAAGTCTAGCTTTATACCTGTTTATGGATCCATCTGAGTTCCTTTTGATTTTGTAAATCCATCTAGAACCAATTATCTTCATTGATGCCTTCTTGGGTACTAGCTCCCAAGTGTCATTCTCTTGGAGTGCTTCTATTTCTTCATCCATAGCTTCCTTCCATTCTGCTTTGGTACTTGCTTCTTCATATGAAGAAGGTTCTTCAAGTGATGAATCTTTAGCAAGATAAATGGAATGCTTAGTAACTAATGAAGTATCATATCCATATTTGATTGGTTTCTTACCCTCTCCTTGTGACCTTCTTACTGCTTGTTTGGATGATTCAGGTATGTCTTCCAACCTCTTCATAGGCCTTTCCTTTTGATTTCCATGCTTTGAACTCTTCCAAGTTGATGGTGTCCTCATCATCTAATTTGATGTCTTTAATTGTGCTTGGCTTCTCCTTGGTGAGGCTTGGAAGTTCTTCTTCCAAGTCGTATGGTAATTTGACCTTCCTGCATTCACTTTCAAACCAAGAATCATTCTCATCAAACACAACATCTCTATTGACCATAAATCCTTTGTTGGATGGATTATAAAACCTGTATCCTTTCTGACTTAAATCATACCTTATGAAGATGCATTTCTCTGGCTTAGGATCTAACTTACCTCTTATTTGAGATGGAGCATGCACATAAGCAACACAACCAAATATTTTTCAATGTTCAAGTGATGGTCTTCTACCATGCCATGCCTCATAGGGTTCATCCCATCAAGGGATTTAGAAGGTAAACTGTTAATGAGGTAAGTGGTAGTAGAAACACTCTTTGCCCACAAATAATTAGGCAATTTCTTTTTCATTAAGCATTGATCTAGCTGCTTCCACAATCAATCTGTTCCTCCTCTCTGCTACTCCATTTTGCTCAGGAGTGTACCTAGTAGTAATCTCCCTTTTGATACCTCTGTTCTGCAAAAATGCATCAAATTCATTTGAGAAGTACTCAACTCCTCCATCTGACCTTATCCTCTTTAGGCTTCTTCCTGTTTGATTTTCCACAAGTGCAAGATACTTGTTGAAGAAACTAAACACTTCATCTTTATGTTGGTCCCCACACATCTTTGTGGACAAGTTCCAAATAATCCTCATGCATATACCCTTTCTTTGTAAAGGGTAACCTATGTGATTTACCAAACTGACAAGCACCACATTTATAGATCATATGTTTCTTGGATACATTAGGTATCCCAAGCACACATTGATCTCTACATGTCTGCTTCAAGGTTCTCTCACCAATATGCCCTAATCTCTTGTGCCATATCTCTAATTCAGACAAAGTTTGATCTTTATAATTATAAAGTGCAATGGTTCTAGTGTCCTCAAGCTCAAATGTAAATAATCTACCTGTTTTATCTCCCTTGGAAATTCTCTTGAATCCATGTTGGGGGTCCTCCATGAAAGCTCCATATTTATTGAACCTAACCTGCAAACCCTTCTCCACTATCTGTACAACACTCATCAAATTCTTTGTGTTAGTAGATACATAAAGAACCCTGCTCAATAGATTTCTTTTCCCATCAGAAGTTTTGACATTTCCTACCTTGACCACCGAATGCTTGATGTCAACACATGTCTGCACTTGGTGCTTTCCCTTGGGCTCTTCAAGATCAAAAAGGAAAGCTACATTGCCTGCTACATGGTTTGAACGACCTAAGTTAATATAGAAGAGGTGCTCATCATTCATACCTTGTTTTGAAGTCATTTTCATAATAAGAAGAGAATCATCTTGATCCTTTGTATAATTGTTGAAGTCTTTTCTTGATTTGTATTCCCCTTGATAATTGTTGTTGTAGCCATGGTTGTAGCCTTGATTATGGTCGAATCTTCCTCTTGATTGTGAATAGCCACCTCTTTGAAATCCTCTTCCTCTCTAGTTCTTGAAGTTCATATAGCACTCATCTATTGTGTGATTAAACAGTCCACATATATTGCATTGGGAAGAGTTGAAAGGTCTCCCCCTTCCTTGCTTACCTCCTCTGCCCCTTCCTCTTGAGTTCCTACTTCTCCCTGCATAGTTAGCTTGAGAATTAGTACCTTCATCTTCAACCTTTTGCTTTTTACTTTATCCTTAGACTTTCCTTTATCTGTATAGAGGGCAGAAGAATTGTTACCTCTTGATGGTTCTCCATTTTTTTTGAGCTTGGATTCATGGGTAAAGAGTTGTCCCATAAGTGTAGTAAGATCTGGGATTTGGATGCCCATGTAAAGGTCCATAGTAGTTGTGAAAGCTTCCCACTTATCATCTGCCTTGGTGCCATTGATTGTCTCACTATTTGCTCTTCTTCAATCTCCTCTCCTATGCTTGCCAATTGATCAGCCACATCCTTAACTTTGGTCACATACTCTGAAACATTCTGCTTAGGTTGCTTCCTTTGAGTAGTAAACTCAGTCCACAACTTATTTTTTTGGCTCTTGTATTGGAAGAAAAATATGAAGATAATGTATCCCAAGTCTCTTGGGAAGTTTTACAATTCCTAACGTGAGGAAGAAGGAAGTCAAAAATAGAATTAAGCAAAGATGACCTTGCTAAAACATCTTTGGCACACCATGAATTGAGTCTTTCTAGCTCCTCTCTTGTAGTTTGACCTTTGCTTCTGAATATGGGAATTTCCTCATCTCCTAATATGTATCCATAGAGACTCCTTCCTTGTAGATAGGTCTTCATCCTCAAGTACCATGTTGGATAATTGTTCCTGTCCAATTTGTCAATAAAAGAAAGAAAACCATCTCCCATTTTACCTCAACTAAATCTGATACCAATGCTGGAAGAGATGGATGGATACCTCAAGGAAGTGAGGTAGTACTGCTAAAACCTGCTTTGTACCTGCCCCAAATCACTTTAGAGTTTGATAGTAGGCCCTTTTAGCTTACAAATGACACCAAGAAGGTACCTATGTACTTTGGAGTAGATCCCTTAAACAATTGAATCAAAACAGACTACTTCACAAATAGCTAGTGTCACAAAACTACCTCACACCTGCTGGTTCTTTTGCTCAGTGCTCATAGTATAGTAACAATTGACTAAATTCTTTTTGAGGGAATTTAATTAGCTTAGATAGCTAGTGGTTACAAGTGGAATAATCTAAAATGATGGATTATACTCTGAGAAATCAATTTAGCATAGAACATTGTTGTACAAGAACATTGGCATAGAATTGATGTCCAATGATAAGAGACTGAGTGAGCTATGGTGTAAGCTACTCAAGTCTTACAAATGATCAATAGAAGAGCTCTCTATGAGGCCACAAGACTGCGAGTTTTTACAAGCCTTTTATAAGGATTTTCTTCATATTTGAATTTGAATTTCAAACTAGGCTCCACCTAAAAGTGCTTCCTCCAAATTAGGAGTTATTGTTGGTGCAGACCAATCACCAATTGAATGTTTGGAAGATTAAAGAATGAAGGAAGATTCAATTCTTGAAGCTTGGAAGAAGGATAAATTCAGAGGATATGAGGAATGTACACATATCTACATTAGTATAGTTATAGTTCACTTAGATCTTTGATTAGTCATAGACTTGTACAAATTTCTCTATAAATACCTTGAAAATGTCGAGGCGTGATATGAGATCATATGAAAGAATAGATGAGTGAGTATAGAAGTCAAGAAAGGAGAAGTTAGATTTCATGAGACATGTGAAATGTTAGTTGAGTTTTCCTCTCATCACTCGACTGTAATTTTCTGAGTAATCGAAGAAATATTGCGCCCGATGTTTCTGTGTCTGCTCCGTCTGTGTTAGATCATTTGTGAAATCCTTTTGAGGATATCTAAGTTCATAGTTAATGAGTCTATGACTTGAGTTTCAGAGTCTAATTGTAAACAGGCTAGGAGAATTGTTAATAGGAACATTCATATGTGATGAGTGTTCACAGTTCTCTGAAACAGGCGCAAATTTTGATCTTGATTTTTTGCTCAGTTCTCACTCCACAGTTTAAAGTTTTGTGCAAGCAAGTACTTAATCTTTAAGTTGGAAGCTAAGCTACTCGTGGCTAGAAGCATTTGCTTAAACGGGTTTTATACTGAGAGAATTGAAGTTAAGAAGTTAGGGGTGTCCAAATCGACTTCTCAGAAGTGCAGATTTAGACATAGGTAACTTGTGAAGTTGATTTCTCAAGTTATACTAAACCTTTTGAAGAAATTTAACTTGGAGGAGGTGCACAATTTCTAGGTGACACTCCATACAAAATTTCATAGAAAACTTTACATGTTTGATAGGTCAATGAGAAGAAATTGTGCAGCAGACTTTCTGTGTTTTATCTTCTTCACAGAATTTTTCAACTTTTGATAATTTGGAGATTGAACCTCTAATTTGGTGAAGATTTTGACTTACTCTTGGTATAGAGGTGCTCTAATCATAAGAGTAGGTTATTCTTTTGGAGATTAACACTCTCCATCAGTGGTATCAGAGCAGGAGACATTAGAATCAAGGAAAGGAGGGTCCCGACTGCTGCAGATTTAAGAAATTCAACAACTGAAGAACTAGAAGGTGAAAGCTTGAAGGCAAAGCTTGAGGAGAAGATCATACGACATCAAGAAAGACAAAAGGAGTCTAATTCGAAGCAAAGGTACATATATCATTTATAAAGCTTGAAGATTTCAATACACAGGTAGAAGAAAGATGGGAGATTCTCTTCAGATAGAGAAATTGGATAGGGAAAACTATCCTGCATGGTCAATGAGGATGGAAGCTCATCTTATGAGCAAAGATTTAATAGCTTACATCACAGGAGAAGAAGAGAAGCCACAGTTCAGAGATCCTAGTGTTCCAACTAGGGAAGAGTTAGCAGATTTGAAAAATTGGATGAAGAAAGATGCTCAAGCTAGGAGCATTATATATATGGCAGTTAATGATTACTTGTTACCTCATATTCGAGGTCTTGAAAGTGCAACTGATATTTGGAATGCTTTGGAGGAGCATTTTCAGAATACTACTAAGTCAAGGAAGGCATCTTTATGGGCAGAATTTACAACCTTCAAGAAGAAGGCCTCTCAATCCATTTCAGACTATGTGACAAGAATGAAAGATATTGCAGATGCTTTAGGAGCTGTTGATGAAGACATTGAGGAGGATAAGTTGGTAAGGCAAATCCTTACAGGTTTGAGAGGTGATGACAAATGGAAGCCATTCATTTTGTCTACAGAATTATCACTTGATCATTTCACTCCTGATTTAAATCAGTTGCTAGGTCATATGCTAACATTTGAGCAGGATGTTAAAGGAGATGGTGACAAGAGTGCAGGTCATGCAATGTACTCAAAGGACAAGAAGAAGAATAGCAAAGGAAAGCAACAAGCAAATGAAGATGAAGGTACAACTAGTCAAGCCAACTTCCTAAGAGGTAGAGGAGGTGGCAAAGGTAGAGGAAGAGGCAGAAACAACAAAGATGGAGGCAAAGCTTGTTGGATTTGTGGTAAGACAAATCATTTAGCTAATGATTGTTGGCATAATACTCAGAGTAATAATGGATATAGTCAAAACTATAATGCAAGAGGAAGAGGTGGCAGAAATCAAAGAGGTAATTTCAGAGGCAGAGGTAGTAGGGGTTACTTTGGAAGAAATGCAGGTAGAGGTTTCCAAAGTCAACAATATAACAATACCTACTACAATTATGCTTCAGATCAAAAGGAGGATTCAACATTGATAATGAATGCAACTTGTGAAAGGCAGAGTGAAGATCAAAGAGTCTTCTACATTGATTCAGGGTGTATTAATCACCTGAGTGGTAATATAGCCTTAATGACTGATTTGGAGAATAAGGTATCTAATCATGTTGTTCAAACAGGTGACAACACAAAGCACAATGTGAAGTCAATTGGATCAGTGAAGGCCAAGGATGGTAGCACCTTATTGAGTAAGGTCTTGTATGTTCCTACAATTCCTAAGAATTTGATAAGTGTAGGACAAATTGTGGAAAAAGGTTATGAAGTAAGGTTCACTAATGAAGGAGTGTTTGTGGAAGACCCTAGCAATGGGTATAAACAAATTGTTTCAGGGAAAAAAGAAGGAAGATTGTTCACATTGAAGATTCAAGGTAATAGTGGTCATGCTATGTTTACATATGGAGGACATAAGATCTCTGAGTTAGATCTTTGGCACAAGAGGCTTGGACATTTCAATGAAAGAGGTATTAAAGACATGATTAACAATGGTTCAGTGCTTGGTTTGCCTAATGTTGCAGGTCAACATATGACATACAGATGTGAGGCATGTCAATTAGGTAAGGCTCATAAGCATTCCTATTCCAAGCATGGTTTTATGTACTCAGAGAAGCTTGAGTTGGTACATACAGATGTGTGGGGACCATCAAAGGATTTCAGTATAAATGGGTCAAGGTATTATGTGATTTATGTTGATGATGCTACTAGATGGATCACTATTTATGTGATCAAAGATAAGTCAGAAGTGTTTAATACATTTAAACACTATCATGCTTATGCAGAAAGAATTACAGGTCATAAGTTGAAAAGACTAAGGTCAGATGGAGGGGGAGAGTATTTCTCTAATGAAATCAGTAATTACTTGTGGGATGCAGGTATAAAAAGGGAAGTTACTTGCAGGTACTCTCCTCAACAAAATGGTGTAGCAGAAAGGAGAAATAGAACACTTGTTGAGTTTGCAAGATCCATGATGAAGGAGAAAAATTGCCCTAATTATTTGTGGGCTGAGGCTGTAAATACAGCCACTTATTTGGTCAATAGGTTACCATGTAAAGCCTTGCAGGGTATGACACCATATGAGGCTTGGTGGGGTAAGAGACCTACCTTGGATCATTGCAGAGTTTTTGGATGTGTTGCATATGCATTTGTGCCATCACAATTAAGACACAAATTGGAACCTAAAGCTGAAAAATATGTTTTCATTGGTTATGATGATAAGCAGATGGGTTATAGATTGTGGAGTCCATCTACAAAACAATTCATGGTTTCTAAAGATGTTACATTTGATGAGCAAAGTACTTGGTATGCAGGTACAATCAATATCAATACAGGTGATGAAGAAGAAGTGAGTCAAAAGAAAGGTAAGTCAAAGATTCAAATAATTGATGAAGAAGAGAATAATGAAGTGCAGGGTGAAGTTGAAGAAATGCCAAGATTTGATCCTGAGTGTGAAGAACCAGAAACCTCAAGAAGTGGAGAACTTAGGAGGTCTACAAGGAACAAATGGCAACCTACAAGGTATAGCTATGATACTTCATTTCTGGCTACCAAAGATTATGCTTACATGATTAAAACAGATGAAGACCCTTCTACATATGAAGAGGCAAAAGGTAAGGAAAAATGGGAGAAAGCTATGCAGGAAGAATATGATGCACTATTGGAAAATCAAACTTCGGATTTGGTTTCAAAGCCAAATAGTCAGAAGATCATTGGATGTAAGTGGGTTTATAAGACAAAAAGATTTGCAGATGGAAGTGTGTCTAGGTACAAAGCTAGACTTGTTGTCAAAGGGTTTGCTCAGACATATGGTGTTGACTATGATGAGACTTATAGTCCTGTGGCAAAGATGACAACCATCAGGACACTTATAGCTATTGCTGCATGTAAAGGTTGGAAGTTATGTCAACTTGATGTGAAAAATGCTTTTTTGAATGGTTATATTTCAGATGATGTATTCATGGAGCAACCTCAAGGGTTCAGAGATAAAAGGTATCCAGATCATGTGTGCAAGCTCAAGAGAGCTTTGTATGGCTTGAAGCAGGCCCCAAGGGCATGGAATTATAGACTTGTAAAGTTCTTGAAAGAACTTGGATTTTAGGTGTCTAAAGCAGATAGTAGCTTGCTTGTCAAAGCAAGTGATAATGGTTTCATATACATGTGCATATATGTTGATGATATAATCCTTACAGGTACAGATGAGGAAGGAATACAAAGACTAAAGAAGCAAATGGAAAAGGAGTTCAAAATCAGTGACTTGGGAGACTTGTCATACTTCTTGGGCATGGAGATTACATATACTCAACATGGAGTATTTGTGACCCAAGAAAGGTATTTGAAGAACTTGTTAATCAAGTTTAAAATGGATGATTGCAGGGTAGCACCTACACCAATGGAGGTGAATCACAAATTGAGTAAATTTGGAGGTGAAGAATTCAAGGACATGAGACAATATCAGAGTTTGGTTGGTAGTCTTATCTATGCTACTTTAACTAGACCTAATTTATCATATGCAGTAGGGGTTTTGTCTCAATTTATGCATTGTCCTAGGAAAGAGCATTGGATTGCAGGTCAAAGAGTGTTGAGGTACATTAAGGGTACACTCAAAGAAGGTTTGTATTATGGGTTCACATCAGATACAAACATCAAGATCTATAGTGATGCAGATTGGGCAGGTAATCCAGATGATAGAAGATCAACTTATGGATACATGTGTTATGTGGGAGATAAACTTATCTCATGGTGTTCCAAGAAGCAACATACAGTTGCTTTGTCTTCTACAGAAGCTGAATATAAAGGCATGGTTGAAGCTCCAAAGGAAGTGATTTGGCTCAAGACCTTGATGAAGAGTTTTGACATTGTGCATGGGATACCAATTATATATGGAGATAACATGAGTTCATTGTATTTAGCTGCTAATCCTGTTTTTCATGCCAGGACCAAACACATTGAGATTCAGTATCACTTTCTAAGAGAGAAGGTGATGGATAAGGAGATTGAAGTCATACATACTTCAACAAAAGATCAGATAGCTTATATGCTTACAAAGAGCTTGGATGGACCAAAGTTACAGAAGTTTAAAGACATGGCAGGCATAAAGAAGATAAGAGAAACCTCAATTGATGATTGAGGGGGAGTTGTTGGTGCAGACCAATCACCAATTGAATGTTTGGAAGATTAAAGAATGAAGGAAGATTCAATTCTTGAAGCTTGGAAGAAGGATAAATTCAGAGGATATGAGGAATGTACACATATGTACATTAGTATAGTTATAGTTCACTTAGATCTTTGATTAGTCATAGACTTGTACAAGTTTCTCTATAAATACCTTGAAAATGTCGAGGCGTGATATGAGAGCATATGAAAGAATAGATGAGTGAGTATAGAAGTCAAGAAAGGAGAATTTAGATGTCATGATACATGTGAAATGTTAGTTGAGTTTTCCTCTCATCACTCGACTGTAATTTTCTTAGTAATCGAAGAAATATTGCGCCCGATGTTTCTGTGTCTGCTCCGTCTGTGTTAGATCATTTGTGAAATCCTTTTGAGGATATCTAAGTTCATAGTTAATGAGTCTATGACTTGAGTTTCAGAGTCTAATTGTAAACAGGCTAGGAGAATTGTTAATAGGAACATTCATATGTGATGAGTGTTCACAGTTCTCTGAAACAGGCGCAAATTTCGATCTTGATTTTTTGGTCAGTTCTCACTCCACAGTTTAAAGTTTTGTGCAAGCAAGTACTTAATCTTTAAGTTGGAAGGTAAGCTACTCGTGGCTTGAAGCATTTGCTTAAACGGGTTTTATACTTAGAGAATTGAAGTTAAGAAGTTAGGGGTGTCCAAATCGACTTCTCAGAAGTGCAGATTTAGACATAGGTAACTTGTGAAGTTAATTTCTCAAGTTATACTAAACCTTTTGAAGAAATTTAACTTGGAGGAGATGCGCAATTTCTAGGCGACACTCCATACAAAATTTCATAGAAAACATTACATGTTTGATAGGTCAATGAGAAGAAATTGTGCAGCATACTTTCTGTGTTTTATCTTCTTCACAAAATTTTTCAACTTTTGATAATTTGGAGATTGAACCTCTAATTTGGTGAAGATTTTGATTTACTCTTGGTATAGAGGTGCTCTAATCATAAGAGTAGGTTATTCTTTTGGAGATTAACACTCTCCATCAGTTATTTCATCAAATGTAACTCCTAGCTAATGTGCTTCCTACCTCCATGAGATTCAAGCTTTTACAATATTTTCTCAAGGTTAAAAACTTTTACAATGGTGAATGATCAAAAAATTAAAAGCTAGGATTCACATGGTCCATCAAATGGTTGCTCATATTTTCTTCCATGCCTAGCCAAATGTGAAGGCTTGGATATTTGCACCAACATATTTGAGGTATGTATGTTGGGTCATCTATGGGCTTGTAATTTTGATGTCCTATAGGCCATAACTGTGTCCTTTTTTCTTCTATTTTTGCTTCCTTACACATCCATAGCTGAACATCTTCGTTCATCCATGATTGGTCAGCAGATCATGTGCTATGAATGTATAAGTCATCTTCCTCCTTATGTACTGGGTTCCATTGTAATGGGGGTACATCCCTATAGGCGAAGGTGTGTAAGTTTGTCTTCGTAGTTGTCCCTTGATGTTGTAAATACAATGCATCTCTTTGCCAGTCTTGTACTACTCTGATTTGTATCATGAATGGTCATCCCAAAATCATCTCATAGTTTCTGGCTTTTTCGAACTAACAGATGGCTAAAGTGTGTTTGAACTCCACTCCGCAGGTGGTCAACCTAATTTCCTCCAATATTCCTAGTGGCCTTTCAATGCGATCGTCTACTAGTTGGAGTTTCATGCATGCTGGTCGTAGAGCTGGCTTTTCCAAAATTTCCCACATCTTTTTGGTGGCTATGCCTACACCAGCTCTTGTGTCTAAAATTGCTTTCTTCATGTACCCATTAAACGTAATGGGTAGACATGTATTTCCTTCATCTCCCTCACTGAATTCTCCAACTTTATCTATTGGGATCTGAATGGTTGGTGGAGCTCTACTCCTTTGTTCTCCTTCATAGGTTCTTCAGCTTCTATTCTTAAGTGTTCTTCCAATTGCTTCCATAGTTGGGGTTTCACTCGTAGTTATTCTTTACCGTTAGTGAACATTGCATTCTGGTTTTCTTGAGTCTTGACAAGTTATGTGAGATCTCATTTTGTGATCTTACTTCTTTGCCCTTGATCGTGGGAGCATGGAATACTTCTGACCTTCTCTCATATTCTCCCATGTAATTGGGTAGTGTGGACATGCTATGTACCTATTCCCAATTTTGGTCTAGGATGGACACTTACTCATACACCTCTTCTAAGTTCATTATGGGTTGATTTTTCCAAGTGTCTAATTCTTCAAAGGGTGGTGGAGAGTTCTCATTCTTTTTCCACCGTTCCTCTTGAATCCTGGCCCATAGCTCATGTGGCCATTTGGCCTCTAATTCTGGAATCACTAAGAGCTGTTCTTCCTTGTTAATGTGCATGTCTTCCTCTCTATTCTCCTCTTGTTGTTTCTTTATTGATTTTAGGTTGTTAGATTCCATGCCTTTATTGAACTGGTTTTTAGGTATTCTCGTCTCCAAAAGGGTTGGGATAGTATGTTCTAGTGTGGTTTGAGCTATTTCTATTAGTTTCCTACATATTTCCAATCTTTCCTTCTCCAACTCTCCTTGTGGGTAGCATTTTTTGTGTTCCTCTATGTTGGGTCTTGTAGTGATCCTAGACTGATAAGCGTTCAACCATGTTCAAGTATTTTGGTATTGGGTCTACTAGAATTGACCCTGCCTCAATTGGCTTAGATGCTTGGATCATCTGATGAAAGTTTCCTTGCTCCTCTTGTTATTGAGGTTTTTGCTTTTCCTTTATTGATATCTCATCCTCTTCACTCTTCTTTCTTATCCATTTATTCTTGGGATTTTCTCTTCTGCTCTTCCATCTTTGAGTTTTCCTTGTTGTGTTAGTTTGCTCTAGGTCTTTTGAATCCTCAACTACCTGAATCTTGGGTTCTAAAATTTTATCTATCTCAAGCTCGGACTGTATTTCTTTTACCGTATTTCCTTTGGCTTGGGCTCTAGTGATAGCCTTTAATGGTATTGTGTCCTCCTTATCACTTCCTGATGATTCAATCACTTGTATCACATTGATCTCGGTGGTTTTGGGAAACTTGTTGGGGTTTTTAGGGCAATAGTTGAACAGGTGTTCCTTGCCACAATCATTGTGTTACCCTTCCCATACTCTGGGGGGTGGTGGGTTGTATGGTAGGGTGCAGTCTCTTATAAAGTGATCTCCTCCACACCTATAGCATGGTCCTCTAGCGACAGGTGGTCTGATGGGTGGTCTAATTGGATCTGGGACCTTAGGTGTGGTGTACATAAGGTTCACATTTTCTGGTCCATAAGAATTTTCATATCCTTCATACCTGTAGTATTGTTGCTCGTAGGTTTGTTCATAGTCTATCAGGCTTGCGTCATAAGGGTAGTACTCTCCCTGGTCTGATCGAATCCTTGATTTGGGATTTTTGTATTGGCTAAGGGTGTTGCAGGTACTATAGCTCGTACTAGATTTTCCTCCGATTGAGTGTATTTGGCTAGCATCACATTCTATGGATGGTGTGGTTGTTGTCCTAGTATAGGCTGTAGTTGGCCATATCCTCCATTTTCATATGTTCTAGGTGCTCCCTAAGGTCCTGGATAAGGTTTGTACCTAGGGACTTCTCTGCCTTGTTCCCTAGGAGGATATCCATAAGATCTATATTGGGGTTATGCCACTAGTCTTGGCTGCCTATTAAGTGGACAATTTTCAATGTTGTGGTTGGTATATTTTTGCTCGATGTGGTAGTACATGTTAGGTCCCTGGTTTGGTTGTCTGTTGTAAGAGTAAGGTTGTGGGAATCCTAATCCTCTTCTTCTAGAGGCATGGGATGGGTGATCTCCACCAGAGAGCGTGCATCTTCTCAACATAGGCATTCTCAATGGGGGGTTCTAGTAGTTCCTCTATCCTTGCACTCCCATTTTTTTTTTTGCTACTAACCCTGCTAATTCCTCCACATTACTTGAACTAGAAGTCGCATCGCTCCTCATGTCCTCCGATTTAGGAGAGTTATGTGTAGTTTTGAGGTCATCCGCTAAGTTGTCTTCCAAATCTATGCATTCTTGAAGACACTCACTCAGTGTCTACAGCCGTTTTACATAGACTAAGGTTCTCAACGTCCCATTAGTCAATTCATCTAGAAATAGTGATATCATTTTTTGCTATGGTCTCAATGTACTGATTAAATCATGTACTGATTAAATCTTTTGGCTGCAATTTTCATAGTTTCATTTGGAGCTTGTTTGAAACTATGGATTAAGGATGACAAATTGTGCTTAATCCCTCGCTTGGTGAATTCTCGAATGAACTCTTGGAAGAATTGTTCGATATTGCCAAAGTGATTTGGATCCAAGGGTTGGAACAAAGTCAAGGTTGTTCCTGTGAGGGTTAGCCCAAAGGATTCATATTGTACAAAAAGTTCATCTACTTGATCTGCTTGCAACACTTGTTTGAATTTTGTGATGTGTTCATAGGGCTCTCTTGTGCCATCATAATGATTTCTCATGCATTTGGTCACCTAGATTGGTCTCAGTCTTCTTGCTGGCTCTCGAGGGTCTAGTCAATATAGGAATTGCCGATCTTAGTGGTTGCATTCTCAATCCTACAACCAGTTGTGGTCTTGCCCTAATGGGTGGCCTATTCATATTTCCTATCTCTGGATTAGTGTGGTTGTGGGGATTCTTTCCTGGCATAGCAAATTGAACGCGGGATCTGATGGGAACAGTGCATTGGCTAGGTTGTCGTGATGTCTTGTTCTTCGTTCTTTGATGGGTTCCGAATGGGTTTTGCGAGGTAGTTGCCTGTTCTCAAGGAGGGAATATAAGCAACGGCATATACTTGAGCCGTGACCTATCCACTTCATCTACCGGCCAATATCTCCTTTGATTCTGGTCTAGGTAGGTAACTCTAGACACATCCTCTGGGTCACTCAACTCGTATATAGTTACTGGATTTATCCCTTCTCCTCATGTAGGTGAATCAGTTTGTAGAAGCAGGTCTGATCCATGAATCAATTACACGTCCATCAAGTAATCATCTTGAGGTATTAAATCCTCCTCAAGACTTGAGTCACTATCGAATTACCCCTTGGGGTAGTCACAGTGTCTTTGTTGTTACATCTTCCTGAAGGTCCCCCTTCTAATTCCCCTCTGTCACTGATCTGGAGTAGATTTTCGGTCACTACATAGATTTGGCCCATCTTGTCCATGTAAACTCAACCTTCATACTTGGCAGTGGGTCTTAGAACTATCTCTAAATCCATAGCTTTTACCATTCATGCTATTAACCTATTTAAACCATCAAGGTAAATGGGTACTCCTTGTAGATTGGTGGTCACATACTGTAGGGATGTCTGGTATTCTCCCTCTACCATGGACATAAAGCCTTCCCTTGGGACAAAACTATGCATGTCTTCAGAGGCCATGTGTATTTCTTCCTCAGAGTCACTAGATGTGTTAGAGTAGATAGAATTATGGATCGATTGGACTTTTACAGATGAGATAATGCTTCTTCGACTACCTAACACTCATCCAGATCTCAAGTTCATTCACCTCTGAAGTGCTAGCTCTTCTCTATTCCCTCCTGTCACTCTAGCACAATGGCAAGTACCAACGTGAGGAGATCCACCTCATAAATGTCAATTTGTGGAGACGTGAGGACTAGTATGAAGACTATGAGCAAGTGAAGGCACAAGTGCATGAGTGAGAAGCACACAAGCATGCACACACATACACACACACACACGCACACAAGGCAAGAACAAAGAGAGGAACAATGGAGTTCTTTCTATTACTCAAAAGTCTCTTACAATATCTCAAAACTCTAACAAGATAAACTCAAAAATGAGCTCTCTAGCTCTTTTTATAGTTTTTGACTAGGCTTTGGCCCTGTCTAGACCTAGTGTCTAGAGTGAATCTATCTTGACCAAGAAATGCAAAATGTTGCATGCACATGTGGAGAGGAATGTAAACATTTGGTGTAAGTGCCACCATGTCTTTTAACTTTTGTAGTTTCCTATTCTTTGTGTTATCAAGTATCAAAGCATCCTTCTCGGAGGGCACATGCGTGTCGTGCATGTTGAGAGCATTGCTTACCAATTCTAGGGTAGGTTTTTGAAAGGCAATCCGAATGCCTTGTCATTTGAGGAATTAGTCTCTGTTCTGTTGCAGGAAGATCAGTCCAGGCAGAACAGGTCCATTATGCGTGTTGCAGATCAAGCTTTCCTGGCTAGTCAGAAGGGCAAAGGAAAATGGAGCTCTTCTACTAGTAAGCAAAAATCTGTAAATGCTACACAATCGAAGAACCAGGATAAAGATGAGAAGAAATCAGAAAAGCAGAAATTGTTCTGCAAGTACTATAAAGGAAATGATCATATTATAAAGAACTGTCCAAAATTGGCTGCTAAAGAGGCAAAGAAGAAAGAGGCTGGAATGGTTGTTGCAGAGGCCTCTACACCAAAAACAGAGTCTGCAAATCTTGTGCAGGAAGAAGAATGGGCATTTACTACTGTCTGCAGTTTTGACCCATCTTCTCATGAGCAGTGCATGTCTGCAGTAGACTCAGATGTTTGGTACTTTGACAGTGGGGCGACCAAACATATTACCTCGCAGCGCAGTTTCTTCTCTTCACTCGAGCCTGCCCCTACAGGGAATACTGTCACATGCGCCAATAACTCCTCTTATCCTGTTATGGGAGTTGGTAAGATCATTCTGACTACTGATGATGGTAGTTCTTTCACTTTGTCAGATGCTTTATTTGTGCCAGGGATCAAAAAGAACCTGTTATCAGTTTCTGCATTAGCCAAGATTGGCTTGGTTGTGAAATTCGTTGATGACAGGTGTACAGTCCATGATCTCTCAAATGGTGATGTGATTATTGCTTCTGGCATCTTATTTCGTGGGATGTATAAGCTCATAGACTATGAAAGATCTGTGAATGATTCGGCATGTGCAGTTCATGATTCTCAGGCTATGTCAGATGCAAAGCTTTGGCATGCACGCTTTGGTCATCTGAATTTTGCTAGTTTGCTACGCCTGCAGAAATCTGAAATGGTGTCCTCTTTGCCCAAACTTGAGGCTCCTGGAAAACATGTTTGTGAAGCCTGTATTTTGGGCAAAATGCAGCGTTCTTCCTTTCCAAAAGATGGTTCAGTTCGGGCTACGCAAAAATTGCAGCTTGTACATAGTGATGTCTGTGGTCCTATGCAGACACCCTCTTTTGGAAATTACCTTTACTTCGTGACTTTCATTGATGATTTTTCCAGGCATGCATGGGTATATCCACTCAAAGCAAAGTCCAAAGTGTTCATGTGCTTCAAACAGTTTTTGGTTTTGGCTGAAAATCTGTCAGCATGTAAAATGGGCACCCTCCGTTCTGATCGAGGGGGGGAATATATGTCTTCAGATTTTAATGCATTTCTGGCTGAACGTGGGATAAAACACCAATGTACAGTGCCGTATACACCTCAACATAATGGAGTTGTTGAACGAAAGAACAAGTCACTCATGGAGATGGCGAGGTGCATGGTCAAAAGTCAGGCTTTACCACATAGTTTCTGGCTTGAGGCTGTCATGTGTGCAGCATATGTACTGAACAGGTGTCCCACTAAAGCGTTGCAGTCTATCACTCCATATGAGGCTTGGCATGACCGCAAGCCATCTGTTGCTCATCTGCGTGTTTTTGGTTGTTTGGCATATGCATTAGTGCATGAACAACATCACAGAAAATTGGATGATAAGGCAGTAAAATGTATTTTTGTTGGGTACAGTTCTGAAAGTAAAGGCTATCGTTTGTATCATCCACAAACTAAACGCATTCTGGTTAGCCGTGATGTTGTCTTTGTGGAAGATGCTATTCAGCCATTGCTTTCATGTACTAAGGAGACATCTGTTAGCTCCAAAGACATGTATGATACTTTGATGCCTCTTTTTACAGGTGGACAGTCTAGTGCTGGTCCTAATGAGGCAACTTCTCAGCCTTTGCAGGTTTCATATGATGATGTAGATCATTCCATTTCTGATGCAGATATACATGATGCACTTGCTAATGAGAGAGCTGATATTGAGCACGCAAAAACTATGCCAAAATGGCTGGTGCAGACTTTGCGTGACAGCAAATTAGATGCACCTTTGTCATATCGTACTCGTTCAGGCTCTCATAGTGCCTCCTTTGCATCATATTGCTATGCTATGGCTACATCTAGTCTCTGTGATGAGAACGAGCCTGTTTCTTTTGATGAAGCGCAGAATTCAGAAAATTGGATGGCTGCTATGCAATCTGAATATGATGCTATAATGAAGAATGGTACATGGTCTTTATGTGACTTGCCTCCTGGCAAGAAGGCCATTGGCACTAAGTGGGTATACAAGCTGAAGCATAAACCTGATGGTACAGTTGACAGGTATAAGGCTAGGCTTGTTGCAAAGGGTTATGCGCAGGAAAGAGGCATTGATTTTGATGACACCTTTGCACCTACATGCCGTATGACTACTATTCGGAGCATTTGTGCACTTGCAGCCCATCATGGTTGGAATGTACATCAGTTGGACATTAAAACAGCATTTTTGAATGGTGACTTGCATGAAGAAGTGTATGTTTTTCAGCCTCGTGGCTTTGTGCAGAAAGGGCATGAAAACCAGGTGTGCAGGTTAAAGAAGGCGTTATATGGTTTAAAGCAAGCACCACGTGCTTGGTATGAGAAGATACATGCCTATCTGATTGCACATGGTTTTGAGAACAGTCCAACTGAAAGCACCTTATATGTTAAGCGTGCTAATGATGTGCTTCTGATCATTGTTGTCTATGTAGACGACATGCTGCTCACTGGTCCTATTGAGAAGCATATTGCTGATTTCAAGGCTGATTTGCATGCCTCATTTGAGATGTCTGATTTGGGGCATTTGCATCACTATTTGGGCATTCAGTTTATGCAAGTTGATGGTGGAATGGCTTTGTGTCAAACGAAATATATTGACACATTATTGCAGCGTTTTGGCCTTGAAGACTGTAAGCCTATTGCCACTCCTATGGAGACAGGTTTACGATTGAGTCTTCATGATGCTGGAGATGCATTTGATGCTGTTCTCTATCAGCAGGCTGTTGGATGCTTGATTTACTTATGCATTACTCGGCCAGATATTCAGTTTGCTATCTCACAGATGAGCAGGTTTATGCATTGCCCAGGAGTCACGCATTGGAAGGTGGTTAAGCGCATCTTTCGCTACTTGAGTGGTACTCAGCTACTTGGGTTGTTTTATCCCAAGGGGGGATCACTACCGCTAGATTTGCATGCTTTTTCTGACTCAGATTGGGCTGGTTGCTATGACACTCGTGTGTCCACCAGTGGCTTTTGCTTCATGCTTGGTAGCTCATGTATATCTTGGTTGAGCAAGAAGCAGCCTACTGTGGCCACTTCCAGTTGTGAGGCTGAGTATAGGGCACCTTTCACAGCGACTATTGAGTGTGTGTGGCTTAGACGCCTTATGGCTGATTTAGGTGTTGGCCAGTCTTCTGCCACCACCATCTTCACTGACAGTCAGAGCGCATTGGCAGTTGCGAGGAACCCTGTGTTCCATGCTCGCACTAAGCACATTGAGGTGCATTATCACTATGTCAGGGAGAGGTTCTCTGCTGGGGAGATCAGCTTGGCATATGTGCCCACGCAGGAGAACATTGCAGACCTTTTCACGAAGGCTCTGCCTAGGGAGAAGTTTGAAGCTTTCCGCAAAGCTTTGGGCTTACTTCCTTTTGTGGAGTGATTTCCACATATCTTGGCACTTCCTTATACATGAGTGCACGCTCCTTGTTCACCGCATCACTCCCAGGGGGGATTTGTTAATATATTTAGGTAGTGATGTGTGTGAACACTCTAGGACTGCCGGGGCACTTTTTTCCCTCTTTAGGAGGTTTTTTTTCCCCGGCTTGTATATACGCCTATTGCCCTAATGGGTCACTTATCTTTGTACATTCTCTAGTAATACATTCAGTATTGTGTGTTTGTGCTCCAAGCTTCTTCTTCTTCCTTGTGATGTTCGCGTGCTTCCGAAGACGTCTATCTCCAACACCTAAGACATCCCCTCTATCTATGATGATGTAGAGGAAGAGCAACTGAGTGAACAAACAGATTTTGAATCCAATTCTTTGCAAGAATTACCTCAGTTCAGAGGACCTTGGCAAGCAAAATCTATTAGCATGAGAGCACCCATGCTAATAGTAAGGAATGAAGAATCAATAATCTCGAGAAACACGAAAGTAATCAAGAACAATAAAGTACAGTGCCATCTCACTCTAGAGGAGTTGTTAAATATTAAACCAGAATTGGGGAAGCACGTAGCAAACCAATTCCCCGAGCTCACTACTGCCCCCTCCCAGATAGGATCACACAAGAAGGTACCAGAGATACCCATATAACGAATTGGAGATGTGCGGGAGGGAGAGGAAGGTAACACTTATCTTCCAATAACCCACAAGGGCTACACCACCAAATCCATCTTAGATTCAAGAGCTAGAGTAGCCATCACTACCACTGCTTTATGGAAATGTTGGGGTAAGCTAGCATTAAGACCCACAAGGATGAAGCTTCAAATGGCTAACGGACATATAGAAAAACCATTAGGCTTACTTGAAGGTATATCTCTCACCACTTGTGGTGTGGAGTTTGAACATAATTTTGCCATTTGTGATTTTGGGAAAAATCATGCTTATGAGATGATTTTAGGAAGACCATTCATGCATCAATTGCAAATCGTACAAGATTGGGGAACTAAGTCCTTGTACTTGCAACATTTAGGAGTAACCACTAAAGTCAATCTTAAAGACTATTCCCATCGAGATGTACCCCCAATCCAATGGAACACCATCCATAGGAAACAGGAAGAAATAGAGTCGGTACACTCATTGGAATCAGACCCCTGATGGTTGCATGAGGATACTCATATATGGATGTGTAAGGTAGCCAAACAAGAGGAAGAACGATTAGAAGCCAAGAATTTAGGTTCAGAACGACATCCACAAACTCTTGAAGATCCAACTTATGCACCTATAGTATTTCCAAATGAGGAATTTGGGCCTCACGGTTGGGTAGAGATATTAGCTACAATGGACATAGCAGTGAATGAAGAACAATGGACCCCTCATTGTGATGAAGACGGATACGACATTTCCATCTTTATGATTGAACCTGTCGAGGAAGACTTTATCCTAGAAGAATGCATGGAAGTGACCCAAGAACCTGGCAAATGTAGTGATGAGGACCTAGAATCCATCGTCATGGAACCCTTCTGTTCCACAGAAGAGGAATATCTTTATTTTGTAGAGGCCAAAACCCCTGAAGAGGAAAGTAAAGTCAAACGGAACGACATGAGTCACTCACAAAACATACAAAAAGTAAGCAAAAGAAGAGAAAGAAATCACGCAAGACAGAAGAAGAACCACTCATGGAAGTACTCGATAACTTCAAGGAGTATAAAAATAGAAGATAGAAGAATCATGGTATGAATGCCTAAAAGCAAAGCTCACGTTGGAGAAGTATATGATAATCGAGAGAAAACCAAAAAAAATCATAGTTACCATAGAAGGAGAAGAAAAATATACATACATAGGGCATGAGTTGACTACTGATGAAGAAGAAGAGTTAATTGCTCTATTGCGTGAATATAGAGATGTGTTCGCTTGGAGTTACAAAGATTTGAAAGGAGCAGACCCAGATATATGCTCCCATAGAATTCCTATGACTCCAGACACAAAGCCTACAAAACAAAAACCATACATGTACAACGATAACTACACTACTAAGATTAAAGAAGAAATTGATCGTTTGATAGAAGCAAGATTCATTTACAAAATTGAGCATACAGAATGGGCATCCCCCATTGTGGTTGTGCCCAAGAACAATGGAAAATTGCACGTGTGTATTAACCTTAAAAAAGTTAATGCCATCATGATAAAAGACAGTTCTCCTCTTCCTATCACGAAACACTTATTGGAACGAGTTGCGACCAAGAAATTCTATAGCTTTGTCGATGGTTTATCAAGTTATAATCAAGTAGTCATTGCTCCAGAAGATCAACATCAGGCAACTTTTGCCATAGAATGAGGCATATTTGCATTTCGAGTGATGCCATTTGGGTTGACAAATGCACACACCCTTTCCAACGACTGATGTGTCATGTTTTTAAGGAATTCCTACGCAAGAATTTGGAAGTTTATGTCAATGATATATGTACTCATTTGAATATGAGGCAGACACATATCCTAGAATTAAAGCAAGTATTTGACAAATGTCAAGAATATCGTTTGTCTGAACCCAAAAAAGTGTGTTTTCATGGTCAAGCAAGGCAAAATTCTAGGACACATTGTGTCAAAGAATGGAATTTTGATAGATGAAGAAAAAGTGAAAGCAATTGCAGACCTACCTAGGCCAAAGAACTTAAAAGAGGTACATGCTTTCATGGGCCATTGTGGATATTATCAACGATTTATATATATGTATGCCATCATAGCAAAGCCATTGCACTCTCTTCTGACCAAGTTTGAAATGGATGGATGAATGTGAGAATTCATTCCATGAGCTTAAACGACGCTTGTGTTCAGCACCTATATTAACAACCCGAGATTGGAGCAAGCCATTCCATGTACATGTGGATGCATGCAACTATGCCATAGGATGTGTGTTGGCACAACCTACGAATGAAGGTAATGTAGATCTCGCCATAGCTTATGCGAGTAGATAGTTGAATGCAGCAGAAAGAAATTACACTACTACAGAACGAGAAGAACTAGGAATGATCTACACAGTAAGAAATTCAGGCATTACTTATTGGCAAATAAGTTCAAGTTCTTCACGGATCATCAAGCATTATTGTACTTAGTCAATAAGCCTTGTAACATCGGATGATTAATATGATGGTTTCTATTACTCATGGAGTACGACTTTGAAGTTTGTAGTCAGGAAGGGAAAGACCCATCTTAGAGCTGACCATTTCTCAAGATTAACCAGGGGAGAAGCTCCTCAAGGAATAGCATATGAACCCGATGCATATTTGTTTAACCTCAAAATAGTACCTGAATGGGTTAAGCCTATTGTCCCTATTCAAACATTTGGACCTAAGAATCCAAGGATTAGGGTCAAAGACAGAGAAATCACCAAGTCACAAAGATATCAAATAAAATAGCAAGAAGTACATATAAACAAGATAATAAGAAAATTCTTGCTTGTTGTGTAGATGAATCAAAATACGTGAATTGTTTGCAATTAGCACATGTAGCTGCATTAAAGCAACATCATTCAAAACATTGTACATTGCAGACTCTGCATAGACTAGGAGTATATTGGCCTTCTATGGAAGCAGATGTCTACAAGATGTGCAAGAATGTCCTGTCTATTGTGAAAGACCACCGGTAGAACATGCCACATTATATCATATGTCTCTCACACTAGAATGGAGTGAACCTTTAGTGACATACTTGAGGAGGAAAATGTTCCCTCAAGGAATGACTTTAGCAAAACAACGAAGTCTAGAGCAGGAACCTCAAGACTACTCACTTATTGGTGACAATCTATACAAACGAGGAAGAGATGGATACCTAAGACAATGTGTTCATGAGAACGATTACTTGAGCATATTGAGAGTGCACACCAAGGTATTGCAGGAGGTCATTTTGTCCCCGATAGGATAATCAAAGCCATAATATTTGCATGATTATGGTGGCCCACTCTTCACATGTATGCACATAGCTATGTTAAGAGATGTGATGTGTGTCAAAGAACTTAGTTTCCTACTCGCAGAGATGAAATGCCACTGAAACCCATGATGGGAGGACGTGCATTTTCTAAGTGGGGTATAGACTTTGTAGGATCCATTAACCCCCCTACAAAAGAAACACATGTTGAATACATTATTGTAGCCACAAATTATCTTACAAAATGGGTAGAGGCTAAGGCCACTAAAAAGAATGATGCACACACGACTGCAAAATTCTTATTTGAAAATGTCTTTACAAGATATGGATTGCCTACAGAGCTAGTGAGCGACCGAGGAACTCACTTTCTAAACCAAGTCATTGAATATTTGTTACAAGATTTTATGGTGATTCACAAGAAATCCATACCATATCATCCTCAGGCCAATGGTCAAGCAGAAAGCACTAACAAGATCCTTTGTAATGTACTGATGAAACTCGTGAACAACAAACGTTCACATTGGGACAAATAGTTACAACACGTTTGGGCATATCAAGTGGCCTACAAGACCATACTCAATGCAACTCCCTTTAAAATGGCTTGCTTTGGACTTTTTGATACCCACTCTTAAGGTCGCACAAGAACACCAGTGGACCGGCCATGAATTATCGTTGAGAATAATAGATTTGGAACGATTAGGAGAAACCAGACTGAAACTAGCAGCAGGTACATACGTAGCAAAGAAGCGACAAAAAGCCTATTTTGATGCACATGTGAAAGACAAAGGCTTAAAAGAAGGTGACTTAGTCCTAGTGTATACGCTGAAACAACATGCATGGAAAATAGAAAAGCGAGGTTATGGACCTATGATCATTAACAGACTCTCAACAAGTGGAGCGGTACAACTAGCCACCCTAGAGGGAGAGATAATGCCTAATTACATTAGTGGCTATACAGTCAAGCTTTATCATGAACCTCTTACTGAGGATATGCTTAGAAGACTCACATTGGCAAAGAAGCGTAAGGATGAAGAAAAAAGAATATGCGCGAAAGCTCAGGCAGAATCTATAGAATGCATTAAGCGCATGAGGCTAAGAAGATAAGGACTAGGGAGAGAACATTATAACCATCTGGAAACAACATCCAAATATCCCCATGGCCATGTGTCAATAAAAGTCAATTGTTCATCCTAGCATAGTAGATAGGAGACCATTCATTACAGTCAGGCTAGAGCACGATAACCTTGGCCACGGGCTTACGGCTTTGATTGATTCAGGTGTTGTGATGAGTGCCATTAGATGGTCCCACTATCAGGATTCAGGAATAGAAATGCAGCCAATTGAGGCATACCTCATAGGACTACGAGGCATGGAAACCCCTTGCATGGGTGAGGTGGACCTTCCTATCCTCATACACAAAGTGACCATGATAGTGAAGCTCCTAGTGTGCCATGATGACTACTTGATAGAACCCCTAATACTTGGCCAAGATTGGCTATACGATCACTTAGTGGACCTAAATCTTAGACAACGCTCCTTGTAGATTGGAACCTTAGACCAGCAGCGAGTGATACCGCTTGACTTCCCTAACAACACTCTACATGAGGTATGTAACCCCAGCCCCTACAAAATGATTGCTACGGAGGATAGGAAGATCTTTGGACAAATCCATTGACTAAGCATGCTCCTTCCAAAGTCAACCCATGAGAGCTTGGCGATGGATAGTTTCCAGACAAACGGATGTTAGGAGATCCTCCCCTGGTCTTCCATCAGTGGAGAAGTGGGGACCATCAACGGTTAGGTGGGTACATCAACGGTCAGGTGGACTACATCAGCGGATAGATGGGCACAATAGCCTCCATTGTCCCCTCCTCCACACTTACTGCAGACTGGCCTAGATCTGTGGTATAGAATGCCTCACTTCTTAAAGGGCAAGTTTCACAAGTGTTGGACCTCCCTTCTTTTCAAAAGCACATTTGGGCTAGAGCGGGTTTTACGAATATTTTAGTGATCCATTGCCCACACCTGACTTCTATCGATGCTACTACTTGGTGACTACACTTCAAGCCTCCGAGAACAAGGACTTGCTCGGAACATTCATCTTCCATCCTTGGTAAATGACCCCCATTGCAAGAAGTTTTATCTTTCAAAAGATCTCATTTGGGTAGTGATTAAGATCCATGGGACTCACAGATCGATGGAGCGTGAAAGGCTTATTCCAGAGTCGATGAAGCGTGGTGATGTTTTGAAGTGGGCAGATATTTGGGCGATCACACCAGAACTCTCTAAGCTGTTGCGCATATGTATGCAACATTTGGCATTCCCAGCTCAGGATCGCCTTACCATCCCTTAGAAGTACATCTCGTTCAGATTCTATCTAGCATGCATCGGGCCCCAAACCATAGATCTTACAAGTTGGATTATCGAGGAGTTGTATTTGGCTCAACAGAGATGGGAACGAAAACATGTCATCCATGGATGTTGCACTCTTACTAGAATTGTTTACATGTGTTTGGCATATGATTCGCCCATAGAATGCACGATGACTAGTGAAGAATTAAAAGCATTCAAAGGAACCACCAAGAAGGCCAGAAAAGCGAGAAAATGATGGGCAGGCAAGTGCATGCGTGGTTCTATCCCATGTTTGCAAATTCCAGAGTCCCCACTGCCTCAGCAATCTCCACAACAATCTCCAATAGAACCCCCCACACCTGTTTAGCCTATCCGTATACGCCTTTCACGATCTGTTATCACATAAGGTACTACCAGTGTGGTGACTTCTCAAGCAACCACCATTCAGGAACCTACCACTAGAGAAGGAGAAGTTCCCACCACCATTGATGTGGAAGCCTTTACTTTCCCTATACCTAACTTGGAGGTAGAACCAACAAACACCACCTTTGATTTTGAAATGCATGATGCTTTCTCTAGTGAATTCCAATTTTCAGAAGGGAAATTTTTTTCACAAGAGTATGAATGTCCCAATAACCCTACCACCCCCCCCCCCCGATCAACCAGAAGAACAAGTAGTCTCCAGCTCAGAAGAGGAGAGAAACAGAAACCAACAATGAGGACGGTGATGATGAAGCGAGTCGGGCTAACCACGACTTTCAAGAGGACATGCAGAATGACGAACAAGAGCAGCAAACCAAAGCTTAAGGTGACACAAGTACCCATGAAGCCAACATGTTCGAAGCTGCCACCTACACTTTGGCAATCAAGAAACTATATCGCACTATGCGGGCAGTTTGGGCCCATAGACAACTATCCGAAGCAGAAAGTCAAGCAATTCTCAAAGAAGAACTCGTTACTGGAGGTTTTGAAGAAGTTTTCATTCAAGGCTTTAGGGAATTAGTTAAATCAATCAAGACCAATGAAGCACTCCATTATTTGCAGTGGAAATCACTACTGAAGCTTGACCCACGACGCATTCGTTTACTCTCCAAGCCAGGTCAGTATATTCGCATACCAACAGATGCCCAATCTTCGCACCATGCCAGGGAAGCTCGAGTTATTTTGGAAGACCCTCTTGAAGAAATGACCATAGTCATCGACTCCCCACCTCATCCTTCTACTATAACTACCACTACCATCATCGAAGTACCCACCACACCACCTGCTTCTCTTTCACCTCCCGCCCCTCTAATTTCTCCTATACACCCCACCTCACCTAGATCCTCCATGTATATAGCAAGTGTTGTAGTACAAGCCTTCGTTGCCTCAACCCCACAAACTCTTCCCGCAACCCTCCAACCTATCCGTCCCCCTCTAGCTCCAACCATTTCTCCCAATCCATTTCCCACTCCATCCTTTCCCTCTTTTCCCATCCCTCCACGGCCTATATTCCCATTTCCCCCTCCAATGACCTTCTCCCCTGTCTCACCTCCCCACCCAACTATCTTTCCTTTATCCTCCCCTCTACACTAAGAAATACGCAAACCCCAATCTATAATTTATTCATCCACCTTTGTAAATCTTGTATTCACACCCACTCAGGCACCTGCCATCACACTACTCTTTGCAACCACTGCACTCGACACCATGTCTAGCGACATGGACATTTCACCACCCACTACATCATCACTCACCTCATCTATTCCACCACCGCATTTAGGCATGTCACACTTCTCCATGGTCACCACTGCATCCACCTTCCCATCCCTCTTTCTCGTTCTCCTTGCATCAACAACCACACCCACAACATCTTCATTCACTCCACCATTAATATTGTCGCCCACAATTGACACCGGTTTCTGCCAGATGTTCTCTTGCTACAACCCTCCAACCTATCCTTCCCCTCTAGCTCCCACCATTCCTACTCCCAACCCCACAAACTCTTCCCGCAACCCTCCAACCTATCCTTCCCCCTCTAGCTCCCACCATTCCTCCCAATCCATTTCCCACTCCATCCTTTCCCTCTTTTCCCATCCCTCCACGGCCTATATTCCCATTTCCCCCTGACCTTCTCCCCTATCTCACCTCCCCACCCAACTAGCTTTCCTTTATCCTCCCCTCTCCACCAAGCAATACGTGAAACCCAATCTGTAATTTATTCATCCACCTTTGTAAATCCTGTATTCACACCCACTCATGCACCCACCATCACACCACTCTTCACAGTCACTGCACTCGACACCATGTCCAGCAACATGGACATTTCACCACCCACTGCATGATCACTCACCTCATCTATTCCACCACCCCATTTAGGCACGTCATGCTTCTCCATGGTCACCACTGCATCCACCTTCCCATCCCTCTTTCCCCTTCCCCTTATATCAACAACCACACCCACATCATCTTCATTCACTCCATCATTAATATTGTTGCCCACAATCGACACCGCTTTCTGCCAGATGTTCTCTTGCCGCAACCCTCCAACCTATCCTTCCCCCTCTATCTCCCACCATTCCTACTCCCAACCCCACAAACTCTTCCTGCAACCCTCCAACCTATCCTTCCCCCTCTAGCTCCCACCATTCCTCCCAATCCATTTCCCACTCCATCCTTTCCCTCTTTTCCCATCCCTCCATGGCCTATATTCCCATTTCCCCCTCCAATATGGCCCGACTAGCTTTCCTTTATCCTCCCTTCTCCACCAAGCAATACATGAAACCCAATCTATAATTTATTCGTCCACCTTTGTAAATCCTGTATTCACACCCACTCATGCACCCACCATCACACCACTCTTCACATTCACTGCACTCGACACCATGTCCAGCGACATGGACATTTAACCACTCCTGCACCTAAGTCCAAAATTGCCTTGGTGGTGTAGCCTTGATGAGTGATTGGAAGATAGATGTTTTCTTCTTCACCTTCACTCATGTCTCCTATCTTATCCAAGGGTATTTCAGGAACTATTCTATGTGATCCTACCTGGGAGTGGGAGTTCGCTACTTCAAGCACTTGATTGGCTACTTGTTTCCATAATTCTGGCTTAACCTTGAGCAACTCCTCTAAAGTGAGATTGCACTACACTACAAGTGGACTTGGCTTCCCATGGGCCTGTGAAATGAGGTGATTCCTATAGGGAATTAGACTCGAAGTCTAACCATTCATTAGACTGGGCATCTTCCTGTTCTCCATAAATAGAGGGAATATATTGTGGGAATTGATCATTTAGGTCATCCACAATTTCAATGGGAGGAGGATTCTCACTTTCTTTTGCCCATTTCTCTTCTTGGATTTCTCGTAGGAATTCTGGTGAATACTGATTCATAGAAGAATAGGTGTCACGTTCAATGGAATTAGGCACATAAGTTTCCTAGGGAGGAATTCTCATTCTTTCTCTTGCCTTGTCTTTTCCTTAGGAGGTGGCTTCCTTTCCAGACTTTGCGATTAACCTCTCCAATCTATCTAATAGTCCATCAAAATGCACCCGAGTCCTAGCTGAACTAGAGCAATTGAAAAGGCAATTGGCTTCAAACATGGTTTGAGCCAATTCTACCATCTTAGCACAAAGCTTTGTTCTTTCAATCTCTAAGTCCGTCCTAGGGTAACACTTTTCATGATCTGTTACATTTGACCCTTCTTGGATTCTAGCCTAATATGCTTTAAGCATCATGTCTAGGTCCTCTACATCACACTTCTCCACGGTCACCACTACATCCACCTTCCCATCCCTCTTTCCCCTTCCCCTTGCATCAACAACCACACCCATAGCATCTTCACTCACTCCACCATTAATATTGTCACCCACAATCGACACCACTTTTCGCCAAATATTCTCTTGCATGACACAAGTTCGAGATGAATTTGCATCTCTCTAGACCAGCTACCAGACACTACAACAAACAACTACAGATTTACATGTGCAATTAAACTCTTTAACCATCAAGAATGCCTCACTTAATGCATGATATCAAGATCTATGTGATGGCTATCACTCCCTCAAACTAGAAAGTGAACAGAAGACAAAAGAAGCCATTACCGATATTGACAACCTATTACAGGCTCAAACAATACGAAATGGAACGGGATTCCATTGTATAGGGGGCATGTCTCTATGAGAGTAGTCCTTGAGATTGACTTTGGTTGTAACACCTAAGTGTTGCAAATACAAGGAATTGGTTCCCCAATCTTGCACTACTTGCAAATGTCTCATGAATGGTCTTCCCAAAATCATCTCATAGGCCCAGTTTTTGCTAAAGTCACATATAGCAAAAGTGTGCTCAAACTCTACACCACAAGTAGTGAGAGTTATTCCTTCTAGCAGCCCTAAGGGTCTTTCTATGTGACTATCAACCATTTGCAATTTCATTCTCATCAGCCTGGGTACTGGTTTGCCCCAATGCTTCCATAGGGAAGTGGTAGCAATTGCAACTCCTGCACCTAAGTCCAAAATTGCCTTGGTGGTGTAGCCTTGATGAGTGATTGGAAGATAGATGTTTTCTTCTTCACCTTCACTCATGTCTCCTATCTTATCCAAGGGTATTTCAGGAACTATTCTATGTGATCCTACCTGGGAGTGGGAGTTCGCTACTTCAAGCACTTGATTGGCTACTTGTTTCCATAATTCTAGCTTAACCTTGAGCAACTCCTCTAAAGTGAGATTGCGCTACACTACAAGTGGACTTGGCTTCCCATGGGCCTGTGAAATGAGGTGATTCCTATAGGGAATTAGACTCAAAGTCTAACCATTCATTAGACTGGGCATCTTCCTGTTCTCCATAAATAGAGGGAATATATTGTGGGAATTGATCATTTAGGTCATCCACAATTTCAATGGGAGGAGGATTCTCACTTTCTTTTGCCCATTTCTCTTCTTGGATTTCTCGTAGGAATTCTGGTGAATACTGATTCATAGAAGAATAGGTGTCACGTTCAATGGAATTAGGCACATAAGTTTCCTGGGGAGGAATTCTCATTCTTTCTCTTGCCTTGTCTTTTCCTTAGGAGGTGGCTTCCTTTCCAGACTTTGCGATTAACCTCTCCAATCTATTTAATAGTCCATCAAAATGCACCCGAGTCCTAGCTGAACTAGAGCAATTGAAAAGGCAATTGGCTTCAAACATGGTTTGAGCCAATTCTACCATCTTAGCACAAAGCTTTGTTCTTTCAATCTCTAAGTCCGTCCTAGGGTAACACTTTCCATGATCTGTTACATTTGACCCTTCTTGGATTCTAGCCTAATATGCTTTAAGCATCATGTCTAGGTCCTCGAGAGTGGGATCTGCTATGACTAATCCTACTCTAGGTGGTGGTGGGATTGTGTGAGGTGGGTTAAAAGGTGGTGGATTGGAGGGAGATGGGAATGGTGGTTGTGGAGTGGTGTGAGAGTGTGTTTGAGATGTGAGTTCAATTATCTTGGCTTTTGTTTCTCTCAAGCTTTTCTCAAGTTCACTCATCTTCTTTGCCCATTGCCTTTTCATTTGTTCATGACTTTCACTCCAAGCTCTTGTCCTTTTCTTGGTTAGACTCTCGGTCTCACTAACCTCAAAACTCTTTTCCTGGCCTAAGTCTTGGTTTTGTTTAAATGCCTTAGCTCTCGTGACTACTTGCATTGGGGTAGTGGAAGGCACACTTCCCGTGGATTCTACCACTAACCCAATGACATTGGTAGGAGTGATTTTTGGCATATTGGTGGGGTTCTTAGGACAATCTCATTACAGGTGCTCCTTCCCACAATCTAGACAAAAACCTTGAATTGTCACAGATTGAGGTTGTGTAGCTGTAGGCGTAGGGCAATCACAAATGAGGTGATCTCCCTGACATTAGTAGCATGGTCCTCTAGGAAATGGGGGCCTTATTTACCTAGGTTGGGGCCTCGAGTTAGGATTTGTGTACATGACATTTGCATATTCTAGTTCCCAACTAGGTTCATTCGGGTCTTCATAATAGTATGACTCATTATGCTCAGGTGAATACATATAGTAAGCATGTGGACTATCAATATGAGTCGAGTCAAAGCTATGATCACTTGGGTCACTTTTTGAAAGCAATGGTGATACTAGCACTAAGGCTCTATTCAGATTTTCTTCAACAGCTACATATTTCACTCGGATTACATTGGTTGGAGGAGGAGGTTGATGCGCTAAACTGGTTGAGGTTTTTATTGCCTCGATAGGGTGGTTGGTAGGGTTGTTGGGGCCTACCAACTATTGTGGTGGGTACTAGTTCTGCTATCTTCCGTGTTGTGGATATGGTTGAGGATAATTTTGTCTAACAGCTTGTTTATTATATGGGCAATCTTCTGTAGTGTTGTTGGTATATCTCCTTTCTATGGTGCAATATTGGTTGTTAGGGTTCACTTGGGTTTGAGCCATGATACATTTGGTTAGTTAATGAGTGAGTAATGTGTAGCAGACTTTTCTGAGTAGTGATTTTCTTCACAGTTAGTGCACGTCTTGATACTTTGGCACTTGTCTTCCAAATTGGTTGAAGTTTTTGACTTAATCTTGATATATAAGTGTTCTAACATCAAGGATAGCTTGTCTTTTGGAGATTAACACTCTCCATCAGTGGTATCAGAGCAAGAATCATCAAAATAGAAGAAAGGAGGACCCCAACTGTTGTAGTCATACAAAAATCAACATTTGAAGGTTCAAAAGGTGAAACCTTAAAGAGAAATCTGGAAAAGGAGGTCTGAATCTATCAAGAAGATCAAAAGGAACTTCATTCTAAGTAAAGGTACACCTATTCCTCACAAAGCTTGAAGAATTTAATACACAGGTGAAGAAAGGATGGGAGATTCTCTTCAGATAGAGAAATTGGATAGAGAAAATTATCCAGGTTGGTCAATGAGGATGGAAGCTCATCTCATGAGCAAAGACCTGATAGGTTACATCACAAGTGAAGAAGAGAAACCACAATTCAGAGATCCTAGTGTTCCAACTAGGGATGAACTGTCAGATTTGAAGAATTGGATGAAGAGAGATGCTCAAGCAAGGAGCATTATCTACATGGGAGTTAATGACTACTTGCTACCTCATATTAGAGGAATTGAAAGTGCAAGTGACATATGGAATGATTTGGAGGAGTATTTCCAAAATACTACAAAGTTAAGGAAAGCATCTTTATGGGCAGAGTTCACTACATTCAAAAAGAAAGCCTCTCAATCCATTTTTGCTTATGTAACAAGGATGAAGGACATTGCATATGCATTAGGAGCACTTGATGAAGATATTGAGGAGGATAAATTGGTAAGGCAAATCCTCACAGGTTTGAGAGGAGATGAGAAATGGAAGCCATTCATTTTGTCAACTGAATTGTCACTAGATCATTGCACTCCTGATTTAAATCAGTTGTTAGGACACATGCTAACTTTTGAGTAGGATGTCAAAGGTGATGGTGATAAGAGTGCAGGTCAAGCAATGTATTCAAAGGATAAGAAGAAGAATAGCAAAGGTAAGCAACAATTAACTGAAGATAAAGGTACAACTAGCCAAGCCAACTTCCTAAGAGGAAGAGGAGGTGGCAAAGGTGGAGGAAGAGGCAGAAGCAATAAAGATGGAGCCAAAGCTTGCTCGATTTGTGGTAAGACAAATCATTTAGCTCATGGTTGTTGGCATAATAATCAGAATAATGGAGGATATAATCAGAACTTTAATTCAAGAGGAAGAGGTGGTAGAAACCAAAGAGGTAATTTCAGAGGTAGAGGTAGTAGAGGTTACTTTGGAAGAAATGTAGGTAGAGGTTTCCAAAGTCAATCCTACAACAATACCTACTATAATAATGCTTCAGATCAGAAAGAAGATTCAACATTAATCATGAATGCAACTTGTGAAAGACAAAGTGAAGACCAAAGAGTTTTCTACAGTGACTCAGGGTGTAGTAATCGCCTGAGTGGTAATATAGCCTTGATGACTGATTTTGGAGAATAAGGTAACTAATCATGTAGTTCAAACAGGTGATAATACAAAGCACAATGTGAAGTCAATTGGATCAGTGAAGGCCAAGGATGGAAGTACTCTTCTAAGTAAGGTCTTGTATGTTCCTATAATTCCAAAGAATTTGATAAGTGTAGGGCAAATTGTTGAAAAAGGTTATGAAGTAAGGTTCACTAATGATGGAGTTTTTGTGGAAGACCCTATCAATGGGTATAAACAAATTGTTTCAGGAAAGAAAGAAGGAAGACTCTTCACATTGAAGATTCAAGGTAATGTTGGTCATGCCTTGTTTACTTATGGAGGACATAAGATCACTAAGTTAGATCTTTGGCATAAAAGGCTTGGACATTTCAATGAAAGAGGTATTAAGGATATGGTTAACAATGGTTCAGTGCTTGGATTGCCTAATGTTGTACGTCAACATATGACATAGAGATGTGAAGCATGTCACATACGCAATCATATTCTAAACATGGTTTCATGTATTCAGAGAAGCTTGAGTTGGTACACACAGATGTGTGGGGACCATCAAACGATTTCAGTATTAATGGTTCAAGATACTATGTGATTTATGTTGATGATGCTACTAGGTGGATCACTATATATGTGATCAAAGATAAATCAGAGGTATTCAATACATTTAAACATTATCATGTGTATGCAGAAAGAATCACACGTAAGAAGTTGAAGAGACTAAGGTCAGATGGAGGGGAAGAGTATTTTGCTAATGAGTTCAGTGATTAGTTATGGAATGCAGGTATAAAAAGTGAAGTTACTTGCAGGTAATCTCCTCAACAAAATGGTGTAGCAAAAAGGAGAAATAGAACTCTTCTTGAGTTTGCAAGGTCAATGATGAAGGAGAAAAATTGTCCAAATTATTTGTGGGCTTAGGCTGTAAATACATCACATACTTGGTTAATAGGTTACCATGTAAAGCTTGGCAGGGTATGACACCATATGAAGCTTGGTGGGGTAAGAGACCTACCTTAGATCATTGCAAAGTATTTGGATGTTTGGCTTATGCATATGTGCCATCTCAGTTGAGGCATAAATTGGAACCTAAAGCTGGAAAGTATGTGTTCATTGGATATGATGACAAGCAAATGGGTTGTAGGTTGTGGAGTCCATCCACAAAGTAATTCCTTGTATCAAAGGATGTTACATTTGATGATCAAGGTACTTGGTATGCAGGTACAATCAATAATCATGCAGGTGATGAAGAAGTTTTGAATCAGAAGAAAGGTAAATCAAAGGTTCAGATATTTGATGAAGAAGAAAACAATGAAGTACAAGTTGAAGTTGAAGAAGTGCCAAGGTTTGGTCCAAATGTGATGAACAAAAAACTTCAAGAAGTGGAGAACTCAGAAGGTCATCAAGACACAAATGGCAACCTACAAGGTATAGCTATGACACTTCTTTTTTACTACTAAAGACTATGCTTAAATGGTGAAAGCAGATGAAGACCCTTCTACATATGAAGAGGCAAAGGGTAAGGAAAATTGGGAGAAAGCTATGCAAGAAGAGTATGATGCATTGATGGAGAATGAGACTTGGGATTTGGTTCCTAAACCAAATAGTCAGAAGATCATTGGATGCAAATGGGTCTACAAAACAAAGAGGTATGCAGATGGAAGTGTGTCTAGATATAAAGCTAGACTTTTTGTGAAAGGGTATGCTCAGACATATGGTATAGATTATGATGAAACGTGTAGTCCTATGGCAAAGATGACAACCATCAGGACACTCATAGCCATTGCTGCATGTAAAGGTTGGAAACTATGTCAATTAGATGTGAAGAATGCTTCTCTTAATGGGTATAATTTAGATGATGTTTTCATGGAGCAACCACAAGGGTTCATAGATAAAAGGTATTCAAAATATGTATGTAAGCTCAAGAGATCTTTGTATGGTTTGAAGCAGGCCCCAAGGGCATGGAATTATAGACTTGTAAAGTTCTTCAAAGAACTTGGTTTTCAAGTATCTAAAGCAGATAGTAGCTTGCTTGTCAAAGCAAGTGATGATGGGTTCATTTACATGTGCATATATGTTGATGACATGTTTCTTACAGGTACAGATGAGAAGGGCATACAAAGCCTCAAGAAGCAAATGGAGAAAGAGTTCAAGATTAGTGACTTGGGAGACTTGTCATATTTCTTGGTAATGGAGATCTCATATACTCAACATGGAGTGTATGTAACTCAAGAATGGTATTTGAAGAATTTGTTGATCAAGTTTAAAATGGAAGATTGCAAGGTGGCACCTACTTCAATGGAGGTGAATCACAAATTGAGTAGATATGGAGGAGAATAATTCAAGGATATGAAACTCTATCAAAGTCTGGTTGGTAGTCTAATCTATGCTACATTAATGAGGCCTGATTTGTCATATGCAGTTGGAGTGTTGTCTCAATTCATGCATTGTCCTAGGAAAGAACATTGGGTTGCAGGACAAAGAGTGTTGAGATACATTAAGGGTACACTGGAAGGTGTGTATTATGGTTTTACATTAGATACAAACATCAAAATATATAGTGATACAGATTGGGCAGGTTATCCTGATGATAGGAGATCAACATATGGATACTTGTGTTATGTGGGAGATAAGCTAATCTCTTGGTGCTCTAAGAAGCAACATACAGTTGCTTTATCATCTATGGAGGCAAATTATAAAGGTACGGTTGAAGCTGCAAAGGAGGTCATATGGTTGAAGACTCTCATGAAGAGTTTTGACAGCACTCAAAGTACACCCACTATTCATGGAGATAACATGAGTTCATTGTATCTAGCTGCTAATCCTGTTTTTCATGCCACGACTAAACATATTGAGATTCAGTATCACTTCTTAAGAGAGAAGGTGATTGATAAGGAGATTGAAGTCATACATACTTCAACAAAAGATCAGATTGCAGATATGCTAACCAAAAGCTTGGATGGACCAAAGTTACAGAGATTCAAAGACATGGCAGGTATAAAGAAGATGGAGAAAACCTCAATTGATGATTGAGGGGGAGCTGTTTGTGCATGAAAACAATCAATTGATGTGTTGGACAAAGATTTGAAGTCAAAAGAAGAAGCAAAGATCAATACATGAAGATTGGAGTTAGAGTATAATCAGAGAATAAACGCTTGTATATATATATATATATATATATATATATATATATATATATATATATATATATATATATATATATATATATATATATATATATATATATATATATATATATATATATATATATATATATATATATATATATATATATATATGTGTGTACATTAAACATGCTTATACTTTTGTAATGGTCACGAGTTTGTACATAACACCTATATATACAAGTAGAAAAGTCGGGGTATGTATGAGAGATGATGAATTAGAAGTTGTGAGAACCATTAGATACTTTATAAGTGAAGTGAACATCTCTCATCCTTCATATGTAAATTTTCTTAGTAAAAAAAAAAGTTGTGCCCGATATTTTGTTGTGTTCTCCTTCTTTGCTTGATCATTTTAGGAATCCTTTTGTAGATGTCTAATTCCAAGTTAATGCTTCTATGGTTAAGATTTGAGAGCCTAATTGTAAACAGGTTGAGAGAATTATGTGTAGGAACATTTGTATGTGAAGAAGTGATGAGTGTCTTCTGAAACAGGCACAATCTCGACAGTCAAAGAATTGATCAGTTCTCAGTGCACATTGTAAAGTTTTGCACAAATAAGGAGTCAAAATCTAAGTTCAAAGGTAAGCCATCTATGGATAAAATCACTTGATTAAATGGGTTCTAGTTTGGGAGAACCATGTGTTAGAAGTTGTAGGTGTCAAAATCGACTATACAAGAGGATAGTTTCAGACATAGGTTGATTGTTTGGATCATTTCTCAAGATCTATTGTATCTTTTGAGATGATTTAACTTGGAGAAGGTGTGTAAATAGACAACAGCTCATACAAAGTTTCATTGAAAACTTTACACATTTGGTTAGTCAATGAGTGAGTAATGTGCAACAGACTTTTCTGAGTAGTGATTTTCTTCACAGTTAGTGCAAGTCTTGATAGTTTGGCACTTGTCTTCCAAATTGGTTGAAGTTTTTGAGTTATTCTTGATATAGAAGTGTTCTAACATCAAGGATAGCTTGTCTTTTGGAGATCAACGCTCCATCATTGTGCTTACAAGCTAAAACAAGTATATGCAGAATTGTTGTTTTGCTAATCTCTATCTTATTGTCTATCTCTGTCTCTGTTTCTCTCTTTCTACGTCTTTCTCTCTTTGAATTCTCTCTCTCTCTCTCTCTCTCTCTCTCTCCCTCTTTATTGCAGGTTATTCAAGAAGCTAAGCAAGCAAAAAGTATGGCTAACTATTGTGAGTACAATTTCAATTCTTTGTATATCATTTGAATTGTGTTATTTTCATTAGTTAGCATAAACACACTTATTGATATGCACATATACACTCATACATGATGAAGATGCATGTTCACACATATACACATATACACATATACACATGCACATACACACACATACATGTGCACATACACTTACACATACACATGCATATGCACAAACATTTCTACAACCACATAAAAAGACTTGCATGCATGCATTATTGCATATATATACACACATACACACATTAACATATACTTAATTACATGTATATGCACATCCACATGCCATCCACACGCACATGCATGTTTCATACATATACACATGCATATGCATACATTTGTATATGTTTATACACATACACATACATATGCACATATGTATATATAAACACACATACACATATATACACATATGTATATGCACATACGTACATACACATATACACATGCACACACACACATGCACATACATACATATACACATATACATGCACATACACACATACACTTACACATATACATGCACATACATATACACACATACACATGCACATGCACATACTCATATACACACATATACACTTACACATGCACATGCACATGCACATGCACATGCACATACATACATATACACACACATACACATGCACATGCACATGCACATACACATATACACTTACACATGCACATGCACATACATGCATATACACATATACATATGTACATACATTCATATACACACACATATACATGCACACATGTACACACATATACATGCACATACATACACACATCTGGATGAATTATATAATTAAAGTACTAAAACACATGCTTAATATAAACAATAATAACAATCAATAGGACAAAACTTTTCATTACTTAATACCATACACACAATTCAAAACCTAATTGAAATGAACAATATATAGATAATATATATATATATATATATATATATATATATATATATATATATATATATATATATATATATATATATCAATGTAAATACATACAATCCAATGTCATAATCAAGAATCCTAATCATCATCATCATGATCATCATCAGCATCATCATCATCATCATCCTCATCATCATGATCACCCTGTGACAATCGAGATCGTCCATCCTATGTTTGTCTCTCCACCTCATCCATATCTGCCTCTCCATAATACTCTTGTATTACATATAACAAACATAAATAAGTAAAACAAGTAAAACATCCATAAAAATAAAATAATTATATAAAATGTAATAATACTCACAAAGGCATCTGGATGATCTTGCATATACTCGTTCAAATGCCGATATCCAAAATGTGTAGCATACTCAATCTCATGTTTTGTAGGATATCGACCATAATCCTTTCGCTACATTGAAACAAATAAAAAAGATTAGTTTCTTGCATTTTAACCAAAATAAAAAATATACTCACAATAACACATATACTTACAAATGTAGCTACAAAACCATGATGACCCATTTGGCCTAGGTGCGATGTGTGGCCCGACTCAACTCTCTTCTTTGCAGTAGCCTGTTTATTTAAGAAAAAAGAAATGCATAAATTAAATGTAAAAAATTACTAAAATATATAAAAATTATAACTATAAACTATTAATTTGTATACCTTCTGCTGAGGAAATGACTCCTGAAGACGTAGCTGTCTACGAAAAAACTACCACGTCTCAGGTGGTATGTTAGGTTGCCTCTTATTTTTTTCCACCATACAATATCTCCTGTTAATTTAATCTCAAACAGAAAAAAAGAATCAGAATACATACACATATACACACACATACACATACACGTACCCACATACACATATACATGCAAACATATATGCATACATATACACATATACATACATATAACATAAACACACATACATATCCACATATATACATACACATGCATGCATGCATATACACTCATTCATACAAAATACATGCATTTATCCCACAATAATGTGTATTTGTGTATATGTGAATATGTGTGTATGTGTAAATGTGTATATGTGAATATGTGTGTATGTGTAAATATGTATATGTGAATGTTTATGTATGTAAATAATCAGATTATTAATATCAAATACCATTATTTGTAGATTTTGATCAATCAGATGGAACTCCACCACCGTCTCCTCATTGTGCAAGAACTATATACTGTAAGTATATCAAACGTTTAATTTTAAATATATTTGATAGATATACATAACTTATATATATTTTTTGTTTCTTATTATAATCATATTCTGATCAATCAGAGGGCACTCCACCACCTCCTACACATGCAATGACTTCACATGTGTCCTCCGATAGGAATTATGATGATTTTTATTATCAAGAGCATATTATATGTTGGTGTAACTCTTGTTATGGCACGTATCGAAGACCATGATTGGAATGTATTGAACATGAGGACGAGTTGATGGGGGAAGTATCTCAACCCCTATGCAATGACGAAGCGTGAATGACCTCCACACGTATCCTTCTTTGACCTTTGCACACCAAAAATGCTCTTTCTCAGAGCATATGCAGAGAACTCCAGTGAGATTTTGTAGACCCGTAGGAGACACTAAGAGCTTTCCAAAAAAACAAATTTCACTCCAAATGGATGCTTAGACAAAGAGAAATAATGTCTACAACATGAGCTAGTTGAATGCTCACAACTGCTACTTAAACACAGACCTCACTTCACTCCAGTAAGCTTTTCTCAAAGAGTATACAGAGAATGAATCTCAAAATTGGGTCACCTTTAGAGCACTCTAATAGCTACCCAATAAAACCAAAATCATAGCAAATGGATAAATAGAAAAGGAGAACCAGCCCTTACAACAGAGAGCAAAATATTTCCAACAGAGCCTACATAGAGAGAGAGAGATATCAATCACACAACTTCACTAAAATGAATGTTTCTCCCAGACTACTTAGAGAATGCTCCAGAGAATTTGTGAGCATACAATAGACTCTAATAGCTATTCAATGAGCCAAGAATTACATCAAATGCATACAATATGAGGGAGAACCAATGCTAACAACTTAGTGGTAGAGAGTAGATATGCCTACTAAAAGAAAACAAACAAGCAAGCAAGGGGCTTGCTTATCACAACTCCAACACTTAGTGCTCCCTTTAAATGAGTTAAAACTCCAAGAAGATGGCCCAAAAGAAGTCGGGATACATGCTCCTTTTATAGTGATAAATGTGCCCCTAAAATCTAGGAACTACCTTTCCAAATCAGCCTCCTAACTTGGAGGACTTAGTTGAGATGACTTGGGGAGTGGTTGAGTGACTTTTCTTGATGGAATCTCGTGGCTTTTGGCTTTCTTTGATTTCTCCACATGTCCATAAAAGATTCCCCACGAATTTTTAGCTTGAAGCTTGACTTTTAACACAAGTATGGTACTTTTGAACGTACACCATCACCTGATCAATGTGATAATGCTTGGGTATGTATTTTTTCTATAAATTAATGTCATTATTTTATTTAAAAACAATATACAAAATCAAATTACAATTGATATACAATAATACTTGCTCGATAATGATGATGATTATAATTTTTCTCATAATGTTTGTTGAGGAATCACTCACAAATTTGACGCACAAACGGAAAAAGAAGATAAAGAAAAGCAAAATCAAATCTTCAGAAAATCAAGGCGCCAGTCGTACAACGCGCCGAATCAGTCTGACAACTAGAATTAGAAACTGTACGAGTAACAGAGCAATGAACAGCGGGTGTGCGTATACTGCTCACCTAACGTGAATTAAAATTGGGAGCGTGGAAGAGCGCCGAAGAAAAATATATATATACATAACAAGGACTGAAAGAAAGGCGGTGAATATAGCTGCTGGAATAATTGCCGATGAAGTGGCTTCTGTAACTATTGCGAAGAGATGAGATGATGATGAGAGTGTGAAGACGCCATAGATCGCGTATGCGAGAGAATTTTTCAGTTATGTAAAAGTAGACGCCATAGATCGCGTATGTACAGATGAATAACAGAAACGTGGAATGTCAGGTATTCATCTGAGAGGGATTGTAATAAGAAACCACTCAGTATAGGAGAGTTTCTGTAGCTTGAGCAAGAAGAAGCCTAGCTAACTTGTACACATCCTCTCTAATAGAAAACACATGTTTATGTGGAATTATTTGCGTGCTGTTCACATGTGAAGAATCTATGTCTTATGTGTTATGGTAGAAAAATTCATCTACCTTTACGACTATAGCTCGTTACGAAATGTATCTCTCGGTACAATCTTAGTAAACGTATGTCTCAGTCGAGAATACCTCAGTGGAAGCATTTTTCGGTCAAGTTACAGTTTCTCAGAAAACGAGTTTTTCCGGTGAAACAACGACACATATCTCGCAGTAGAATTTGAACCTTTGTATGAGAGATAGCTCATTCTGTAGCTAGACGTCTCTACTTTAAGCTGGGCACACTTTCTGGTGAAATAGATATGTATACACAGTTCAAAGTCTTACCGGAAAGTGCCACTTTGAAACTGTGAAGTTTTTTTTTTCAAACTTAAGGAGAATCTCATTCAGTGAAGGAAGCTCATGAATTACTTCTTCACTTCATATAAATTCACTTGAAGGAATTACGAGCAAGATCGAAGTTCATTTCGGTGAGATTCCGGTGAATTTTCGGTGACAGTCCAGCGACAGTCCGGTGAAGTTCCGGTGGATTTTAAGTCATAGATTTGTGCGGCTAAGCGACGATAATCTTGCTAAGCTACTATTGGTAATAGAGGTGTTCTATATCACTTTAGTTTAGTTCTCTATTTTTGGTGGTGCGGCAATTTCCGCAGGCTGACAAAGTTCCAGCCTTGCCGTGACGAAGTCGAGAAGACAGTGGCTTTGGACCACACATCCACCAAAGCTTGGTTTCTGTGCATCAACATCTGGTGCAAGAAACCAGGAAAATCCACAACAATCGGTATCAGAGCAGGTTAGCTCCACGAGCGACGTTAGAGCCAAAAGACTCTTAAGTCATGGCAGATCATGTCCAAATCGATAAGCTGGATAGAGACAATTATCCCGCATGGGTAATGCGCATGGAAGCCTTACTTATGAGTAAGGACTTAATGATGTATGTGACCGGAGAAGAAAAGAAGCCGACCTTCGAAGATGATAGCCAACCGGAAAAAGAAGAGTTAGAAGCTTTAAAGCTGTGGCAGAAGAAAGATGCAACGGCGAGAGCCTACATCTACAACACTGTGTCAGATCACCTACTACCGCACATTCGAGGTCTGGAGAAAGCGGAGGATATATGGAGTGCATTGGAAGATCACTTCCAAAATACTACGAAAGCTAGAAAAGTCAGCTTATGGTCCGAGTTCACAACGTTCAAAAAAAGGCCGAGTCAAAGCATTAGTGACTACGTCACTAAAATGAAGGATCTAGCAGACAGTCTAGGATCCATAAAAGAAGATGTCGAAGACCACAGATTGATAGCACAAGTGCTTACAGGGTTGAGAGGAGATGAAAGATGGAAACCTTTCATACTTTCAACTGAACTTTCTTTAAATCATTTTGTTCCCGATTTAAATCAGTTGCTAGGGTTGATGCTCACATATGAGCAGGATCTGAAAGGAGATGGAGATAAAGGACAAAGCTCCGCAATGTACATGAAGAACAAGAAGAAAGACAAAGGGAAGTTAAAAGACGAAGAGGAATCAAGCTCTCAGGCCTATTACACAAAAAGTAAAGGCACCGGTAGAGGAAGAGCTAGAGGTTCTGGAAGAGGAAGAAGTAGCCAGAATACCAATAAGAAAGCCTGTTGGATTTGTGGGTTGAGCAATCATCTGCCGCATGATTGTTGGCACAACCAACAAGGATCAAATCAAAATCAGAACAGTAATAACAGAGGCAGAAGCGGAGGATATCAAAGAGGTAGACAAAATCAAAGAGGAGGCTATGGCAGAGGTGGTACAAGAGGTTGGGGACAGAATCAGTCCTACAACACCACCTACAACAACTACGTAAACGATACACAGAATGAAAACCATACATCATTGATGATGAACTCAATCAGCACAGCAGACAACAAAGACCTAAAGGTATTTTACATTGACTCTGGATGTTCTAATCATTTGTCAGGAAATATAGAATTGATGACAGAACTAGAAAAAGGCAGTTCGTTTCACACCGTTCAAACGGGTGACAATACAAGACATAGTGTTCATTCTGTTGGAAAGGTAAAGTGTAAAAGTGGAGCAGATTTGCTAACCAATGTTTTGTATGTTCCAACAATACCGAAAAATCTGATCAGCGTAGGACAGATAGTTGAGAAAGGTTTTCAGGTCAGATTTACAAACAAAGGAGTATTTGTAGAAGATCCCAAGAACGGATACAACCAGATCGTCTCTGGCAAGAAAGAAGGCAGACTCTTTACTTTAAGAGTACAAGGGAACATTGGCCAAGCATTGCTCACACATAATGAAAAGGTAATTACAGAACTTGATCTCTGGCATAAGAGATTAGGTCATTTTAATGAAAAAGGAATCAAAGCTATGATAGCGAATGGGTCTGTACTGGGTTTACCGAACGTACAGAAACAACATATGATTCATAAGTGCGAAGCCTGTCAGATGGGAAAAGCCCACAGGTTACCATTCCAGAAGAAAGGATTCAAGCATGATGGAGTGCTTGAACTCATACATACAGATGTATGGGGACCAACAAAAGAAGGATCAATCAGCGCATCAAGGTACTACGTTCTCTTCATTGATGATGCAACAAGATGGATAACCCTTTATGTTTTGAAAGAGAAATCAGAAGTATTTGGAGCCTTCAGACACTTTCATGCATATGCTGAAAGACTCACAGGTCGAAAACTTAAAAGACTGAGGTCTGATGGAGGGGGAGAATACTTCTCGCGAGAATTCAATGACTATCTTTGGAATGCAGGTATCAAAAGAGAAATAACTTGCAGGTATACATCGCAACAAAATGGAGTAGCAGAAAGAAGGAACCGAACTCTAGTCGAGTTTGCACGAGCTATGCTGAAAGAAAAGAATTGTCCAGATTATCTTTGGGCTGAAGCTGTAAATACAGCCACATACTTGGTAAACAGGTTACCATGTACAGCTTTAGACGAAATGACCCCGTATGAAGCTTGGTTTGGGAAGAAGCCAACACTTGATCACTGCAAGGTGTTTGGATCAGTTGTGTATGCTTATGTACCGTCGCAACTAAGACACAAGCTTGAACCGAAAGTAGAGAAATATGTGTTCGTTGGATACGATGCAAAACAGATGGGTTATAGACTATGGAGCCCTTTAACGAAACAATTTATTGTTTCTAGGGATGTCACGTTTGATGAACAGAAAAGCTGGTATGCAGATCAGAGCCATACAGCTGAAGAATTTGAAGAAGAGATAAGAAGGAAAGAGATAGGCAAATCAATCGGGCAGGTAAACAAGGATGAAGGATATACATAGGCAAGTACGTCTAGGACCGGGTCAGGTATGAGAAATGAAGATGAAGACATACATTCAGATATACACAAAAAATATGAGCTAAGGAGGTCAAACAGGGAAAGAAGACAACCAGAAAGATACTCGTACGACACATCATATATAACCCAGCAAGATTATGCTTACATAATCAAAGATGATGAAGAACCTCAGAGCTATGATGAAGCTAAAGGCAAGAAGCAATGGGAAGAAGCAATGGAAGAAGAATTCAGGGCACTAGAAGGAAACAAGACATGGGAACTTGTTCCTAAACAAAATGGTAAGAAGGTAATCGGAAATAAATGGGTTTTCAAAGTTAAAAAACTTGCAGATGGAAGGATAGCCAGACATAAAGCGAAACTGGTTATCAAAGGCTACGCTCAGACGCAGGGCATAGACTATGACGAGACGTTTAGTCCAGTAGCAAAGATGTCAATCATAAGGACGGTGATTGCTATAGAAGCATCAAAAGGATGGAAGCTAAGCCAGCTAGATATAAAGAATGCATTCCTGAACGGATACATATCAGACGAAGTCTAAATGGAACAACCAGAAGGGTTCGTAGATTCCAGATATCCAAAACATGTGTGCAGACTAAGAAAAGCTCTTTATGGACTGAAGCAAGCTCCAAGAGCTTGGAACTACAGACTGGTGAAGTATCTAAATGAGCTTGGATACCAAAGTTTGAAGGCAGATGCAAGCCTACTCATTAAAAGGACAGAAGAAGGAATGATCTACATTTGCATTTATGTAGACGACATAATAATCACAGGTACCTCAGATGCAGGAATCACAGAGGTAAAGAAACTGCTAGAAAGGGAATCCAAAATCAGTGACCTGGGAAAGTTATCATACTTTCTAGGTATGGAAATCACATATACAGATCATGGTGTATATGTTTCGCAAACAGGATATCTCCTAAACTTACTGAAGAATTTTAATATGGAGAATTGCAGAGAAGCTTCAACACCGCTTGAAGTAAATCATAAACTTAGCAAATATGATGGTACAGAGCTCAAAGACATGAAGAAATATCAGTCGTTAGTAGGAAGCCTAATTTACGCTATGCTAACAAGACCGGATCTTAGTTATTCGGTGGGAATTCTTTCACAGTTCATGCATTGTCCGACAGATCAACATTGGGTTGCAGGACAAAGACTTCTTAGATATATCAAAAGAACTATAAAGGAAGGATTATATTATCCTTTTACATCAGATATAAACCTAAGAGCATTCAGTGACTCAGATTGGGCAGGAAGCCAAGATGACAGAAGATCGACGCATGGGTATATGATATACCTAGGAGATAAGCTAGTAAACTGGTGCTCAAAGAAACAACACACAGTAGCTTTATCATCAACAGAAGCCGAATACAAAGGACTGGTAGAAGCAGCGAAAGAGGTGATATGGATGCAGACCTTGCTTAAGAGCATGGGAATTGATCAAGGTATACCAATCATACATGGAGACAATATGAGTTCTCTATATCTCGCAGCAAACCCAGTATTTCACGCAAGAACAAAGCACATAGAGATTCAGTATCATTTCCTGAGAGAAAAGGTAATGGATAAGGAGATAGAAATAGTCTACACTCCTACGAAAGACCAAATAGCAGATATCTTGACAAAAAGCTTGGATGGAACGAAGATAAACAGATTTAAAGAAATGGCAGGTATAAAAGAAAGAAAGATATATGAAAGACCAGAAGAGGTCAAATTAGTGATTGAGGGGGAGCTGTTGAGGAATCACTCACAAATTTGACGCACAAACGGAAAAAGAAGATAAAGAAAATCAAAATCAAATCTTCAGAAAATCAAGGCGTCAGTCGTACAGCGCGCCGAATCAGTCTGACAACTAGAATTAGAAATTGTACAAGTAACAGAGCAATGAACAGCGGGTGTGCGTATACTGCTCACCTAACGCGAATTAAAATTGGGAGCGTGGAAGAGCGCCGAAGAAAAATATATATATACATAACAAGGACTGAAAGAAAGGCGGTGAATATAGCTGCTGGAATAATTGCCGATGAAGTGGCTTCTGTAACTACTGCGAAGAGATGAGATGATGATGAGAGTGTGAAGACGCCATAGATTGTGTATGCGAGAGAATTTTTCAGTTATGTAAAAGTAGACGCCATAGATCGCGTATGTACAGATGAATAACAGAAACCTGGAATGTCAGGTATTCATCTGAGAGGGATTGTAATAAGAAACCACTCAGTATAGGAGAGTTTCTGTAGCTTGAGCAAGAAGAAGCCTAGCTAACTTGTACACATCCTCTCTAATAGAAAACACATGTTTATGTGGAATTATTTGCGTGTCGTTCACATGTGAAGAATCTATGTCTTATGTGTTATGGTAGAAAAATTCATCTACCTTTACGACTATAGCTCGTTACGAAATGTATCTCTCGGTACAATCTTAGTAAACGTATGTCTCAGTCAAGAATACCTCAGTGGAAGCATTTTTCGGTCAAGTTACAGTTTCTCAGAAAACGAGTTTTTCCGGTGAAACAACGACGCATATCTCGCAGTAGAATTTGAAGCTTTGTATGAGAGATAGCTCATTCTGTAGCTAGATGTCTCTACTTTAAGCTGGGCACACTTTCCGGTGAAATAGATATGTATACACAGTTCAAAGTCTTACCGGAAAGTGCCACTTCGAAACTGTGAAGTTTTTTTTTTTCAAACTTAAGGAGAATCTCATTCAGTGAAGGAAGCTCATGAATTACTTCTTCACTTCATATAAATTCACTTGAAGGAATTACGAGCAAGATCGAAGTTCATTTCGGTGAGATTCCGGTGAAGTTTCGGTGACAGTCCAGCGACAGTCCGATGAAGTTCCGGTGGATTTTAAGTCGCAGATTTGTGCGGCTAAGCGACGATAATCTTGCTAAGCTACTGTTGGTAATAGAGGTGTTCTATATCACTTTAGTTTAGTTCTCTATTTTTGGTGGTGCGGCAATTTCCGCAGGCTGACGAAGTTCCAGCCTTGCCGTGACGAAGTCGAGAAGACAGTGGCTTTGGACCACACATCCACCAAAGCTTGGTGTCTATGCATCAACATCTGGTGCAAGAAACCAGGAAAATCCACAACAATGTTAATATACCTCATACACATCATGGACTTGTTGTTCATCAATTACAAGAAGAGGTTTCTAGAAATCCTCTACCTCATAGTTTAGAGACTAAAACGGCTGGAGATTATCCATTGCCAACTCGTAATCGTTCTCTAGTACAAAAATATGATAGAAGAAGATATGGAGGATGGAATAGAGGACCACTTCCTTTAGAAGGAGAGGTTTTCAATTTTTTGGGTAATCGCTATATGATTGCTCCATCCACTATAACTAATGCTGGTCATGGTCTCTTTATTGTAGAGGATTTGTATGCATGGAAATATAACAGGATTAATAAATAGTAGTCGAGGGTTACATAACGGTTCAAGGACTAACTGCACATTTGAGGAGCGTGAAAATAGTCATGAATCACCATACATGAGTAGATATGTATCGAGATACATGGTTGTCAATGCTATTACTACATTACATGTTGGTGATGAACTATTAGTGAATTATGGATGGCGTAGACCTTCAACACCACCTTTTAGCTAGAGAGAATGAAAATTTTATATCCATATTTAATAACTTATATATTTAATTTTATGTTTAAAGATTACTTTTTATTCATTTATGGAATACGTATGAATTTTATTCATGTGTGTAGATTCCAATGTACGATGTTGATGATATTCCTCCACACCATTCACAATTGCCAGTAAGACCTCATTTATCAGAATCTTCTATGAGGATGCTACTCAAAAGTGATCCTGTGGAATATGCAAGGTTGAAAGATCTATATTCAAAAGAAGATAAAGTACAAGATTTGTGTGCCAATGATGAAGATGATGGCATGGCAGATTTTATTGAGGATTGGTATCAAAATGATAGTGAGAGCATTGATATTTCTAAAAATGAGAAATATCTTCGAGAGGAATGTCTAAAGCATATATATGAAGGAAGTCATTTGACATGACTAAGTGCGAGCTTACTTATTCTCACTCTTCAAAATCATTTTGGATGGAGTAATGTATCTGTTTCGACACTAATAAGGTATAATTTTCAATTTTCTATCTATTTATATATATATATATATGCATATATATATATATATATATATATATATATATATATATATATATATATATATATATATATATATATATATATATATATATATATATATATACATGCATATATAAACATACACATAATATGCATGAATGTATACACACATATAAACACACACACACACATATACACACATACACATGTTATGAGAGTAAGGTCAAATTATACATACTGTATCGAATGTTTGTTGTTTCCATCTAGCCTTTAGAATTTTCCACCCAACCTTTAGAATCTTCTTGACACATATGTTTCTCCTATTTTAGTCAACCTAATACCTGTGCTGCTAACTCTTTTGCATACAAATATTAAGTATTAGTTAGCTATGAAGGTACTAAGTCATTAGTAAAATGAGAGGACCAAATTTATCTAGAAGATTTTGAAGGATGGAAATATAATTTTAAAGGATGGGCCGAAAAAAAGCATCCATTCAATGCAGGTTTTTATTCTTACTTTAGCTAAGGTAAGAACAAGAACTTGCATTGAATGGACACTTTTTGTCCGCCCATCCTTTAAAACTGTTCATGTATCTTTCAAAATATTCACGATAAATTTGATCCTCCCAATTTACTAATGAATTAATAGCTCCATAACTAATTGATACTTTATATTTGTAAACAACTTAGCAACACAGGTAATAGATTGACTATAAAATGGGAGACAATCAAACGATTCAATGGTCTAGATATGAAAATCTGCAAACCACAATATACAAAAAAAAATTAAAAACAAAATCAAATATACACAACTACACATGCATACATACATATACATACATACATACACATTCATACATATATACACATACATACATACATACACATGTATACACACATACATATACATATATGCATACACATACGCATGTGTATATATACATACATATACACGTATAAAACACATATACATGCATATATACATATACACATCCACATACACATACACATAAGCATACACATATATAAAATTATATGCATATATATGTATATTGATTTATTATTATTTTTAATATGGACTATCCACGACTTTCCAGGATATGGTGTTTGTTCAGGTCTTGATGTAATTTTTTTATTCAATATGCATATAAATAAATGTGAATTAATCTAATTATATTTTTATCATTTTCATGATGCACGAATATCTACTAAGGGTTATAAAGCTTGTCCATATTGTGGTGATTGGTTGAGATCAATCTATAGTAATAATCTCAACAAAAATATTTATCTTCGACATCGACGATTCTTGCTTGATGATCATCCATTAAGATCTAAAAGAGAAGCGATACATTTTAATGGAAAACTTGAAACAGTTCAGTGTCCAAAACCTATGACGCCTTGGATTGGTATAAAAAATGGACAGATGGACCTCTGATAGATCTAGAATCAGAAATCTTCAGTGATGATGAAGATAATGAGTATGTGAAGAGAGGTAAAGGAAAATTGGCACTCGTAGAGAACATATCAATATGGTATTCTTCGGAGTATTGGAAAGAGTTAAAAGTATGTCATATTCTTGATCCTATGCATATATTCAAGAATATTGGTTATTCACTATGGCAACATCTTCTTGGAATAAAAGATACCATAGCATCAAGGAATGATTTGAAAGATCAAAACTCAAAACCAAAGTTATGGCCAGTTTTTTATAGACATCGATAGGAAATGATTTATGCACTTTCTCCTTGGGCACTTACAACAAAAGAGATACAAACTATCAACAATAGGATTCAATTGATTAGGACTCCTACAGGATATGGAGCATCTTTCCAAAACATGTTTATTATGGATGATAAGAGCTTATCTGGGTTAAAGACCCATGACTAGCATAACTTTTTGAAACATATCTTACCTTTGGTTATTGATGGATGTACAACGAAAGGAGTATGAGATGTGATCTATCGTATTGGATTGCTTATAAGGTAATTATGACACTTTTATATTTGATATGTATGAATATTGGATATCTTTTATTTTTGAATTAGCTTCTTTATAATTTTTTTATGATATGTATAGGTGGATTACATCAAAAGAGATTGACAAAAACTTGATCCCACAAAAAAAACGTGAATGCAAAGAGCTACTATGTTTGATGGAGAAAGAGCTTCCTACTTCATTTTTTGATGTTCAGGTTCATTTATTAGTCCATCTTGTAGATGAAATAGAGATTGTAGGTGTTGTCAACACTCGATGGATGTTTTGGGTCGAACGATTTATGGGAATATTAAAAGGTTATGTGTGACAAAGAGTGAAACCAGGAGGATCCATGGCAAAGGGTTGGATGCTTGAAGAGTGCATGTATTAGGTTAGTGAGTACCTTGAAAGAGGTATGTCTCTCTATGTGTGCGTATGCATATATGTGTGTGTATGTGTGTGTGTATGTGTATGTGTATGTGTGTGTGTGTGTATGTGTATGTGTATGTGTATGTGTATGTGTATGTGTCTGTGTATGTGTATGTGTATGTGTATGTGTATGTGTATGTGTATGTGTATGTGTATGTGTATGTGTATGTGTATGTGTATGTGTATGTGTATGTGTATGTGTATGTGTATGTGTATGTGTATGTGTATGTGTATGTGTATGTGTGTGTGTATGTGTGTGTGTATGTGTATGTGTATGTGTGTATGCATGTGTATGTGTGTGTATGCATGTAAGCATGTATGTATGCATATGCATGTGCATTATGTATGCATATGCATGTGCATTATGTATGCATATGTATGCATGTGTGTGTATGTGTGTGTATGTGTGTGTATGCATGTAAGTATGTATGTATGCATATGCATATGCATTATGTATGCATATGTATGGAATGTGTGTGTCTATGTGTGTATTGTGTGTGTGTTTGTGTGTGTGTCTATGTGTATATGTGTGTGTCTATGTGTGTATTGTGTGTGTGTATGCATATGTATGTGTGTGTGTGCATACTTGGCTTCAAGGAGTGTGTTGATTTCTCTCTCTCTCTCTCTCTCTCTCTCTCTCTCTCTCTCTCTCTCTCTCTCTCTCTCTCTCTCTCTCTCTCTCTCTCTCTCTCTCTCTCTCTCTTTGTACGTCCAAATCCCGGCACAAATGTGCCACGAGAAATTGAATTTTTTTTTAACATTCTAGAGTGTCGCTTGTACGATGCTCTAGAACATAGGATGTCGCTTATATGATGCTAAACCGTCGCAGCCAGTTTTCCAATTTCACAAATAGCATTGTTAATGAGCGATGCTAATTGCAATGCATAGTTTTAGCATCGCACATTGCTTATGCGATGACAACTCTTTAAAAAAAATAGGGCCATCACTTATGCGATGCTACCATCACATAAGCAATGGTTGTCATTTTTTTTTTTCAATTCGAGGGCATCACTACGCCTCCCTATTTCTAGTAGTGCAAGCTAACTATGCAGGTAGAGGAAGACATGGTAGAGGTAGAGGGAGAGGAGGAAGACAAGGCAGGGGGAGACCTCAAGACTCTAATCCTTGTTACAACAGAGGAGGTTATGGCTACTCAAGAGGAAGGTTCAACAATTCCATGGAAACCACAACTACAAAAATTCAACCTACGAAGGAGGATACAAAGGGAAAAGAGGCTACAATAATTACAGAGAAGACTCAAATCAAGAAGACTCTCTACTTCTCATGAATATGACAATGTCACAAGGTAAATCTGATGAGCATGTTTTCTGCATAGATTCAGGTTGCTCAAATCATGTGGCAATAAATGTGGCCCTCCTATCAGATTTAGAAGATCCAAAGAACAAGCACAAAGTGCAAACAGGTGATGATACAAGGCATCTGATGGAGAAGATAGGAAATGTAAATGCACCTGATGGAAACATCAACCTACTTAGCAAGGTACTCTATGTCCCTACCATCACAAAGAATTCGATAAGTGTAGGACAGATTGTGGAGAAAGGCCTACAAGTTAGGTTCACAAAAGGAGGAGCATTTGTTGAAGATCCAAATCAAGGATTCAGGAGGATTGCAAAGGGTGAAAAGATAGGTGGATTATTCACATTTGAATTACAAGACACTAGGAACAGTGCTCTCTTTAATTATGGTAGTCACACACTCACAGAATTGGAAGTATGCCACAAAAGGTTAGCCCATATTGGTGAAAGATCATTAAAACAAATTTGCAGGGACCAAAGTGTACTTGGACTCCCTAATCTGTCAAAGCAACACATGATTTATAAGTTTAGTGCATGTCAATTTGGAAAGTCTCATAGGTTACCATTCATGAAGAAAGGATATATGCATGGAGATCTCTTGGATTTGGTTCATACAGACGTATGGGGACCTAGCAAGAATGCTTCGATATCTTGATCAAGGTATTATGTCTCCTTCATTGATGATTGCAGTAGATGGACTATACTATACTTCATGAAACACAAAGATGAAGTCTTTTCATGCTCTTATTTAGCTCTTGTGGAGAATCAAACAAGTAAAACACTAAAGAGGCTAAGGTTAGATGGAGCGGGAGATTACTTCTTCCATGAATTTGACTCCTTTCTTCAAGAGAGGGGAATCAAAAAAGAGATTACTACAAGGTACACTCCTAAGCAAAATGGAGTGGCAGAGAGAAGGAATAGGACAATTGTTGAAGTTGCAAGGTCAATGCTAAATGAAAAACACGTGGGTTAACATTGTATCCACATCCACTTATTTGATTAACACGTTACCTTCAAAGTCACTTGATGGCGTGACACCATATGAGGCTTGGAATGGAAGAAGACCAAGCTTGGATCATTATAAGATTTTTAGATGTACTACTTATGCTCATGTTCCTTCACAGGTTAGAGGAAAGATGGATCCAAAATTTGAAAGATGTGTGTTCATTGGATATGACAACAACCAAAAAGGCTACAGGCTATACAACCCAAAAACCAAAGGATTCTTGGTGAGTAGATATGTAGTCTTTGATGAGAATAGTTCTTGCTATGAAGACTCATGCAGTAAGATCAAGTCAACATGTGATGAGTTCATATGAATCATTACTCGTAACACTTGGTCATTTACCACTTGTAAAAATTAAATCATTGAGAAAATCCTTCAAGAGCCTAAATCTCATGGAGTTAGAGAGAACAATAGCTACGAATCTCTTTTTATGGAATAATTCCTAGATTGGAGGAAACACTTTTAGGTGAAGCCAAGTTTGAATTCAAATTCAAACTTGGAGGAAAAATCCTTATAAAAGGACTTGTAAAAACTTGCAGTGTGTGTGCTTCATTGAGAGCTCCTCCATTGGTCATTTGTAGGATTTGAGTATCTTACACCATAGTCTACTCATTCCACTATCATCAGACACCATTGCATTGCCAATGATCTTGTCTAATCATGTGCTATAATACACATACTTCATTGATCATCTCTATGTACTTCTTTGTTATGACTTCTCAAAACATTGAACTTTGGTTGATCATATCTCGGTGAGTTCTCATCCATTTTGCATGTTCTATGGCTTGTTAGAACCAGCTTGAAGTCTATTCTATCCTTTCAACGTTTCATTACATTTGGTTAAGCCATTTGGGAGAAATCACCATTGAATTTCTCATTGGTCATCTACTACTCAATCCCTAAAAAGTCGGGGGTAAGCATTGGATTGCTAAATTGATTTCACATAGCATAGTTTATCTTTTTTTATTACTCCACTTGTAATCATTAGCTATCTAAGCTAATTAAGTTCCCTCAAAAGGAATTTGATCAATTGATACTGTATTGTGAGCATTCAACAAAAGAACCAGCAGTCATGAGGATCAAAATAGCAAGTTTTGTGAACTAGCTATTCACAAAGTGGTCTGTTTTGACTCAATTGTTTCAAGCATCAATTGCAAATTACATAGGTACTTTCTTTGTGTCATTTGTAAGCTAAAAGGACCTACAACATAACTCTGAAGTTTGATAGGGAAGGTACAAAGCAGGTTTTAGCAGTACCACCTCACTTCCTTGAGGTATCCATCCATCTCCTCCAACAATGGTATCAGAGCAAGTTGAGGTAAAATGGGAGATGGTTTCCCTTCTTTTATTAATAAATTGGACAGAAATAATTATATAGCATGGTCCTTGAGGATGAAGACCTATCTACAAGGAACGAGTCTCTATGGATACATATCAGGAGATGAGGAGATGCCCATATTCAGAAGCAAAGGTCAACCTACAAGAGAGGAGCTAGAAAGACTCAACTCATGGTGTGCCAAAGATGCTTTGGCAAGGTCATATTTACTCAACTCTATTTTTTACTTCCTTCTTCCTCACATTAGGAATTATAAAATTTCCCAAGAGCCACTTGGATATGGATTATATTTCGGGTTGCACACATTTTATGAGAGTTGATTTTGGATCTTGGTTGGTACTTGTATCTTTGTTTTCTTTGCAGGTACATGATCGAGATCGGAGCCTGAATTGCACATCTTTTTGTCACCCTGATTGGCTATTATATTAGCATATGTTCATTGATTTGATATCTATTTACCAGTATGATTCTTGGCATATGTGGATGGTGATTCGGACATGGTTATTTTGGTTTTAAAGTCCATTTTACAGAGGAGATGCTGCCAAAAGTTTATCGGTTTTTATGCTAGATAGATAGTCTAGTAGATCCTTTATGCTTGTGAGATAGATTTTGATCATTACTTATCTCCATTCATTTGAACTTTACTTATCTCCATTCATTTGGACTTGGTCACAAGTTATCCGTGACATGTTTGACCATCTTGCAGAATTCATTCTCTAGTGGGATGTGCATCGCTATTGTATTGGCATGTATTGGTATCAGCTTTTTGGCATATGTATTTGCCATTATCTTTGGTTGGATCAATGGCAGCTGGTGACAGGTTACTCATTGTTCTTTTCTTATTGGTTATCTTGTTTGATTGCTCAATTTATAGGGGATACTCTGTCAAATTTTTCCAAGATTCTTTCACATCTACTTGGTTGGTTTGGAAACTTGGTGAGCAGGCTTATGCTCATGGTTTTATGTGCATGTTAGATGCATTTTTATGTGACAAGTGGTTCACATGTTTTGTTCTCCAGTGAAACATTTGTGATGTGAGTTATGCATACTGATATGCAAGTGTGATCCTATTGAGGATAGAGTATTGTTTCTAGTCTCTTGTTATATTTATAGTCTCTTGGATTGCCAGCATGGTGTCTTCTCAGTTTGATGACACTGACTTTCCGAGATGGAAAGCTTAGATGTGGCATACATTGGTTTGTGCAAGGTTACACATGTATGTGAATAGAGATGCACAGAGGCCTCGTGACATGCCCGACCACGTATGGATGGATATGGATGCATTGGCCAGCTCCGCTATTTGGTTACAACTTGTGGATTCTATATATGAGTCTGTTATGTATGAGGAGATGATTAGTGCATTATGGCAGAGACTACATGATATGTGTGTGAGTCCATTGACTCATGTGAGACATAGATCACATTGGTAGCTTCAATGTTGGCATTGTGGTCATGAGGGGCATATTCGATGATGTTGCTTCAGGTGGATGCAATGGCGACGTCAGAGATATGCATGTGATGCAGGTCAGATAGTGGTTTTAGGAGGGTCTACAATAGTTGATTATGTTATTAATGGTGATATCACTTTTTCCTATGGTTCATCTCAGGATTCCTCTTGTTCATTGGATAGCATGCATATGGCTTGGTTGCTCGATGCATTAGCCAGTTTTCATATTACTCCACATCACGAGTGGTTTTTTCGATTCTCAGGTGAGAATCATGGACGTGTGCATATGCCTGATGGTATGACATATGTTGATTTCAGTTAGCCAATTACAAGAGAGCAAATGTTATGCATTCCTTAGTGAGCATCATTTTCAGTTGCAGTTGGGACAGCTTATGCTTGTTAGAGGTGCCAGGATTGAGCACAGATATCCATTGCATGTACTTCATGTGAGAGATAGTCTTGTCTCAGTGGGAGCTCAATCTTATGTGCGATGTGCGACTCGCCATGTCTCATTTTATCTACCTATAGATAGGTTTGTTGACATTCTTGATGCACATGTATGGCAGGATTTAGATGCTCATATGGATGCATATGTAGAGCATGTTTTGGATGCTCATGATGCTTATATAGAGCATGATTTTACTGATCATGTTGATGCCCTTATGGATCACACTTCAAATGATCAGTTGGATGATTTAGAGCATGATGTGGATGCTCATGTAGAGCATTGTGATGATACTCAGTTAGAGTTTGATCATTAGTTTGATCTTGGTGTTGATGTTGTGCAGTTAGCTCATGTGGAGCATGATATTACACTTGGTGTGGTAGAGCATGATAACTCTTATGATACACAATGTATGTCAGAGCATACTAGCTCTTAGGATGTTGATGAGTCAGTGATCATGCAGTCATTCTTGGATTCGCTCACACTAGATGTTGTTACAGATATGTCAAGACATGTTGGTCTTGATGATGGTGCTTTGGATGCCTTGGATATAGGCATGGCTGACATGCTCAGGTTAGCCAAGATAGCACAGGTTTTGTTAGCATTTGGGAGTCTAATGTACGAGTTGTTATACTTGAGACCAGACATTGCAGTTGTTATTGGAGCATTTGCACTTGGAGTTGTCAGTTGTTCGATGATTGACATAGGCATAGAGCAAGTGGGAGCTTTGCAGGTATCAGTTCTTGCATCAGTTAGATGTGAGCTCGACTCTTATAGATATGAGTCTAGAGTAGTTTGAGGTGCATGGATACACCTTGTTCGAGGAAAATAGTGTGCGCTGATTGATATGGGTTGAGATCCAAGCTCTTCCTATACATTAGTATATAGTCCTACATCATTCTTTGTATATTTTTTCACTTATGGTCACATTGACCCTTAAGTGGTAGATTTTTGGGGATGTAAGGATCATGTGACCTTATCCTTACATTCACATATATATATATATATATATATATATATATATATATATATATATATATATAGAGCATTGCCTCAAGAGAGATCATTATGTGGGTTTTGGGGCTCCCACGCATGTGTGTGCATCTCTCCTCTCCTCTCTCTCCCTCCATCTTCTCCTTGCTCCTCTTGTTCAGCACACCAAAGCCTTTCATTATCCTATCATGGGGGTTGGAAAGATCATTCTAACTACTATTAATGGTAATTCTTTCACATTGTCAAATGCCTTTTATGTGCCGCGAATCAAGAAAGCTCTATTATCAACTTTAATAGTAGCCAAGATTGGCTTGGTTGTCAAACTTTTTGATGATAGATGTACAATTTATGATCTCTCAAATGGTGATGTCATCATAGCTTTTGATATTTTATGTCATGGATGATATAAGTTCATAGATTACGTAAAATTTATGAATGATTTAGCATGTGTAGTTCATGATTCTCATGCTATCTCAAATCCCAAGCTTGCACACTTTGTTCATCTGCACCTTTAGAAATATGAAATGTGTCCTCTCTACCCAACTTTGTTGGGTGTCTAGGTGAGTGAGGAAGCACGAATAAAATTACACACAAGAGTGAGGAAGCATAGAGACACATGATGGCTCGAAGAGCTCTCCATCAATAGATGACTAGTAATATGAGAATGATTGAAGTGAGAGCTATAAGTAAATGTCCAAGTACAAAGTACCACCACATATGAGTATACCATGTATATGTGGTTACATGAGGAAAAAGCCTCTAGCGAGCACTAGAGTAAAAAGTGTCCATGTATAGGGAAATAGTTCGCATAAAAGCTACTTGAGGCACACATAAGTGTAACAACCCCCCCTGGAGTAAATGATGTGAACACATACAGGGAGTGACAGATCAGCCCCCACAAGGTAATAAAGCTAAAGGTTTGCTAAAATCTTCAAACTTTTCCCCTGGTTGAGGATTGGCGAAAATGTCTGCCAATTTATCTTGTGTAGGCACATATACCAAATCAATATCTCCAACATAAAGGAGCTCCCTTGCATAATGTTAATGAACCTCAATGTGCTTTATGTGCAGATGAAACATCAAATTTCTTGTAACTGCCAATGCACTTTGACTATCAATGAGAATCTCCATAGATGCATCAATCTCCATGCATAAATCCATCAATAGGCATCTTATTCATATACACTCCATTGAAGTTGTGAATACACCAATCATCTCTACCATAAAAGAGGACCCAAACTCAATTGCCATCTCTAGACATAGATTTTACCACTTGGCAATGCTTAACATCAGGGCTATGCATATATCAACTAAACTGGGAAAGTTGATATTTTATGTCTAGCCTTGTGTTACATGCATATATCAAACATCCCATAGCTTCTTGATAAAGAGAAGTATCAAATGCATCACCTGCATCTTCAATTGAGAATCTAAATCTATTTTCCAATGGTATTGAGATAGGCTTGCAATCCCCAAAACCAAAGCACTAAAGTAGCTTCTCAATGTACTTTGTTTGATGCACAACAATTCCCCCCTCAATAGAGAAAAACTACATGCCAAGATAATATTCTGAAATCCCAAGACATGTGACATCAAAAGCATGCTACAAATGAGCCATAAACATGCCAATTTTCTTATCACATGACTAAATCAAGAGAATGTCATCAACATAAAGAACAATATAAGATCACCCCAATCTTTATGTACATAGAGTGTGTTTTCAATTGGACTACATGTAAACCCAAGAGCAATCAAGTGCTTATGTATTTTTTCATAACATGCATGTGGATCTTGTTTGAGTCCATACAAAGCTTTACACAAGTGGCAAACAATATCATCTTGACTTTTAATGGTAAATCTAGGAGGTTGCTTCACATATACATCTTCTTGCAAATCTCCATTCAAGCAAGCTCTCACTATGTCCTATTGATGCACTTTCCAACCATGATGGGCCACCAATACAATCATAGAACCAATGGTATTCATGTGCAAATTAGGTGCAAAATTCTTCTCATAATCAACTCCATATTTTTCCACATAACCTTTTGCAACTTGGCTAGCTTTGAAGTGAACAATGCTACCATCTGACTTTCTTCTAATCTTGTAAACCCACTTACTACCAATGGCATTCTTACCTTTTGGCAATTGATGTAACTCCAATAGAATCCAATTCTAATTGCATTGTGCTCATCCAATCTGAGTCATCACATGCATCTTCAAAAGTGAGTGGTTCTTCATTACATTTGGTTGTAGTAATAAATACATCTACAAATTCACTTGATGCATGGCGAGAGCTTGATATTGTTCTACCAAGTAAAGGAGCACTCAACTTGCTTTCTTGCAATGTTTTTTGTAGCCATTTTTGCATAGATTGAGCATCCTTGATAGACACGTGTTCCTCATGTAATAAATTTTCAAAATGTACATCAAAAGTGAGCTAAATATCATGCCGAATTTCATCCATGTGTGGCTCCAAATTTCGCAAATTTTCAGCCATGTTGGGCTAGAAATTTTTAGCCGTTTTTTGTTGAAATTGTTTAGCCATGTTTCTCTGCAATTTTTGGGAGTTTCCAACCATGTTTGGTTGGAGTTTTTGGGCATATTTGGCTGAAAATTTCCAACTCTTTGAACCTCATTTGGATGCCTTACATGGCCATAGTCAAGTGCGCCACTTTGAAACAAAGGTGTGAGTGTATCAAACACATCTTATGAGATAATATTATGTTGGCTGAAATTTGCACTCAAGTAAAGGATAAGCTGAATTTTCAAAAAATACCACATCTTGACTTACAATAATTTTTCATTGATGGACGGTATAAGTGATAACCTTAACTCTCACTTCCATATCCAAAATATATATATTTCTTCGCCTTATCATCAAGTTTGTGACGTTGTTGTGATAGCACAAGAGCATATGCCAAACAACCAAACATGCGCATATGACTAACCATTGAATTCTACCCATTACAAGCCTCATAAGGTATAATGACTCTCAATTTTTTTGAAGGACAATAGTTCAACACATAGTTTGCACAAATGATCGCTTCCATCCAAAACATATATAGAAGATTCTTTCATTTAACCATATGTTGTGCCATTTCCAGAAGTGTTCTATTCTTGCACTCCACAATGCCATTTTGTTCAAGTATATATGGCATTGTAAATTGATGTGCAATACCTCTTTCAAAAAGAAAATTATTAAATTCATGTGACATGTATTCACCACCACTATCCATGTGAAGAGTCAAAAGCTTATTTCCACAAAATTTTCAGACATATGTAAAAATAGTTTAAAACAAGAGAATACCTCATTCTTCACTTTCATAAGATACCCCCAAGTATGACATGTTGCATCATCAATGAGGGTAACAAGGTATACATGCTTGCCAAAAGATGGAGTCTTGACAAAACCACATACATCACTATGAACAAGTTGTACTTTTTGTGTAGCATGTGTAGCACTATCTTTAGGTAAAGGAGCATGATGCATTTTTCCAACTATACAACCTTCACATGCATGCTTTTCAATCGTCTCAAGTGTTTGCAAACCAATAACTATATCCTTCTTTTGCAAGTAAAGCAAACTATTGAATTTCAAATGACCAAAATGAGCATGCCATAACTCCATTACTGTCATAGAAGAAGTATGTATAAGAAAGGCATTTGAGGTAACTCTCTCATATGTATCCAAGCGGCACAAGTCATTGCATAATGTCCCCAAAATTACAATAACATTGCCATTGTTGAAATCATGAACCATACATACATTTGTTATCAACAAAGTGCACATGAATAATGACACTAGCAATAATAGGAACCAAAATTAAATTCTTCTTTATATTGGGTACATAAAATTCCTCTCTTGGGTGCATCTTTCAAATAGTTTAAAATCTTTTGCGTGAAGTGATATGCTTTGAAGCACCACTACCAAAAAACTAATCGGAATCAACCTGATTCACAATCATACATGTAGAATGTGATGATGAATTATAATGACATATAACAACACATGCCCAAACATATTGAGCAACATTAGCTTCATCATTCTTTGCATTAGATGTATTCGCAACAATTGACATGCTAGATTCTTTTTTCTTTCCATTACACTTTGTAAAGCTTTCTACATTTAGCAATGGTATGTCCAACTTTTCAAAAATACTTGCATCTATTCTTCTTTTGCATATCACCATCAAGAGAGGAGGAATTTGAAGAGGAATGGTGAGGCTTTGGTTTTGATGAACCCAAAGTTGAACCATACTTGCTTTTTCCCTTTTGTGTAATAGCAAGTACTTGCATTCCCTCAAGAAAACCACTTCTATTCACTTATGACTACTCTTCTTGCAAAACAAGAGAAAAAAACTCATCAAAACTATACATATTTGGATTTGGTTTTGCAACCAAACAAAGTGTAGTAATAAAGCTTTGAAATGATTCTGGTAATTCTTTGAGTAGTGTAGAAATGAATGATGCATCCAAAATGATTTCATCAATGTTCGCCAATTGCTCTTTCAAATCCTTGATGCATGTAACATATACATGCATTGACTCATTTTAAACCATACATACATCTTCAAGTTGTTTTGTCAAGTAAGCAACATGTGCTTCATTATGCACGACATGCAAAGAAGCACGTGTATCCCAAGCTTGTCTTGAAGTAGTGCATGAACAGATGTGTGGAAAAATATGCCGTTTCAATAGAAAGGGGAATCAATGCATGAGCTTGAGCATCCTTTCCATCCCATATAAGTTGCTCTTATGTAGATAGAGAAGGCATAGTCACTATACTTGAAGAAGATCATGAATCTATGACAACACGCTATGTAGTAGAAGAACCACATCATTGCTTGTCAACATTTGCCACTATGCTTCATAATTGCTTTGCAACAAAAACATGCCTCCTCATGTAAGAACACATTGTATTGTTGGTCCTATCAAGATTATCCTTAGCTTGAAGCATGCCAAACAATTCATTGTTGCTTTCTATTGCACCAAAGAGCTCAAAAGTAGCAAGATATGAACTTCAATGTTGAGGTTGTAGCAAGGAACAAACAAAAACCCTCACCACCTTGCATGGAAGCAAGAAGGAAGGCTCAAGAGTGACTCTCCTCTCATCCACCCCTACCTCCCACATGTTCAAGCCATTGGCATCAGCCCCATGCTATGCCACATGCTTGAAAACAAGGAGAATAGAGAGTCAAGGATCCTAGTCCATGAGGAAAATACAAGCAAATGCAACTACTCTGCTCACACAAAGGAGAGACATGCATAGGCACACACACACACCACTCTCACACACTCACAAAGACACAATACATGTAAATGTAAATAGTCTTGTAGGAGTAAATGAGAGCCTTCTTCCATTGATAAGAGATATTATATGAGAGCACATCGACCAAAAGCTCCCCCCTTTACAAAAATGAGCTTCTATTTATAAGCTAAGCTCTATTCCCCATGTGCTCCTTTGAAAAGTCAAAAAGTGGATCTCTCTCTAACTAACATATCTTGGCAAATATTCCTTTTCTAACAACCAAATCCCAAGAATTGGAGGCGTGGGATTTTCACGTGCGTTCTCTCATATGTGTGCAAGAGAGATGGCTATTTACAAGGCTTCACTACCTTAGTATAAGGGAAATATCAAAAAGTGTCCTAAGAGGGTGTTTTTATGTGAAAGTCTAAGTAGATACAAAAAGAGTTGTTATTATGGTCTAGGGAGGGTTCCCATGCACCATTGAGGGTGTGTGCATACCCTACAACCCAACACTCTCCCCCTCCTAGACTTTGTCGTCCTCGACAAAGCTAAGAGAAGAGGATCATACATAACTGAATTGTTCCAAGTTGGAGTCAAGTCTAGAAACTCTTCATATCTTCAAAATCTGCAATTCTTCAATCTGCAAAGCTTCAGGCAGCAAATTTTAAGTCTTTACTTCAATCTGGAAATCTTCAATCTTCAAAGCTGGGCGACACAATCCCGTTGGGGGATAGTCAGCCTAGCATGCATCCCATTGTGTAGTCCCATGTAGGACCGGTGAAGCCTTTGCAGGGAGCTTCTAAACCTGAAATTAAAACATAGATAGAGCAAGTAGACTGCTTCTGAAAAATGAAGTATACTATAGACATTCACTTCCAAATTTAGTTTCCACTTCAGGGAGCATCCATTCCTACAAGACTTGCTCTTCTAGAGAGAAGTCCACGTGAAAATCTTCTTGTCCCTGTGATCCAAAAAGTGATAGCCCAAAAAAGCAAGGAGCCCAGTAAGGACTAATAGTGCCTATCTCTTATATCTCTATGATGCCATAATCTATTATTTCCAAGTGAGTGTGTGATGTATTGCAACGTAAAGCATGAGATGAATGTGGTTTCATGTTTAACTTATGGTCCTACCATCATTTATACTATGCTCACATTCAAGCATAAGGACTGTATAAAAGTGATGTAAAGGAACGAGCATTCTTATTATTCTTCAAGCATTTATGAAAATTCAAATAGTGTAATAAGAGCTATTCCTGCAAAGCTCAATATAAAATCATCTTATGGGAGCCAAGAAGGAGCAATGCTGAAGTTCTGTGTGAGTAAGCCTGCAATGCATTATGAGAATAGGCTTTGATTGAGCATTGTAAAACCAGATATTTACTTCTCTGGCAAAAAACAATCACTTGGATATTTGTGTCTTACAAATCAGATCTGAATCCACACAGTATCTCCTTCTAATTAATAACTTTACAAGAACAAGATATCTTCAAGACATTCTTCAGAGTCTTTGCCTAAAACCTTGAGCAGGCAATGTGTAAAGCTACACATAGTCAAATCCTTAACACAGAGAGCAATTCACCAAAACCTTTCAGTCCAGATACCCCGGGAGGAGTTTCCTGCATCTTTCATAAGTCCTGATGGTGTCCTATAGAGAAGCCCTATTTAGAGCCAGCCCTCAGCAGAGTCCATGTGTTATGAAGTGATTAGTCCTTCAGTCATGATATATGCTGGAAGAGTCATAGTAGTATGGCAATGGTATGCCTCCCAATTTGAGGAGAAGAGCCTTCTCTCAAGCCATTTCTATCTCTTGAGTATCTATCATGAAGAGCAACCAAGCACTATCTCCTTCATATGAAAACAAAATAGCAGAGAGCTATACTCATCATAAAACACAGATACACAAGGCTTAGTTTCTTGTATTAGTCAACTTGTATGAAGCCTACATCTCTTAGATTACTCATATCCAAACACTCCACACTTCTCGACTGCATATCCGCCAAAAAGTGCAAGGATGCCTGAGAAATCAATTGTCATCCATCCTTTGAACCTGCAACACTTGGAGACAAATTGAGCACATATGTCTATGATCATAAAGCACATTATGAATTTCTCATTCATCAAGAAGGAAATGAATGCCACAATTATGTCTCTAATCAGGTTAGATCCTTGGAAAGCTTATATTCATTCTTTAGGAAGACAAACATTACAACCCTCCTGCATTATTCAAAGTGCTGTAGTGGCTAACATATAAAGGTCAATGGTTAGCCCCAAACGACCAAAAGCAACCACTATCCCTCCTTCAGACCTGTATCACACAATGAGACAAGACAGATTAGATCACTAAATGGGCAATCTGAAGAGCTACTTCACGTGTAATAGGTCCTCAAAGACCATCCAAAATCCCCAAAGGCTCTATCCAGGGTGACGATTCAAAAACTATGATGATCAAAAGAAACCATCAAGCATAGTAAGAAGGCATCATGTCTGTCGATCCCAGAAGTGCTATCAAGTCTCAGATGCCTCCATAGAGAACACCTGGGTGAGCAACTTCCTGCAAGCTTGCCAAAAACAAGATCAAATGTATGACATATGGAACCAGTATATGAGATGCCTAAAGTTTCAACAACTTTCCAATCCATCATGTGTAGCCCTTCTTGCTGTGTTATTATTAGCTCTTTGGAAGTAGGAGAGGTTTGGATACAATTTAGTGGTACAGTCACACAAAATTCCATTCACATGTCGCACTCTGGCTTTTGTATTCAACAATACATAATATGTCTTAATCGACACTACATTTCCTGATTGTGCAACCCTAAAATAACATTCTTTCCATAGTCTAGGAAGAGTTGTGGACACTATCCTCCGATGTCTCTAGTCTTTGTGATTAGAATGATCCCATTTCTTTTTATGAATCACACAATCCAAAAAATTGTATGGCTGCTATGCAATCAGGATATGATATTATTATGAAGAATAGTACTTGTTCTTTATGTGATTTGCCTCCATGCAAAAAGTCCATTGGAATTAAATGGGTATACAAGCTGAAACATAAGCCTAATGGAATAGTTGATAGGTATAAAGCTAGGTTTGTTTCCAAAGGTTATGCTTGAGAAAGAGGCATTGATTTTGATGAGAATTTTGCTTCCACATGTCAAATGACCACCATTCATAGCATTTCTGAACTTGTAGCTCATCATGGTTGGAATGTACATCGATTTGACATTAAAAATCCATTTCTGAATGGTGACTTACATGAAGAAGTGTATGTATTTCAGCCCCATTGTTTTGTGCAAAATGGGCATGATAACAGTGTGCATGAAGAAAAGGAATTATATGGTTTGAAGCAAGCATCATGTGCTTGGTATGAAAAGATACATGCCTACTTGATTGCACATGGTTTTGAGAACATTCCAATTGAGAGCGCCTTATGCATTAAGCACGCAGATGATGTATTTCTAATCATTGTTGTATAAGTTGATGACATGCTGCCCACTAGTCCTAAAGAGAAGCATATTAATGAATTTAAGGTTGATTTGCATGCCTCTTTTGAGATGTTAGATTTGGGTCATTTGCATTATTATTTGGGAATTCAGTTTATGTAAGTTGATGGTGGAATAGATTTGTGTCAAACAAAATATATTGACACATTATTGCAGCATTTTGGCCTTGAAGATTGCAAACCTATTGCCACTCCTATGGAAATAGGTTTAAAATTGAGTCTTCATGATGTTGGAGATGCATTTGATGTTGTTCTCTATTAGCAAGCTATTGGATGCTTGATTCACTTATGGATAACATGGCTTGATATTTAGTTTGATGTCTCTCAAATGAGTAGGTTTATGCATTGCCCAGATGTTAAGCATTTGCAAGCAGTTAAGCATCTCTTGCTATTTGAGTGGTACCCATTGCTATGACACTTGTCTTTCAAATAGTGGTTTTTGCTCTTCATGCTTGGTAGCTCATGCGTATCTTGGTTAAGCAAGAAGAAACCTATTGTGGCCACTTCTAGTTGTGAAGTTGAGTATAGGACAACTTTCACAATGGCTGATGAGTGTGTGTGGCTCATGTGCATTTTGGTTGATTTGGGTGTTGGTTAGTCTTTTGCCACCACCATCTTCACTGATAGTTAGAGTGCATTGATAGTTGTGAGGAACCCTGTGTTCCATGCTTGCACAAAGCACATTCAGTTGCACTATCATTATGTTAGGGAGATGTTCTCTACTCATAAGATTAGTTTGGCATATCTACCCACATATGATAATGTTGCAGACCTTCTCACAAAGGCTCTACCTAAAGAGAACTTTGAAGCTTTTCACAAAGCTTTTGGATAACTTCCTTTTGTGGATTGATCTCTTTCCACATAGCTTGGCACTTCCTCATACATTAGTGCTAGCTCCTTGTTCAGTGCATCACTTCTAGGGGGGTTGTTGATATATTTTGGTAGTGACATGTGTGAACACACTTAGGACTGTCAGTGCACTTTTTTCCACTTTAGGAGGTTTTTACCCCTAACTTGTATATATGCTTGTAACCCTACTTGTCCACTTATCTTTGTACATTCACTTGGTAATAGATTCAGTATTATGTTGTGCTCTAAGATTCTTCTTCTTCCTTTTGTTGTTTGTGTGCTTTGGTAAACCTCAAACTCCAACAAAAAGAAGCAAGGAAGACTCTTCACCATGGACGTAAATCCATCAATCCCTCACACTATCTACTTTGTCAATTGGAAATAAACAAATTGTAGAGATAGACTTGTGGCATAAAAGAATTGGGCACATAAACTTACAAAGGATGAATGGCATGCAAAGGAAGGTCTCGATGAGTGGCCTACTTGATCTTACATCTCCAAATATTCGACATTTGTGCCACGTTTGTCAATTAAGGAAACAAAGCAGATTTCCATTCAAGGAGGGAGCACATGTGAGCAATGGTGTTGAATCTCATAGACACAGATGTATGGGGACCTATAGGGGGAGCCATCCATTGGAGGTACTAGGTATTTTTTCACATTTATAGATGATCATTCAAGGTTTCTTTGGATGTATTTCATGAATACAAAGTCATAAGTGTTTTAATGCATCAAGAGGTTCAAAAACCTAGTGGATGAGATAGAGAAGGGAGAGTAATTTTCAAATCGAATTTCATATTTTCTACATGAAATATGATAGAGAGGAACATATATATAGTAGAAGTGGCTAGAGCTATAGTAAACAAAAGGAATATTTCTAATTCTTATTGGGTGATGCAACAGATACAACCATAGAAATTATGAATAGGTATCCAACCTCAACAGTACATGGAGTCACATATTATGAATATTTATGTGGTAAGAGACCCAATCTTTCACATCTCAAATTCTTTGGTTGTGTGTGTTATGTTCACATACCTCAAGAGTTGAGACAAAAGTTAGACCCAAAGGTAGATAGGTGTATATTTCTTGGATATTCTTCAGAGAAAAAGGGTTTAAGATATTATGACCCTTACTCCAAAAAGCTTAAGATCTCTAAGGATATAATATTTTATGAGTTGCTACCTTGATATGGTAGCAAAGTTGTGTTATAGGTTGTTGATGCATATGAATCCGAGAAGAAGTTCAAAGAGCAACAACAAAACATGGAGATAAGCGGTCAAAACACTTCAAGCACACAATTAGATGAGATTTTTACATCAACTTGGCAAGGGAGGATAAGTAATGAATCTCATTCAAGTTAAGGAAGTAGCAAAGGAAAGGAAAAGGTAAATAATGAGGACCATCGATGGGTAGACATGGAGTCTAGAAGTGATGAGGATGTGAAGACATTAGAAATTCTAGGATTTAAAGCATCCAAAACAAGAAGGAGGAGATTCATACCACCTAATGGTCAGATAAGGTCATCCAATAGGGTGAAATACCCTGCTCAAATGTTAACTTATGATTCATTCATTACAAGACATTATGCCTACATGAGTCAAGTTATAGCTTATAAAGAACATAACCTTTTTGAAGAAGCAAATAAGCACAAGGAATGGAATGAAACCATAGAAGAGGAATCTAAGGCACTTGAGGACAATGATACTTGTTCATTAGTGTCAATAATAAAGGACATGAAAGTGATTGGCAACAAATGGGTGTACAAGGTAAAGCGACATGCACAAGGTAAAGAGACATGCAAGGTAAAGAGACATGCAGATGGGAGCATCTCTAGGTATAAAGTGAGATTGGTTGCCAAAGTTTTTTTCTCAAATATATGGCATAGAATTTGAGGAGAAATTAAATTCAAAAACTAAGATGGCTATCATAAGGAGTTGGATTGCAATTTTAGCCTCAAAAGGTTGGAAGATGTACCAATTGGATGTGAAGAATGCTTCCCTAAATGGAGAGCTTGAAGAGATAGTCTTGATGGAGCAGACCGAAGGCTTTGAATATGATAGATTTCCATATCATGTATTTAGGCTTAAGATGATTCTTTATAAACTCAAGCAAGCCCCAATGGCTTAGAACCAAAAACTTGTGGACTACTTGGTAAAATGTGGATACAAATAGAGCCATGTAGACCCATCACTCTTTGTGAAGAAGGAAGGTAGAAGAATTGTTTTCATTTGTATATATGTTTATGATTTGATCATTACAGGGGATGATGAAGCCAACCTCAAGGAAATAAGCTTTAATTTTGTATGTGAGTTTAAAATTGTGATGTGGGGATTTGAAAGTACTTCCTTGGGATTGAAGTACTATACAAGGAAGAAGGTATATGTTTGATGCAAAGGAAATAAAAAGTTTGGCTTGTGTGATTGCAAGCCCATGTCAAATCCATTAGAATTAAATGTTAAACTAAGTGCTCATGAGGGTGAAGAAGTGCAAGATTTGACCATGTATAGGTCAATCACTCTAGAGTGGTATAAATTCTCCTCCCATGGTTTTTTTTTGTCAAGTCTATCTTTGCAAGATTCAAGAGCATATCTCACGGGTATTTTGACTCAAATCTTAGCTCAAATCATGGAACACATAACAAGATATAACCTTTCAAGTCCCATGATACCTGCATCTCTCTCTCTCTCTACTCACCAAAAACAAATGAGAGGTCCCATTGACATAGAGGGCTTATGTGCCCTAGGTCATTCCAAGTTGAAAAAAAAATATTTGGAGGTTTTCAGAAAACCTTGAGCTTGTTTAATCAACTCACGATAATAAGCCTAACTCCTAGAAACCCTTACCTCTCCTAAGCCTACCAACTTGCTCCACATAGCCTCTAGTGGTGAGGTGTGATGCAAGTGCAAATAAATTCTCTTATATTCAGTCCTACCTCTCCTTCACACACATCTACTCCATGTGTGAGCTATAATCATCATGTAGGCACCCTGACATAGGCCTTTACCCTCAACAGCAATGCCAAACATGTGTGTAATGGTGCACTACTCATCAATACATGGTCATAGCTAACTATCAGATGCCTTATGAGTACACTCGAGTGGTGCCTTGATTCTACACACTAAATTATCAAACTGAGAGTTGACCTGAGAAGCATGTGCACATACATGATGCATAATACATTTTATGGACAAATAAACATGTTTTAATGGTGAATCACCTCACATAACCATCTTCTATACTCAAGAAACAGGGCACACATAACAATTGTACACACAAAAATGGAGCTTTCTCTCATGTCAAGTGTCCAAATATAGTCAATAGTAGGCATTTTAAGCTCTCAATGAAACACATATAGTGATCTAGAAGCATTTTGAGTTTCCTACACAAAGGTTTAACCTAAAAATCAAACGTTAAGAATCACCTACCTACACTCCAAGGCTCCCTACACTTCACATGAGTGAGAAAACAATAAAATGTGGGGAAGGGGTAGACAACACTTTTTTAGCACATGAAGAAGGAGAAAAGGGGTCAAGAAGAAGAAGTGATGGGAATTTTCTCAAATAAAGAATCAATTTGATCTAGATGAATCCATGAACAGATAAATCTTTCTGAGAATTTATGTCACATACTTAATTGTGGAAATATTTTCGATGGTTTTTCTTTATTTGGCTATCATTATTGTACCTTTTGTGATTGGTTCTGGGAAAAAAGTGTATCTTCATGTAGATTTTAAGGGGTCTTGTCTAATACAACCCAAAAGTCTCTAACAAATTATGATTTCATATCTTCCTGGAGAATCTAGATCTTTATCGTGGCATGTCCCTCACAATATGATAGTTTGTGTGGTAATCATGCATGGAAAAACAATATATATGATTATGCCAACCATATGTAGACATCAATGGGATACATAAGTCCCTTATCCTTGGCATCAAATAATATCCTCAAATCCAACTCTCCAATGATATTTACACATTGAAGATTACTCATCCTATTCATCAATTACATATGAGTCAATCTTTTCTTCCATAAATTTCCTCTACGTTCTTCAAAGCATGAGTCGCTGAGAAGCCCCTCAATTGAAGGGAGATCATTCCTAAGCAAGAGGTGTGAGTTAGAGATTTCCCAATCGCTAATTCTATGACTCAAAAACACCACTCCTCATGGTCAATTCTAGTAGTTGGGTGAAAATACTTGAACCTAAATCAAAATTTTCTTTCTTGATTCTAAAGAGGTTTCCAAATACAAAATCCTTTATTCCATAGCTTTTTTACCCTTTGGTCATCTACGGAGTCAATTTCTTTGATTCCCCTTATGCGAAACTAGATAGCTTCATTCTATCTGATCTCAGTAGCCCATTTGTAGTTCTCCATCACCTTTATGTACACTTTCATTCTGTTCCTACTCTTCCAAAAATAACAAACCAAGTCTAACCCTTTGTGAGTGATCAGAATAGGGGGAAAAAGATAAGACTAAGAAGGTCAAGATCCTTGCATCAAGGGAGACACATTATGGTTTATGAGAATCAACTTAGCGGTCTCAAAATCGTACGAATTTTGGTGAGCAAACTCAGCGTGTTTCCGAGATCAAAACTACTGCACGATCTGAGCTCGTTTCAGCCTCCGAAGGCACTATCGCAGTGCTTGTGCAGGCTATTTCGTCTTTTTGTGCCAAAGGTATATACCAGTGTTGGAGATAGATGTATGCGGAAGCACGCGAAAAGCACAAGGAAGAAGAAGAAGCTTGGAGCACAAACACACAATACTGAATGTATTACGAGAGAATGTACAGAGATAAGTAGCCCATTAGGGCAATAGGCGTACATACAAGCCGGGGGAAAAAAACCTCCTAAAGAGGGAAAAAAGGGCCCCGGCAGTCCTAGTGTGTTCACACACATCACTACCTAAATATATAAACAAATCCCCCCTGGGAGTGATGCGGTGAACAAGGAGCTGGCACTCATGTATAAGGAAGTACCAAGCTATGTGGAAATCACTCCACAAAAGGAAGTAAGCCCAAAGCTTTGCGGAAAGCTTCAAACTTCTCCCTAGGCAGAGCCTTCATGAAAAGGTCTGCAATGTTCTCCTGTGTGGGCACATATGCCAAGCTGATCTCCCTAGCAGAGAACCTCTCCCTGACATAGTGATAATGCACCTCAATGTGCTTAGAGCGAGCATGGAACACAGGGTTCCTCGCAACTGCCAATGCGCTCTGACTGTCAGTGAAGATGGTGGTGGTAGAAGACTGACCAACACCCAAATCAGCCATAAGGCGTCTGAGCCACACACACTTGTGATATGTTCCAATTTCGTTGTGGTCCTTGACACGTAGAATTGGATATGATGGCCAAATGTCACAAAAAAATAAAGTTCACACATAGGGCACATATCGTTTTTCTACCCAATACACAACAACGAGGTATGCATTATCTACACATCAGGGAAAAAAGGACTATGCACAAGATTTATTAGACGTCTTCGCACGCGAACAACACAAGGAAGAAAAAGAAGCTTGGAGCACAAACACACAATATTGAGTGTATTACTAGAGAATGTACAAAGATAAGTAGCCCATTAGGGCAATAGGCGTATATACAAGCCGGGGGAAAAAAACCTCCTAAAGAGGGAAAAAAGGGCCCCGGCAGTCCTAGTGTGTTCACACACATCACTACCTAAATATATCAACAAATCCCCCTGGGAGTGATGCGGTGAACAAGGAGCTGGCACTCATGTATAAGGAAGTACCAAGCTATGTGGAAATCACTCCACAAAAGGAAGTAAGCCCAAAGCTTTCTGGAAAGCTTCAAACTTCTCCCTAGGCAGAGCCTTCATGAAAAGGTCTGCAATGTTCTCCTGTGTGGGCACATATGCCAAGCTGATCTCCCTAGCAGAGAACCTCTCCCTGACATAGTGATAATGCATCTCAATGTGCTTAGAGCGAGCATGGAACACAGGGTTCCTCGCAACTGCCAATGCGCTCTGACTGTCAGTGAAGATGGTGGTGGTAGAAGACTGACCAACACCCAAATCAGCCATAAGGCGTCTGAGCCACACACACTTGTGATATGTTCCAATTTCGTTGTGGTCCTTGACACGTAGAATTGGATATGATGGCCAAATGTCACAAAAAATAAAGTTCACACATAGGGCACATATCGTTTTTCTACCCAATACACAACAACGAGGTATGCATTATCTACACATCAGGGAAAAAAGGACTATGCACAAGATTTATTAGACGTCTTCGCACGCGAACAGCACAAGGAGGAAAAAGAAGCTTGGAGCACAAACACACAATATTGAGTGTATTACTAGAGAATGTACAAAGATAAGTAGCCCATTACGGCAATAGGCGTATATACAAGCCGGGGGAAAAAAACCTCCTAAAGAGGGAAAAAAGGGCCCCGGCAGTCCTAGTGTGTTCACACACATCACTACCTAAATATATCAACAAATCTCCCCTGGGAGTGATGCGGTGAACAAGGAGCTGGCACTCATGTATAAGGAAGTACCAAGCTATGTGGAAATCACTCCACAAAAGGAAGTAAGCCCAAAGCTTTGCGGAAAGGTTCAAACTTCTCCCTAGGCAGAGCCTTCATGAAAAGGTCTGCAATGTTCTCCTGTGTGGGCACATATGCCAAGCTGATCTCCCTAGCAGAGAACCTCTCCCTGACATAGTGATAATGCACCTCAATGTGCTTAGAGCGAGCATGGAACACAGGGTTCCTCGCAACTGCCAATGCGCTCTGACTGTCAGTGAAGATGGTGGTGGTAGAAGACTGACCAACACCCAAATCAGCCATAAGGCATCTGAGCCACACACACTTGTGATATGTTCCAATTTCGTTGTGGTCCTTGACACGTAGAATTGGATATGATGGCCAAATGTCACAAAAAATAAAGTTCACACATAGGGCACATATCGTTTTTCTACCCAATACACAACAACGAGGTATGCATTATCTACACATCAGGGAAAAAAGGACTATGCACAAGATTTATTAGACGTCTTCGCACGCGAACAGCACAAGGAGGAAAAAGAAGCTTGGAGCACAAACACACAATATTGAGTGTATTACTAGAGAATGTACAAAGATAAGTAGCCCATTACGGCAATAGGCGTATATACAAGCCGGGGGAAAAAAACCTCCTAAAGAGGGAAAAAAGGGCCCCGGCAGTCCTAGTGTGTTCACACACATCACTACCTAAATATATCAACAAATCTCCCCTGGGAGTGATGCGGTGAACAAGGAGCTGGCACTCATGTATAAGGAAGTACCAAGCTATGTGGAAATCACTCCACAAAAGGAAGTAAGCCCAAAGCTTTGCGGAAAGGTTCAAACTTCTCCCTAGGCAGAGCCTTCATGAAAAGGTCTGCAATGTTCTCCTGTGTGGGCACATATGCCAAGCTGATCTCCCTAGCAGAGAACCTCTCCCTGACATAGTGATAATGCACCTCAATGTGCTTAGAGCGAGCATGGAACACAGGGTTCCTCGCAACTGCCAATGCGCTCTGACTGTCAGTGAAGATGGTGGTGGTAGAAGACTGACCAACACCCAAATCAGCCATAAGGCGTCTGAGCCACACACACTTGTGATATGTTCCAATTTCGTTGTGGTCCTTGACACGTAGAATTGGATATGATGGCCAAATGTCACAAAAAATAAAGTTCACACATAGGGCACATATCGTTTTTCTACCCAATACACAACAACGAGGTATGCATTATCTACACATCATGGAAAAAAGGACTATGCACAAGATTTATTAGACGTCTTCGCACGCAAACAGCACAAGGAAGAAAAAGAAGCTTGGAGCACAAACACACAATATTGAGTGTATTACTAGAGAATGTACAAAGATAAGTAGCCCATTACGGCAATAGGCGTATATACAAGCCGGGGGAAAAAAACCTCCTAAAGAGGGAAAAAAGGGCCCCGGCAGTCCTAGTGTGTTCACACACATCACTACCTAAATATATCAACAAATCCCCCCTGGGAGTGATGCGGTGAACAAGGAGCTGGCACTCATGTATAAGGAAGTACCAAGCTATGTGGAAATCACTCCACAAAAGGAAGTAAGCCCAAAGCTTTGCGGAAAGGTTCAAACTTCTCCCTAGGCAGAGCCTTCATGAAAAGGTCTGCAATGTTCTCCTGTGTGGGCACATATGCCAAGCTGATCTCCCTAGCAGAGAACCTCTCCCTGACATAGTGATAATGCACCTCAATGTGCTTAGAGCGAGCATGGAACACAGGGTTCCTCGCAACTGCCAATGCGCTCTGACTGTCAGTGAAGATGGTGGTGGTAGAAGACTGACCAACACCCAAATCAGCCATAAGGCGTCTGAGCCACACACACTTGTGATATGTTCCAATTTCGTTGTGGTCCTTGACACGTAGAATTGGATATGATGGCCAAATGTCACAAAAAATAAAGTTCACACATAGGGCACATATCGTTTTTCTACCCAATACACAACAACGAGGTATGCATTATCTACACATCAGGGAAAAAAGGACTATGCACAAGATTTATTAGACGTCTTCGCACGCGAACAGCACAAGGAGGAAAAAGAAGCTTGGAGCACAAACACACAATATTGAGTGTATTACTAGAGAATGTACAAAGATAAGTAGCCCATTACGGCAATAGGCGTATATACAAGCCGGGGGAAAAAAACCTCCTAAAGAGGGAAAAAAGGGCCCCGGCAGTCCTAGTGTGTTCACACACATCACTACCTAAATATATCAACAAATCTCCCCTGGGAGTGATGCGGTGAACAAGGAGCTGGCACTCATGTATAAGGAAGTACCAAGCTATGTGGAAATCACTCCACAAAAGGAAGTAAGCCCAAAGCTTTGCGGAAAGGTTCAAACTTCTCCCTAGGCAGAGCCTTCATGAAAAGGTCTGCAATGTTCTCCTGTGTGGGCACATATGCCAAGCTGATCTCCCTAGCAGAGAACCTCTCCCTGACATAGTGATAATGCACCTCAATGTGCTTAGAGCGAGCATGGAACACAGGGTTCCTCGCAACTGCCAATGCGCTCTGACTGTCAGTGAAGATGGTGGTGGTAGAAGACTGACCAACACCCAAATCAGCCATAAGGCGTCTGAGCCACACACACTTGTGATATGTTCCAATTTCGTTGTGGTCCTTGACACGTAGAATTGGATATGATGGCCAAATGTCACAAAAAATAAAGTTCACACATAGGGCACATATCGTTTTTCTACCCAATACACAACAACGAGGTATGCATTATCTACACATCATGGAAAAAAGGACTATGCACAAGATTTATTAGACGTCTTCGCACGCAAACAGCACAAGGAAGAAAAAGAAGCTTGGAGCACAAACACACAATATTGAGTGTATTACTAGAGAATGTACAAAGATAAGTAGCCCATTACGGCAATAGGCGTATATACAAGCCGGGGGAAAAAAACCTCCTAAAGAGGGAAAAAAGGGCCCCGGCAGTCCTAGTGTGTTCACACACATCACTACCTAAATATATCAACAAATCCCCCCTGGGAGTGATGCGGTGAACAAGGAGCTGGCACTCATGTATAAGGAAGTACCAAGCTATGTGGAAATCACTCCACAAAAGGAAGTAAGCCCAAAGCTTTGCGGAAAGCTTCAAACTTCTCCCTAGGCAGAGCCTTCATGAAAAGGTCTGCAATGTTCTCCTGTGTGGGCACATATGCCAAGCTGATCTCCCTAGCAGAGAACCTCTCCCTGACATAGTGATAATGCACCTCAATGTGCTTAGAGCGAGCATGGAACACAGGGTTCCTCGCAACTGCCAATGCGCTCTGACTGTCAGTGAAGATGGTGGTGGTAGAAGACTGACCAACACCCAAATCAGCCATAAGGCGTCTGAGCCACACACACTCAACAGTAGTTGTAAAAGCTGCCCTATACTCAGCCTCACAACTGGAAGTGGCCATAGTAGGATGCTTCTTGCTCAACCAAGATATACATGAGCTACCAAGCATGAAGCAAAAGCCACTAGTGGACACACGAGGCTCATAGCAACCAGCCCAATCAGAGTCAGAAAAAGCATGCAAATCTAGCGGTAGTGATCCCCCCTTGGGATAAAACAACCCAAGTAGCTGAGTACCACTCAAGTAGCGAAAGATGCGCTTAACCGCCTGCCAATGCTTGACTCTTGGGCAATGCATAAATCTGCTCAGGTGAGACAGCAAACTGAATATCTGGCCGAGTAATGCATAAGTAAATCAAGCATCCAACAGCCTACTGATAGAGAACAACATCAAATGCATCTCCAGCATCATGAAGACTCAATCGTAAACCTGTCTCCATAGGAGTGGCAATAGGCTTACAGTCTTCAAGGCTAAAACGCTGCAATAATGTGTCAATATATTCCTATGGAGACAGGTTTACGATTGAGTCTTCATGATGTTGGAGATGCATTTGATGTTGTTCTCTATCAGCAGGCTGTTGGATGCTTGATCTACTTATGCATTACTCAGCCAGATATTCAGTTTGTTGTCTCATAGATGAGCAGGTTTATGCATTGCCCAGGAGTCATGCATTGGCAGGCGGTTAAGCGCATCTTTCGCTACTTGAGTGGTACTCAGCTACTTGGGTTGTTTTATCCCAAGGGGGGATCACTACCGCTAGATTTGCATGCTTTTTCTGACTCTGATTGGGCTCATTGCTATGACACTCGTGTGTCCACCATTGGATTTTGCTTCATTCTTGGTAGCTCATGTATATCTTGGTTGAGCAAGAAGCAGCCTACTATGGCCACTTCCAGTTGTGAGGCTGAGTATAGGGCAGCTTTTACAACTACTGTTGAGTGTGTGTGGCTGAGACGCCTTATGGCTGATTTGGGTGTTGGCCAGTCTTCTGCCACCACCATCTTCACTGACAGTCAGAGCGCATTGGCAGTTGCGAGGAACCCTGTGTTCCATGCTCGCACTAAGCACATTGAGGTGCATTATCACTATGTCAGGGAGAGGTTCGCTACTGGGGAGATCAGCTTGGCATATGTACCCACGCAGGAGAACATTGCATACCTTTTCACGAAGGCTCTGCCTAGGGAGAAGTTTGAAGCTTTTCGCAAAGCTTTGGGCTTACTTCCTTTTGTGGAGTGATTTCCACATAGCTTGGCACTTCCTTATACATGAGTGCCAGCTCCTTGTTCACCGCATCACTCCCAGGGGGGATTTGTTGATATATTTAGGTAGTGATGTGTGTGAACACACTAGGACTGCCAGGGCACTTTTTTCCCTCTTTAGGAGGTTTTTTTCCCCCGGCTTGTATGTACGCCTATTGCCCTAATGGGCTACTTATCTCTGTACATTCTCTCGTAATACATTCAGTATTGTGTGTTTGTGCTCCAAGCTTCTTCTTCTTCCTTGTGCTTTTCGCGTGCTTCCGCATACATCTATCTCCAACACTGGTATATACCTTTGGCACAAAAAGACGAAATAGCCTGCACAAGCATTGCGATAGTGCCTTCGGAGGCTGAAACGAGCTCAGATCGTGCAGTAGTTTTGATCTCAGAAACACGCTGAGTTTGCTCACCAAAATTCGTACGATTTTGAGACCGCAAACAGAGGAGTGTCGACGGCGCCCTCGATGAAGCGACGACCTGCTTTGATACCAATTGTTGGAGATAGACGTCTGCGAAAGCACGCGAATAGCACAAGGAAGAAGAAGAAGCTTGGAGCACAAACACACAATACTGAGTGTATTACTAGAGAATGTACAAAGATAAGTAGCCCATTAGGGCAATAGGCATATATGCAAGCCAGGGGAAAAAAACCTCCTAAAGAGGGAAAAAAGTGCCCTGGCAGTCCTAGTGTGTTCGCACACATCACTACCTAAATATATCAACATATGGGTCATCCTTTTCCTTTCAGACCTCGGGATAGAAAATTGTTGAGTGATACTTGGAGGTCCATATTTCTGTTATGCCTAGTTTCTTGCCGTATAACTATGTGAAAATGAGAATTATGGTTTTAGGGTTCTCTCATAATACCTGAAGTGCTAACTCTCACTCTCTATTTCTCGCCCACTTAATTTTTCCTTTATAGAAAGGAAAGCTTGGTTGGTTTAGTGCACCATCATGTAATTTCAAAATATCCTTCAACCTAAGTTTTACTTGGCATTTGTTTGCCCTAGGTTTGTTTCATATGATTTCTTCCAAAGTTAAACCCTAAGTCTTAATTTTTCTCTCTCTAGCCCTTGTACTGGCTTGAATAGACCCACTTGAGGCTATTTATGCTCTCAATTATAGCCCAAATTTACCCCTTTCATTTTTCCCTATCTCTAGATCAAGTTTCATTTTCTAGAGGACACCTATCCTAAGTGACACATGATATCTAGGTATCGGTGACACCACCTAACATAACAAGTATCACAGAACTTAGGAAGTTTTGATGACACCCGTGACACCCCAAGTGTTGTGATACCTATCAAGTGTAGGGGACACCAATCACATGACACGTGATACCTTGAAGGTGTTGACGACAATTGAGGCACAACAATTCACAACACATGATACTTGATCAACGATCCATGGTGGATGATATCCGATACATGATACACATGGAACACAACACATCATGAAAGATACTTGACACTTGTAAAATGATAGATGACACTCGACACATGAGCATAAGCAATACCCAATGGACATCAATGATATCACAAAATTATGTGAGTGTCAATGACATTATGACACTTCCTAGGTTTCATTGATACTTATCGCATGACACGGAAAAAAGTGTCCCGACGGTCCTAAGTGTGTTTCACACGCATCAATAACAAAATATATCAACAAATCCCCTTTAGGAAAGGAGCTGACACTTAGATGTCAGTGATATTCAAATATGTTGATAATATTTAGAAGGCATTAGTGATACCTCTTCATATGTCACGACACTCAATTGATTGTCGGTGACATTCATCAAATGTCAATGATATCTCAGGAATCAGGTGTCAATGACCCTTGACTTAACCAAGTGTCATGACACTTAGACTTTTACTTATCAAAATCAAATTTTGAAGTGAAAAATATGATCCTCTTCCCTATCCCCTTATCTACCTGGCTTCAAAAAAGAAGCCTTATAGACTAAAAAACAACCGCATGACACTGGAGTGGTATCATTTCTCCTCCCATGGTTTTGTTTTATGAAATCTATCCTTGCAAGATTGAAGAGCATATGTCAATGGTCTTTTGACTCAAATCTTAGGTCAAATCATGGACCACATAACAAGATATAACCACATAACAAGATATAACCTTTGGTGGTCTCATGATACTTGTAGCTCTCTCTCTCTCTCTCTCTCTCTCTCTCTCTCTCTCTTTGCTCACCAAACACAAATGAGAAGTCCCAGTGATGTTGAGGGCTTGTGTGCCCTAGATCATTCCAAGTAAAAAAAAAAAATCTTTGGAGTTTTTTAGAAAGCTCTAAGCTTCTTTAACTGACTCACTATGCTAACCCTAGAATGTGCACATACATGATGCTTAATACGTTTTATGGAAAAATCAACATGTTCTAATTGTGAATCACCTCACATAACCATCTTCTACAATCAGGAAATAGGACATGTATAACAATCACATACAACAAAATGGATCTTTCTCTTAGCTCGAGTGTCCAAATATAACCAATAGCAGATATTTTGAAAGTGATCTAGAAGCATTTCTAGTTTCCTACGTGAAGTTTTGACCTAAAAATCAAGCGTCAAGAACCATCTACCCACATTCCAAGGCTCCCTACACTTCACACGAGCGAGAAAACAATAAGAAATGTGGAGAAGGGGTAGACAACACTTTTTACCACACATTCCAAGCCATGGCCATGCACACATGCACATGAAGAAGGAGAAAAGGGTCCAAGAAGAAGAAGAAGTGATGGGACTTCTCTTTCTCAAGTTATTTCCCTCGTTCAAAAACGACAAGAGTCAATGAATTATATATATGTGCCCCTATTCATGTCCATTCACATTTTGGATCATAAAAAAATAACTAAGATTCTAAGAGTTAGTTGGCTATAATACATGATCGAGAGTGTGACACTAGACTATACATATACAAGACTTGAATTGTTGTGATTAAAATATCAAGAAGGATTTCAAGTGAAAGTCTCTGGGGCTCCTTTTTCTCTTCTCCACCACTTCAGTGCTTGTATTCTCTTCACTGCAACACTCTCCCCCTCTTAGCATATGTCATCCCTGACATAGATTCATTCGGGGTTTCTTGAACTACATTATGCCGACCAAGAATACTATTTATCTATGTTTTAATGGTGAATCACCTCACATAACCATCTTCTATACTCAAGAAACAGGGCACACATAACAATTGTACACACAAAAATGGAGCTTTCTCTCATGTCAAGTGTCCAAATATAGTCAATAGTAGGCATTTTAAGCTCTCAATGAAACACATATAGTGATCTAGAAGCATTTTGAGTTTCCTACACAAAGGTTTAACCTAAAAATCAAACGTTAAGAATCACCTACCTACACTCCAAGGCTCCCTACACTTCACATGAGTGAGAAAACAATAAAATGTGGGGAAGGGGTAGACAACACTTTTTTAGCACATGAAGAAGGAGAAAAGGGGTCAAGAAGAAGAAGTGATGGGAATTCTCTCAAATAAAGAATCAATTTGATCTAGATGAATCCATGAACAGATAAATCTTTCTGAGAATTTATGTCACATACTTAATTGTGGAAATATTTTCGATGGTTTTTCTTTATTTGGCTATCATTATTGTACCTTTTGTGATTGGTTCTGGGAAAAAAGTGTATCTTCATGTAGATTTTAAGGGGTCTTGTCTAATACAACCCAAAAGTCTCAAAAAAATTATGATTTCATATCTTCCTCGAGAATCTAGATCTTTATCGTGGCATGTCCCTCACAATATGATAGTTTGTGTGGTAATCATGCATGGAAAAACAATATATATGATTATGCCAACCGTATGTAGACATCAATGGGATACATAAGTCCCTTATCCTTGGCATCAAATAATATCCTCAAATCCAACTCTCCAGTGATATTTACACATTGAAGATTACTCATCCTATTCATCAATTACATATGAGTCAATCTTTTCTTCCATAAATTTCCTCTACGTTCTTCAAAGCATGAGTTGCTGAGAAGCTATATAATACACCTCTTGAGTATGGTTCCTAAAATTCTAAAATCTACTTGGAAATGAGTGAAACACTTTTATACACTTCCTTTATTCACTCAAGATAGATAAATTACATCTTCATGATGTTTATGCTATGATCTAAGTTGATTGTTAATTATTGGAGCACTTCCATGACCTCAAATTCATTTTTGTAATTGCTCTATTGTAGAAGATGTAGTTGAAATGGTATGAATATCTCAAAGTTAAAAGCAGTTTAGAAGTTGGCATACGCATAACTAGCTATGGAGTGCCAAACAGGTAGGACTTCCAAGTCAAAGAATTTGCAATCATTCCATTTGTCTTGTGTATGTTGGAGATAGACGTCTGCGGAAGCACGCGAACAGCACAAGGAAGAAGAAGAAGCTTGGAGCACAACACACAAGACTGAATGTATTACTAGAGAATGTACAAAGATAAGTAGCCCATTAGGGCAATAGGCGTATATACAAGCCGGGGGAAAAAAACCTCCTAAAGAGGGAAAAAAGTGCCCCGGCGGTCCTAGAGTGTTCACACACATCACTACCTAAATATATCAACAAATCCCCCCTGGGAGTGATGCGGTGAACAAGGAGCTGGCACTCATGTATAAGGAAGTGCCAAGCTATGTGGAAATCACTCCACAAAAGGAAGTAAGCCCAAAGCTTTGTGAAAAGCTTCAAACTTCTCCCTAGGCAGAGCCTTCGTGAAAAGGTCTGCAATGTTCTCCTGCGTGGGCACATATGCCAAGCTGATCTCCCCAGCAGAGAACCTCTCCCTGACATAGTGATAATGCACCTCAATGTGCTTAGTGCGAGCATGGAACACAGGGTTCCTCGCAACTGCCAATGCGCTCTGACTGTCAGTGAAGATGGTGGTGGCAGAAGACTGGCCAACACCCAAATCAGCCATAAGGCGTCTGAGCCACACACACTCAACAGTTGTTGTGAAAGCTGCCCTATACTCAGCCTCACAACTGGAAGTGGCCACAGTAGGCTGCTTCTTGCTCAACCAAGATATACATGAGCTACCAAGCATGAAGCAAAAACCACTGGTGGACACACGAGTGTCATAGCAACCAGCCCAATCTGAGTCAGAAAAAGCATGCAAATCTGGCGGTAGTGATCCCCCCTTGGGATAGAACAACCCAAGTAGCCGAGTACCACTCAAGTAGCGAAAGATGCGCTTAACCGCTTTCCAATGCGTGACTCCTGGGCAATGCATAAACTTGCTCATCTGTGAGACAGCAAACTGAATATCTGGCCAAGTAATGCATAAGTAAATTAAGCATCCAACAGCCTGCTGATAGAGAACAGCATCAAATGCATCTCCAGCATCATGAAGACTCAATTGTAAACCTGTCTCCATAGGAGTGGCAATAGGCTTACAGTCTTCAAGGCCAAAACGCTGCAATAATGTGTCAATATATTTCGTTTGACACAAAGCCATTCCACCATCAACGTGCATAAACTGAATGCCCAAATAGTGATGCAAATGCCCCAAATCAGACATCTCAAATGAGGCATGCAAATCAGCCTTAAAATCAGCAATATGTGTCTCAATAGGACCAGTGAGCAGCATGTCATCAACATAGACAACAATGATCAGAAGCACATCATTAGCACGTTTAACATATAAGGTGCTTTCAGTTGGACTGTTCTCAAAACCATGTGCAATCAGATAGGCATGTATCTTCTCATACCAAGCACGTGGTGCTTGCTTTAAACCATATAATGCCTTCTTTAACCTGCAAACCTGGTTTTCATGCCCTTTCTGCACAAAGCCACGGGGCTGAAAAACATACACTTCTTCATGCAAGTCACCATTTAGAAATGTTGTTTTAATGTCCAACTGATGTACATTCCAACCATGATGGGCTGCAAGTGCACAAATGCTCCGAACAGTATTCATACGGCATGTAGGTGCAAAGGTCTCATCAAAATCAATGCCTCTTTCCTGCGCATAACCCTTTGCAACAAGCCTAGCCTTATACCTGTCAACGGTACCATCAGGTTTACGCTTCAGCTTGTATACCCACTTAGTGCCAATGGCCTTCTTGCCAGGAGGCAAGTCACATAAGGACCATGTACCATTCTTCATTATAGCATCATATTCAGATTGCATAGCAGCCATCCAATTTTCTGAATTCTGTGCTTCATCAAAAGAAACAGGCTCATTCTCATCACAGAGACTAGATGCAGCCATAGCATAGCAATCTGATGCAAAGGAGGCACTATGAGAGCCTGAACGAGTACGATATGACAAAGGTGCATCTAATTTGCTGTCACGCAAAGTCTGCACCAGCCATTTTGGCATAGTTTTTGCCTACTCAATATCAGCTCTCTCATCAGCAAGTGCATCATGTAAATCTGCATCAGAAATGGAATGATCTGCATCATCATATGAAACCTGCAAAGGCTGAGAAGTTGCCTCATTAGGACCAGCACTAGCCTGTCCACCTGTAAAAAGAGGCATCAAAGTATCATACATGTCTTTGGAGCTAACAGATGTCTCCTTAGTACATGAAAGCAATGGCTGAATAGCATCTTCCACAAAGACAACATCACGGCTAACCAGAGTGCGTTTAGTCTATGGATGATACAGACGATAGCTTTTACTTTCAGAACTGTACCCAACAAAAATACATTTTACTGCCTTATCATCCAATTTTCTGCGATGTTGTTTAGGCACTAATGCATATGCCAAACAACCAAAAACACGCAGATGAGCAACAGATGGCTTGCGGTCATGCCAAGCCTCATATGGAGTGATAGACTGCAACGCTTTAGTGGGACACCTGTTCAGTACATATGCTGCACACATGACAGCCTCAAGCCAGAAACTATGTGGTAAAGCCTGACTTTTGACCATGCACCTCGCCATCTCCATGAGTGACCTGTTCTTTCGTTCAGCAACTCCATTCTGTTGAGGTGTATACGGTACTGTACACTGGTGTTTTATCCCACGTTCAGCCAGAAATGCATTAAAATCTGAAGACATATATTCCCCCCCTCTATCAGAACGGAGGGTGCCCATTTTACATGCTGACAGATTTTCAGCCAAAACCAAAAACTGTTTGAAGCACATGAACACTTCGGACTTTACTTTGAGTGGATATACCCATGCATGCCTGGAAAAATCATCAATGAAAGTCACGAAGTAAAGGTAATTTCCAAAAGAGGGTGTCGGCATAGGACCACAGACATCACTATGTACAAGCTGCAATTTCTGCGTAGCACGAACTGAACCATCTTTTGGAAAAGAAGAACGCTGCATTTTGCCCAAAATACAGCCTTCACAAACATGTTTTCCAAGTGCCTCAAGTTTGGGCAAAGAGGACACCATTTCAGATTTCTGCAGGCGTAACAAACTAGCAAAATTCAGATGACCAAAGCGTGCATGCCAAAGCTTTGCATCTGACATAGCCTGAGAATCATGAACTGCACATGCCGAATCATTCACAGATCTTTCATAGTCTATGAGCTTATACAGCCCACGACATAAGATGCCAGAAGCAATAATCACATCACCATTTGAGAGATCATGGACTGTACACCTATCATCAACGAATTTCACAACCAAGCCAATCTTGGCTAATGCAGAAACTGATAACAGGTTCTTTTTGATCCCTGGCACAAATAAAGCATCTGACAAAGTGAAAGAACTACCATCAGCAGTACTCAGAATGATCTTACCAACTCCCATAACAGGATAAGAGGAGTTATTGGCGCATGTGACAGTATTCCCTGTAGGGGCAGGCTCGAGTGAAGAGAAGAAACTGCGCTGCGAGGTAATATGTTTGGTCGCCCCATTGTCAAAGTACCAAACATCTGAGTCTACTGCAGACATGCACTGATCATGAGAAGATGGGTCAAAACTGCAGACAATAGTAAACGCCCATTCTTCTTCCTGCACAAGATTTGCAGACTCTGTTTTTGGTGTAGAGGCCTCTGCAACAACCATTCCAGCCTCTTTCTTCTTTGCCTCTTTAGCAGCCAGTTTTGGACAGTTCTTTATAATATGATCGTTTCCTTTACAGTACTTGCAGAACAATTTTTGCTTTTCTGATTTCTTTTCATCTTTATCCTGGTTCTTCGATTATGCAGCATTTGCAGATTTTTGCTTACTAGTAGAAGAGCTCCATTTTCCTTTGCCCTTCTGACTAGCCAGGAAAGCTTGAGCTGCAACACACATAATGGACCTGTTCTGCCTGGACTGATCTTCCTGCAACAGAACAGAGACTAATTCCTCAAATGACAAGGCATTCGGATTGCCTTTCATCATCAACCGAAGAGTAGAGGCAAAACTCGGATATGAATCAGGAAGACCATTCAGAACGGTCTGCACAAGTGAGCTATCTGGTATAACCTCATCAGCAGAAATCAATTGTTCCTTCAGGTCTTTGATCTTTGTAAGAAAACTGTCCATAGAATCACCTTCATTCATGTGCTCACTCTCCAACTGTTTTCGGAGGTAAGCAACACGAGCCTCATTCCTAGCCTGGTACAAAGTGGTAAGTGTATCCCAAGCATCCTTTGCTGTTCTGCAAGAGCGAATGTGAGGAATAATAGCACGTTTGACAGACAAGGCTATCAATGCATGTGCCTGGGCATCTCTGCCATCCCAACGAATTTGCTCTGCCGTAGGTGCAACAGAAACAACAGCACGAATAGGAATCTGCGGAATATCATCTTCGACACCATCTTCATCAGCTCCAGTACCTCCAGCACCTGTATTTGTAGTACCTGTAGTCGCAGGTGTAACAGGACGTCTTTCAACACCCTGCACAATGTTCCACAGTCCTTTTGCAACCAGTACATGTCGCATCATATAAGCCCATAATGGGTAGTTGGTACCATCCAACTTATCCTCAACAGCCAACATACGGAATACATCACTGCTTTCAGCCATGGCCGGTGACTAAAATACCTTGATGCAGAAAATTGACTGTATCTCAAAAAGTTGAACGGAACTGCCCAGACGAGTTCTGCTAGACCTGTAGCAGACTTCGAGACGCTTAAACTGGCGAACAAAAACTGGTATATACCTTTGGCACAAAAGGACAAAATAGCCTGCACAAGCGCTGTGATAGTGCGTTCGGAGGTCGAAACGAGCTCAGATCGCGATTTCGGCACCACAGAGCGAAGCCATTTTGATCTCGGAAACACCTTGAGTATGCTCACCAAATTTCGTGCTAATTTGAGACTGCAAACGGAGGAGTGTCGACGGCGCCCTAGAAGAAGCGACGACCTGCTCTGATACCAATTGTTGGAGATAGACGTCTGCGGAAGCACGCGAACAGCACAAGGAAGAAGAAGAAGCTTGGAGCACAACACACAAGACTGAATGTATTACTAGAGAATGTACAAAGATAAGTAGCCCATTAGGGCAATAGGCGTATATACAAGCCGGGGGAAAAAAACCTCCTAAAGAGGGAAAAAAGTGCCCCGGCGGTCCTAGAGTGTTCACACACATCACTACCTAAATATATCAACAGTGTAATACTCGAAGATTTGGATGAGGCAAATATGTTTAAGATTTAGACAAATTAGAGTAGAAAATCAAAGCTTTTGCCTCAAGTGGAACGTGCAATTTTACACATTAAACATACATGTGATATGTTCCGATTTCGTTGTTGTCCTTGACATGTAGAATTGGATATGATGACCAAATGTCACCTAAAATAAAGTTCACACAATAGGGGACATGTCGTTTTTCTACCCAATACACAACAAAGAGGTATGCATTATCTACACATTAGGGAAAAAAGGACTATGCACAAGATTTCTCTCTCTCTCTCTCTATTGAGAATTGTGAACCTAAAATATGTAACATTAGGATTTATCATGTCCTATAATTGTGCAACAAGTCTTAAAATTGGAGCAAGTCTTCTAATTTGTAGCAAGTATCTACAAATAAACATTGCAAAACAACCACTTATGTGGCACAAGCTCTCTATTTTTCATATCAACTTGTTTGAATTAAGGTGTTGGGAAGGCATTGCTTTTCTTGGATAATCTATATATACTTAATTCAATTCTTCAAATTTCTAACATGGAAGCTTTTGCCAAGTCCCATGTTGCAAATTGTGTCATCTTCTTGAATTCAAACTTTATTTGTCCTAGCATCACTTGAAATACATTGGAATAACCTCATCCCAATGCACCTCTTATGTTTATGGAATTGTCACAAGTCCTCCCCAGTATAGCATGCCTATGTTTGTAGCAATACTTCAAAACTAAAATGAACCAAGAATTCAAGCATGCTCGATTAAAGGGGCAATTATATCAACTATAATTCATAATACTATTGTATTTGGCATGTTTGTAAATATCGTACCAACTTAAATGGATTTGTAGGTAAGACCCCTTCAGTACACAAAGGGGGAAAATGATAGATTCAAGTTTGGTACAATAAAATATGTACTCGATTTTTACATTGAGCAAGAACAACTTGAAAGCTAATGATAAAACCCTAAGTGTTTGAAGTATGGACGAAAACACTTTGCATATAGCTTCCATGAGTACAATATCATCTCATGATTCCATCACAAAATGCAAATAGTTAAATCCAAGCTTATTTACAAGATCATGAACATGTTAGGCAACAAATACACAGGCATGTCATTTTACAACTTTGTGATGAATCATGAGACGTAAGTTTGCTTGACCTTTTGGTGGCAAGTGCGCTTTACATTGGAGACTATATCTCAATCATGTGAATCCCTAAAACATCACTTGCTAAAGATATAAGAATTTTGTAAGCTAACATCCATCATACATGTAAGGATGCCTGACCACTTAGGAGACAAAATGTGGTAGTCAATAGCATAACAAACACTTGATTTCAAGATACATAATTGCATAATGAAATTATTTCTAAAATTTGATACAATCTACCCTGCTATGTACATCAAATCTTTCTGGTATAATCACTATCCAAATTTCAAACCAATCCACCATCAAATCATTCTACAACAATTAAATGTTGTGGGCATCTTCAATTCAAGGATAGTTTCAATGTGGTTTTGTGCCATTTTCACTCTCATCTACTCCATGTATCCTTTTGCTGCCAGCTCATGTATAATACGAATCCCTCAAAAGAGTTAAAGAAGGGATGAGCCTAGAGTGGTTCTCCTCATAAACTATCAAATGAAATCTCTTATTACAACTTAGTTAAAAACCTTTATTGTAAGATGCAATAGAACAATATTGACAAATAGTTGAGACTGAGCAAACCTTGTCCTTGATGATGTTCAAGGTATTGCCTATGAGTTGGCCCCATATCTATGCCATCAAGGTCCAAGTACTCACCATAACTATCTAGAAAAGATGTTGTGTTGTCTTTCTGGCATGTCATGCTTGAGAGAAGTGTAAAAAAAATATAGACAAAAAACACCTCTCTTCATCCATATATGATAGGGTTTTTTCCACAACATCCATATATGGTGGAACCATTGGTATCAAATATCCTTTGCATTGAAGATTTCTCTTTCTTTAACCGAGATGCACACGAATAAAGTTAAAAAGAAAGGTAGCATATTTCAAGAGAAAAGGAAAACGTGATTAAAATCTCTACTATGGAATTTGGTATAAGGTCACATATATCTGCCTCTAAAGCTCCTACATTACTCCATGTTAGGGCCACAATTCTCTTTTTTGCTACATTGCAGAGAGGACCACAAATATCTACAACATAGATCTTTTCAAAATTTTGCCAAATCCATGTGTTTCGGCATGGACCTAACAATTTTTGTTGCTCCCCCATCCATGGTCAACCCAAATGAGTTCAACAAATTCCCCCAGTTCAAGCATCTTCTTCGGGCACACTATCAACATGCCATCTCGACCATGAAGAAAGTAGGATATGAAGTGATCATCTGTAGATAAGAATCATCAAGCACTTGTCAGAACACAATGGCTTGGTTATTGGTACTTTGCTACTGTCTACTGATGTCACTTGAGCAAAAATGAGAGGCATAGACGATTGTATGAAGAGCACTAACATCAAAGTTTTCTAGAACCTTATATTTCAATGATCATTATTGTAATATGGTGACTACATGATTGATTTCACGACTTACTATTCAAACAAAATATACCACATCCAATGAGAACAATGCAATTCTAGGCACCAATCTGTGCTTTACATGAACCTACTATGTTTGACTATAGACCTTGAGGTCTTAATGGCACAATAACACAATCGAAGGACCGAAGCTAAAACGTTTTCACTTTTTGAATCAACGACTTGGTAATAAGAATTAATTTTTTTGGAGTGAAAATTGGTTCATACATCATTTTTATATTTTGTACTTTGTGAAAAATGACTAGTAAGGGTCGCCAAGATCTCTTACACTTGTTGCAAATGTGTTTTTCTTGTGGTTTTCATAGAAATTCTTTCTTCATTTTTGAGTCTCAAGTCATATATGGTCCATATTAGCATTTAAAGATTGTTTTTGATTACACACTACAAAGTTTATAATACTTAAGGTTTTGTCAAAAGTAGCTTCACTAACTATGATATATTGGTCATCCTTTTCCCTTTAGACCTCGGGATAGAAAATTGGTGTTGACTGATACTTGGAGGTCCATGTTTTCTATAGCCAAATTTTCACATGATTCTTTGACATTCATATGATCAAGCCGTAGGATTTGTGTCACATAAATGTTTCGCAAATAAATTTCAACAGAAATTTGTTTTTGTGCACACATGCAGAATGCTTTGAAATCTTTCGCACAAAAAAAACTATCTCCAAGGCGTCAACCACTAAGCTATGCGAGCTTGAAGCTGTGGGAGGAAGTCTTGAGTTCAAGTCTTGGTTGAACATGTTCATGAGTCCCTCATGATGGGTGCCTCTACCTTAAGAGGTTGGGTGTGTGAGTGTATATTTTCAATTCATTGTACTCCCAAAAAAAAAAAAGCTATCTTGATGTAATTCTTCCATATGAAGGAAACGTTGATCTCGATTTCTAACGACCAAATCGAGCCTTTGAGATACATTCTTGCAAAGTTTTGAATATCCAAATTCCGAACGGTGTGTATGTGCTCTTTCAAAAATCAAACTATTCCACAAAAAAAAGAATGAATTAATAATTTTGACTTCGTAGCTCTTGGTTTAGCGGATGTGCCTTGTATTCTTAGGCAGATGGCCAGGGTTCAAGTCCCACCAGGGGCTGGATACTTCAGAGTTCCCCAAGATGAATGCCTCTACCTTACGAGGTCGGGTGTGTGTCTTTTCAATTCATTGTACTCTAAAAAAAGAAAAAAAAAGAAAATATTAATTAAGCTTCACGATTTTTCCCGTTTCACGATTTCCCGGGTGTTGTAATTCAATTTTCTTGTTTCCTCAAAAAAAAAAAAAAAAAAGAAGGGCGATCCCACGTGATAGATAAAATCGCTGGTTTCTTAACGCTAGTTCGCTTTTACGATATAACATATTATCTTTTTCTCCTTCAAGATGCCACGTGAGCTTGAGACGAACGCAACCTCAACGTGAGATGTACGATATACTCTCTCTCTCTCTCTCTCTCTCTCTCTCTCTCTCTCTCTCTCACACACACACACACACACTCATTTACTATAATCAAATTCAATCAACCAAATACTCCCCGCCCTACCCAATTTTGTAGTCAGGATTCACCATCGTTTTCTTCAGAAGGACTTCAAAGTCGTCTCCTCTCCTTGCGGTTCTAGTGACCTGCCGAAACAGCAGGAAGATGGGCATAAAAGGTCTATGAATCGAATATATCGCAGGAGTTACAATCGCTCCGGGGACTGAAGTTTCGTTTACTTGTAACTCCTTCTTGAGTCTTCTATCCGTGACAGCAAATTTTTCTGTTTTCCTACGCATTCGCTTCTTTCTTCATCTTCTTTTTTACTTTCATGCTTAACCATTGGAGAGGTTGTGATACGTAAACGTTCCAACACTTATGAGTGAAGAGACATAAGTTTTACTATAAAGTAAGTTTACCTCACTTGGGCATGTTCACATGTACAATGAACAACAATATAAAGATGAGTATAAATGCATGAACAAGCCTCAAATGTAGGCCAAAAAATACAAAAAAAGTATATCTATGTAGCTCTTTGAGAGGGCTATCATTCGGAAGGGTGTAAATGTACATAAGGGGGTCCATGATGCCTTTCTTAACAATATTCCAAACTTTGGAGGAGCTCTCAAGTTTATAGGACATTACTTGCTATAATCCATTTAAGCCCAATTCGGTTCTCATGCTCGATCAAAGGTAGGGAAGTCTTTAGAGTCTGGAAAGGCTTCATACCTTGAGTATCCAATCAAGTGGAAGCACTAACATGTGTCTGCGATGATTTACGAGTGAGTTAGCTCGTTGGAGAGCAGGTTCCTTGGTATTCATTATTGAGGACATTGTTGAGGACAAGTGAAAATAAGGGGGGAAGTTTTATATCCTTATTTCCCTAGGACTTATGGATGGATGCCTTTAGCTATGATTGGTCCAATGGGAGAGAATTTTCGAGTGTGAACTATTGGACTTCCTTTAGTGAGTCTTATAAATAGGACTCATTGACCCATTTGTGCAAATTCTTATGTACATGTATGTTAATGACCCCTTTGGTGGAGTCAACCATACATCTGTTCTGGTGTAGGTGTGGTGGTATGGGACACCAACCCTTGTGGTGTTTGCCACTTATGTAACATCAGAATCCCAAGCTCGAAGGTGAACCTATTTGGCTCTATGGCTGTGGGTGAGTCTGATATCTATCTTTCTATGCTCTCTGAATAAGGCTTCCGCTTTGTCTAGTAAGCTGGGAGGATCTGGAGGCACCAACGCTCTCCCTTAATCATAGACTTCCCAAAATGCTAGCGTGTAGGTTTTTCACACGTCTAAGTTTGATGTATTGATATTGATATGTATTATGGTGTTACATCCCTAAAGTTAAAGGACATCTGGATGGGCGCGTGTAGTTAACTATCCGACCAAATATGAACTGGCCGCCAAGTGTGAACTGGGGTCACCTCCTCATTTGAGCCTATAAATAGGACCCATGGACTCATTTAAGTGTCTGACCAAATATGAATTGGCCGCCAATGTGAATTGGGCCACCTCCTCATTGGAACCTATAAATAGGACCCATGGACTCAATTGTGAGGGATTCCTCGCATGAGGCACTTGGACTCTTGGCCCTTTGGCAGAGCCTCGTCACCTCTACTGGTGGGGGGCTGGTCGTATGGGACACCAGTCCGTTGGAGGTGGCTGTCCCCTTGGCTGCAGGCTCTGAGGCTTGGGGTTGAGCCCATATTGGCTTTACAGCTAGGAGGTGAGCCTGATGTCTGCCCGTCTATTGTTGTGAATATGGCTTGTGCCTTGTCTTGTCTAGCAGGGGGGATCTTGGACATAACATTGGTATCAGAGAGGCTCTTTGCTTGTATGGAAAAGGCAAGACAATGTGCACCAAACCATCAGAGCTCATTGAGCTGTGATGACTCAGCTTGACATGCTTCTCACCCTCTTGCATGGGGTGGTATGGGATGCTTTGAGTAGGAGGGAGGAGCAAGGGGAGCACATGCAAGCCGGTGTTTGGATACACAGGTAAGACTCTATTTTTCTTGTGTTTTCCATGATAGTAGGTGGCTGGATGGTTGGCTCTCTCCACCATCACCATGAAGGAAGCCATGGCTGTCTCTCTTTCTGCTGCAAGGAAAGAGGAAGAACTCCATAGGCTGCCGAGGCCCCATAGTGATGTTTGGGTAGAGGAAAAGGGGGGGTTGCTCCTATCTCGTGTGGGGAAGGGAATAACAGGGAAGGCGCTGATGCCTTGGGGTGGTACCTCAGGGTCACCATCTGGGCAATAAAATCCCAGCAGCTTAAGTCTTGTTTGATAGATTAAAGTTTGATACATTAAAATATGTACTTGATTTTTACAAAGAGCAAGAACAACTTCAACGCTAATGATAAAACTGTAAGTGTTTAAAGTATGGACGAAAACACTTTGCATGTAGCTTCCATGAGTATAATAGCATCTCACAATTCCATCTCAAAATTTGAATACTTAAATCCAAAGCTTTTTTACAAGATTATGAACATGTTTGGCAACAAATACAGAGGGATGCAATTTTACAACTTTGTGATGAATAAAATCAAGTGCAACAAACTCTCTTTGCTTGACCTTTTGGTGGTAAATGCGCTTTATATTGGAGACTATCTCACAATCATGTGAATCCCTAAAACATGACTTGCTAAAGATATAAGAATTTTGTCACCTTACATCCATCATACACGCAAGGATGCCTGACTACCTAGGAGACAAAATGTGGTGGTCAATAGCACAACAAACACTTGATTTCAAGATACATAATTGCATAATGAAATTATTTCTAAAATTTGATACAGTCTACCTCTCTACCGATGGAAACAATGTCTCAATTGAGTTCATAAACTACAAGTTCAAAAGAGATATCATATTTTTCAATTAAACTGCTATAAAAAAGGTGACGGACTCGTTGGTTAGAAAAATAACCTCCCATCAAAACGGGGCGGGTTCGATCCCCCTCGTGAGCGTGACGACGGGCAAAGTTTTGTTTTTAAAATAGAGTGCTTTCAAAACATAATCAATGGGCGGCCTCGACTTTCGCACTATCTTTTTCTGCAATCGCAAGTTTGCTTTATGCTTTTAAGTATGTTTCTCATTAGGGTACACAAACTATGTAAGAAGGAGCCAAGCTCATAATCAATCATCACTCGAGAAGCTCTAACAAGAGTTCTACACTCTTGGAGGTGATCAAGGAGTATCTTTCCAAGTTATTAGGAGAACTTCGAGGAGATCTTGAAGGCCATCTTGGAGGAGGAGTTCTCACACTCTTGGAGGAGTTGTGGTCTACGCCTTGGTGATTAATTGGAGGAGGTTCTGCGAGCTTACCATCAATATTTATTTTTGATTTACTATGAGTAGCAAGTCTATTTCCGTTCTTACTTGCTAGGTCACTCGTTTCCGATTTAGATTGATCTGAATTTGGGTTTGCTGTAGAAGAGTTCCAAACTGTTCATATTTTCCATATTCACACACACACTCTTCATACCTCTTAGGCACACAATTTCTTGTATCTAGTTTCTATTTCTGCCTAGATTCAAATATTGTTAGCTTGTATCATATTCACACATTGTAATTCAACATTTGAATATAGATAGTGTAGGTGAGCCTCATAGCTTACTCTTACACTTGAAATCATGTCTATTCTCTTTCTATCTCACTCATCTTCCTTTTGAATATTTAAGGTGTGTATGTTAAGGTTCATATGTTGGAGGATCTTGTAAACCTGTGATTTATTGTTATTGTGGCCCCCACTTCCAACATTTGGTCAAGACCTTAGAATACCAACATCTATGTACATCAAAACTTTTTGGTATAATCACTATCCATATGGCAAACCAATCCACCATCAAATCATTCTACAACAATTAAATGTTGCAGGTATCTTCAATTCAAGGATAGTGTCAATGTGATTTTGTGCCATTTTCACTCTCATCTACTCCATGTATCCTTTTCCTCGCAAGCCATCTATAATACGAATCCCTCAAAAGAGGTAAAGAAGGGATGAGCCCAGAGTGGTTCTCCTCATAAACTATCAAATGAATCACTCACTATAAGTTAGTTAAAAGCCTTTATTGTAAGATGCAATAGAGCAATATTGACAAATAGTTGACACAGAGCAAACCTTGTTCTAGATGATGTTCAAGGTATTGCCTACGAGTTGGACCCATATCTATGCCATCAAGGTCAAAGTAGTGCACCATAACTATCTAGAAAAGATGTTGTATTGTCTTTCTGGCCCCTCATGCTTGAGAGAAATGTAAAAATTTTCTATGTCAAAAACACCTCTCTTCATCCATATAAAATATCATTTCTATGCCACAACATTCATATGTGGTGGAACCATTGGTATCAAATATCATTTGCATTGAAGATTTCTCATTGTTTAATCCAGATGCATATGAATAATGTTAAAATAAAAGGTAGCATACTACAAAGAGAGAAAAGGAAAATATGAATAAAGTCTCTACTATGAAATTTGGTATAAACTCACAATTCTCTTTTTTGCTACACTGTAGAGAGGACCACAAATACCTACAAAATTTTTTGGCGACATCAGATACTGTCGGAATCATTTTACTTGTTAGATGTCAGAATCCCGTCAGGAGTCAGAAGTCAGGAACATGTCAGAAACAACTACGGTGAGCACACAACACATGCATTTCCTCTTGTTCAGAGTCTCGATAGTGGACAACTAGCACCACTATAGACTCTATCATGATATAGTTTTTGACCTTGTATGGGTCAGGGTGCCATTGCGGTCATGAGGAGACAAGTCGAGTTATGGCAAGGATCCTAGTCATAGTTCCACCCTTTAAAGTAGTGGGCTTTGCTCACCTTCTTGTGGAACTGCTATGTCCATTACACAGTGTGCCCGAAAGGGAGTCGTTAGTGACCTGACAACTCTTGGCACTTGGTTCCCATCGGGACACCGGTTAGTTATGCCCGAAGGGAGTTGTGCTTTCTACCCGAAAGGGAGTTGTGTTGCCTTTCCGAAAGGGAGTTTCTAGTATTTCAATGACTCCTGGCATTTGTTTTCCTTTGGAAGTACCATTTGTACTTATCCAGAGATCATTTAAAGATCGAAGGACTAACCCTAGAGCATGGAGAATATGTTGGGGGTGTGATGATCATACATCATACGATGTCGCTTGATCATAGATGGTATAGCCATCAGGGACGTATGTAGACACGACCATTTTGGAGTCAGATATATTATAAAGAATGTTGCCCTTGACGGAAGCCCTCTTAGCCCCTTAGTTGTGATGGTAACCCCTTTGGTTTTTTACACAAGTTGTTGCCCACAAAGGTATGCTCCATTGTTATGTCTATAAGTGGTATGGTTTTAACCAACATATACCTCTCGTTTATGGTCCGATTGGGTGAGTGACTTTCCCCGCTTGTTGTATGTTCATGATAGTATTCAACATCAGTTGATGTATAGCCCGTTGATGTTGATATTTAATCATGAGCTAATCTCTTTCTCACCACGAGACCTAGAGGCATGGATCCTTAGTTTGTAGCAGAGACTCCTTCCCGAAGAAGGAATTGTTACAGAGGGAGGCGGAGAACACGGCGAAGAGAGCCTTGCATTATGTTGTCTTCCTTGCACTTCATTGTTCTCCATACTATTCACACGATGTGCACACCTCATAGTCTTGGTGGGGAAGGAGGGTGTACCTTAGGATAACCCTAGGCCGTCAAACAATTCGAACTGACACGTGCATGATGTAATCTTCTTGATGGTGATCCGTATTTGATCACTGATCACTGGTGTATCTTACAAGTCGGATATATCTTGAGGAATCAGTGACATCTTGGTTCCGTGATAGTTGGCAAGTTGATGACTTGGACAAGTATCTTGGTCCCATGACAGTTGCCCGTTTAGGAGCTTGGGTAGGTATCTTGGTTCCATTAGAGTGCCTTGCCTCTCAACTCGGACACGATGATTTTATGTGATACTTCCGGAGGAGATATGAGCTTGGAAGATATTATCTAACATATTCCACTAGAACCGGGCTGGGTTTGGGACAAAAGGGAGAGGAAGTCGCGAGAGATTTCTTATCTTGAGTATCTGATTAGTGGAGGCATCGACGTGTGTCCGTTTTGACTTGGGAGTCAGCTAGGTTGTTGACGGATTGGATTCTTGGTTTCAACCGGGAAATTGTTGAGGACAACAATTAGAAATAAGGGGAGAAGTGTTACATCCCCAAAGTTAAAGGACATCTGGATGGGCGTATGTAGTTAAGTGTCCGGCCAAATATGAACTAGCTGCCGAGTGTGAACGGGCCATCTCGTCATTTGAGCCTATAGATAGGACCCTCATTTGTGAGGGATTTCTCCCATGAGGCATTTGGACTCTTGGGGGGCTGGTGGTATGAGACACCAGTCCCTTGGAGGTGGCTGCCCGCCTGGCTGCAGGCTCTCAGGCTCGGGGGTGAGCTTGTATTGGCTCTATGGCTGGGAGGTGAGTCTGATGTCCACCGTTCTATTGTTGTGAATATGGCTTGTGTCTTGTCTTGTCCAGGAGGGAGGATCATGGAGATCAGCAGTTAGGATTGTGGAGGTCATAACATATGGCCACAAGGATTTTTCTGATCAGCAACACAAAATTGATTGATGTGTATATAGACAGGCACAAAACTAGTAGAAAATTAAGAATGCAACAATGCATGCTTTTGGTACATGAAAAGTTAAGGATTTTGACATCTTTTTGATGATCGTGCTCATTGACCATGCTAACATTGGTTAAGTGTAGGTATTTAAGGTAGGTATGAGCTCAAATAACAAGGGCAGTAGAGTATAGACTAAGAGCACATAAGAATCAATTCAGTTCACAACTTGGCTCTGTGTATATGAGGTGAAAGGCTGCAAATCAAAATTAATTTCTAAGCATATGATCCATTCTAACAAGGTATTCCACTGCCTTTAACTTTATCCTTTGAAAGAGTAAATGCTGTATGTTGAACTCCCTTGAAAAATTAATTAAAACTAGTTTATGTGCTATTTTGATGATGATCATTTGGTCTGTAGGCAGTGAATTGTAATGGTTGCAAATCTATCTTATGAATAATGTATGGGCTAACCATGCTTGCAGTTTCTTCCTTAGTTCTTGTATTAATCAGTTTGTGTTATATCGTGCAGGAAATAGCATAATTGCGTAAGAGTGAAGTATTTTAAAATGTTGATGCAAGTTGGTGGAGTGGAAGGTAGCAGGCCTACCTTCTTTGAAATGGCTGCAGCACAGCAGCTTCCTGCGAGTTTGAGAGCAGCGTTGATGTACTCTTTCGGGGTGAGTTACTGCAACCATTATGTTTCATTATGGAAATATGTATTGACATGTAATTAAAAGCGCTACCCATTGAATTACTGTGGACTACTTGATGCAGTTTAGTGAATTATGTTGCTTCGCAGACCCTTTACTTCACAATCTCTGATTCTAATTATATGCATGGTTACTAAATCATTGCTTGGCATAGTGATACCATGTGCGTATTTTTTTGAGCTTCACTATTATATCTGCAGGTTATAGCACAAAGAAGACCTATTTTACACAGGGTTCTAGACCACAGTGATGAGGCTTTTGGTCTTCTCATGCTTGTGCTGGAGGCACATAGTCTTCGAACAACCGGTTAGCAATTTTTGAAATTGGATTTTCGTGCCTTTCGTATGTTGACCATACTTGCATCATGTGAAGTTATTTCTTGAACTGCCTCTTTACGTTTGGCAAGCAGATGCATCTTTTTCAGAGTCTTTGTATGGCTTACGACGAAGACCTGTAAACATAATGGGACAGCTAGATAGTCAATCCACTTTAAAGACCAGTATAACAAGAAGACACAGATATCTTTCTCTTTTATTCTTGGTAATTGCTGAGTTTCCCCAAATGTATAAAATGAAGTACTAGTGTGAATGTTTTCTAATTCTATAGTTATACAGGTAGGGCTCCCTTACTTGAAATCAAAAGCTCAAGGTCTATATGAATCTCAGTCAAGAAACATCAATCATGCAGCTATGTGGGGAAGAGGGGATGCTGATCAGCTTGATGAAGACAGCCTATATGCAGAGAGAGATCCAGTTTCATCATCTCAATCGAATGAAGATGCATTCCATACTTTTAGGGACAAGCTCAAGAATTTTCTCATACGCATGTATCCATGGATTCATGCAACACAAGAAGGTACATATATATCTCGACTGTTAAAGTAACTATACATGTCTGTTTCTCTCTCTCTCTGTCTCTGTCTCTCTCTCTCTCTCTATATATCTCGACTGTTAAAGTAACTATACATGTCTGTTCTTCTCTCTCTCACTATATAAAGTACACACACACACACACACACACACACACACACACACACACACACACACACACACACCCCCACGCGCACGCGCACGCTTCCAATTGAGCTGAAATGGTGTTATACTTGAATGTTTCAATACTGCAGGCTATTTATCTTTTAGATCATGTGTGTCCTTCTGATCTGTAATAAGGATCAAGTAATTTCTTTTATTTATATCCATTCAGTTGTCACATACATTGTTATAAAGCCATTCCTGTGTATTTGATGTGTGGTGTATGTTATCATTTGTGTTTTTCATGCTCTCCTTTGCGATTCAAACAGGACTGTCATTTGCATACCAGCTCTTGTACTTGCTTGATGCAACACATTTTTACACACCGGCTTTGCAGATTATGGGATTGCATGTCTGTCGTGCCTCAGGACAAGAGCTGGTAAGTTGACATGATTTTGTTCACAGATCCTTGTTGATTTTTAGATTTGGTCATATACTGGAGT
>CM035434.1:26583592-26598592 GCA_020310875.1 Ceratopteris richardii | reverse complement strand
TTTCTTTGGATGCATCTTAAAGAGGCCACGGAGAGCTATGTGGTGATGTGGCATGTGTGCGGTTGCTCAAAACACCGAGGGAGTAGACTGCTGTGTGAGGAGAGAGAACTTAGAGAGAGAAATCTCAATTAGTAGAAAAAATAAAGAAGAAGAAGAAGATGAAGAAGAAGAACTATGTACAAAGTCTTTTAAAGTCCTTATTTTGAAATGTGAGATAGGAGTTTAGTTTTATTTAAGTGAAGATTTTGGTCATTTGGTCAAATATGAACAGGCGAAAGTGACCATAAGTTTTTAGAAAAAACATATAAATGCCTATATCTCTCCAATTAGGGGGCCAAAAAATATAATAAAAATATATATGCAAAGCTCTTGAAGAGAACTATAATTTAGAAGAGGCAAAATATACAAGGGAGAGTCCTTGGGGCCTTTAATTCCCAAGTACAACCTCCCACTTAAAGGACTAAGGAGGCTTCTTTAAGCTACATAACTTCCACCATCTGAATACATAGCTGATATTATGCCTTCGGTAGACACTTAATGAGAGGCTAGAGCATGTACATGATTTTGTGAAGTATTGACCTTGATCAAAGTGATCAAGCCATTTTCTAACACCTCATGAAGTGATATCTTACATCAATATGCCTTGTGTGAGCATGGAACATGCCATTCTTTTCCAAACATATGGGAGTTTGGCCATCACATCCAAAAATAGGTGCCTTTTCAGGCATACCAAACTCATTGCATAAGCAGGGTCCGGGCTAACAAAATGCCTTCTTTGGAAGCCTATGTGACAGAAATATATTCAGCCTCTTAAGTGGATAGTACAACTATCCTTTGAAAATTCGAGCACCATGAAATAGCTCCGCCTGCAAGGGTGTATACATAGCCACTTGTGGACTTGTGAGTGTCCACATCACGTGCCATGTCTGAACCACAAAATCCTTTCAATTCCAGTGGATCCTTCCCATAGCATAGGCACTTGTTTTTGGTTCCTTTCTAATACCTCAAGCTAGATTTGACTGCCTCCCAATGAGCTTTGCACGGATTAGCCATAAATCTGCTAACAACTCCCACTGCATGAGCAATGTCTGGTCGAGTATCAATTATTGCATGCGTAAGTAACCACAAGCTGATGCATATTTAATGCTCTTCATGTAGTTGGCTGCATCATCGCCGATCGGACAATCATCCTCGGAAAGCTTAACATGTGGCTGCAATGGCACTTCAGGAGGCTTAGTATCAGCCACATCAAATCTGTCCAGCACCTTTTCACTACATCAAATCTGTCCAGCACCTTTTCAATGTACTTTTCTTGGGGATAAATGCAAAGTATGCTGCTGCCTATCCCTTTTTATTCACATAGCAAATATATGCTCAGCTTCCCAAAGGCCTTTCATTGAGAATGCAGAGCTCAACTGCTGTTTGAGATCATTTAGAGTGCTCTTTTTCTTTCCAGCCAATGGCATATCATCTACATACAGCACAAGAATGATTGGGTTGCCATCATCATCCTTTTTGATGTACAAATAATGGTTTGCATGGCTTCTTTTGGATCCATATTTGAGCATAAATGCATCAAACTTCTTGCCTGGGAGCTTGCTTCACCTTTAAAGTACCATGCGAAAAGGCTGTTTTAATATCCATTTGGAATAACTCCAAGTCGAAGGCGCCTGTGAGAGCAAACAACACACATAATGTGGTCATTTTAACCACCCAAGACAACACTTCTTGGAAATCAATGCCCTCTTTTTGGGATTATCTGTTAGCAACCAGATTTGCCTTGCACTTGGGTTTTCCATCCACAATCTTGATTTTGTACTGTACCAATACCTTCAAATGGCATGATTGCTCCCAAGGTATACATTGCATGGTTTCCTGCATTGAATGTAGAGAAACATTCCTTGATAAGAGTCACATGAAATGATGCATCTGATCCACAATCCATGTTTGAGATAATACATCATTTGCCATAAGCAACACATCAATTAGATCACCTTGGTGATCTGCAAAGCATTGTACATGTGCATGGTTTGCTATCATAGTAGCACTTAAGATGTCCACATCTCATAACTCTTCAGTGACAACACTAGAGGCCACATTGGTCTTCTCCTTGTCCTTAAAGCTATCATGTGCATTTGTCTTGCTTTCTTTCTTATTTTTGTCTTCTTTCTTTTGAACTCTACTTTGTAATACTTGCACTTTGATTTCTTGTGATCTTTTTTACCACATCAATAGCAAGTCACTTCTCCATTGCCTTTGTTTTTGCTCCGATTCTTTGCACGCTATCTCTTTCTTCTTTGTCGTTCCTCGTACAATGTTGGTTGAACTCCCACAGTCTACCTTCTCCATTAGCTCTCCTCTTGATTTCCTTATTAAGTATAGAACCCCTTATAACATCAAATGTGAGATTGGTGCTGTTGGACAATGATACAACGAGTCTACCAAGACTCGAGTAATTTGATTAGTGAAAAAATCTCTTTCAACTTATCATCAAAAGCTTGTAGACCTAAATCTTGGAGTTGCAAGAAGGTACTTGTGAACAATGACAAGTGCTTAACTCCACTTTTAGACTTATCATGCTCCATATTGATTGTCACAAAATTACTTTTTGTAAAAGATATAGTAGAAGTTTTTGAGTACTTCTAGGTGCTTTTTGGCCGATTAAACCTTTTCACATATTCTATGCACTTATCTTATGACTCGTGCATCTAACCAATATCATATTTTTAATATCAAGCTCTTAAAGCATATTCTTAGAGGCATTATATATAAAGCTTTAAAGGTTTCTAAACATTCAAGTCTCCAAGGAAAATAATGTCATAATTTTCAGAGAGGTCTTGGATATTATCCTATATCTTGATAGGAGATTGTGCTTTTGGTGAAGCACAAATCGATCTATTACGATCAAAAGAGCATACAACAAATAGAGAAGTCTTCCTATCTTTGTTCATAGTTATACTCATATATATTTGGTCCAATCAACCTTTGGAACGAAGCGTAAGAATTTTTCCAAACCCTCTTTGGAAAGAATTGCCAAACCTCTTTATCCTATATTCTTTGGCAAAAAGTTGTACTTTGATGGATAGTCTCCTATGTATATCCATTCATTAGGCATTGTTTGACATGGAGCTTGATGGGTGTTCTATGTCTATGCTTTTGAAGGAATCCTTAAAGCATCAACATCCAATATGAGAGATTGTACTTTGTCTTTGGAAAAGAAGCATAAAATGAATACTTTCCCCTTTGATGCTTCCGATAACCCCTTACTCTACACTCTAGCACTTCATGCAACGTGATGTCGTATGGGGTTAATACCTTCTTGCCTTTATCTTTCTTTCAACTTTGTACTTGTATATGACTCTCAAGCTCATCCATTTATTCTTGGGGTTTGGTGATCATCTCTACCCATGAGCATATCTTTGTTGCTTATCTTTTTTGATTATTGGACGTGCTCTTTCATGGCTTTGAGCTTTTCTATCAATGACATCAAAAGTTGTCCATATTCTAATCCATTGCGTGCCTTTGATTCAAGGGATTTGCTTTAAAGGTCGAGGTTTTGTTTCTTTTTTTTTGTTGTCTTCATTGTTTTGGGGGGGGGGGAGATAGAGCGACACACACACATGCGTGCGTGTGCACACACAGAGGGAGGGAGGGAGGGAGGGAGGGAGGGAGGGGGAGGGAGGGGGGAGGGAGGGAGGGAGAGGGGGGGAGGGGGGGGAGAGAGAGAGAGAGAGAGAGAGAGAGAGAGAGAGAGAGAGAGAGAGAGAGAGAGAGAGAGAGAGAGAGAGAGAGAGAGAGAGAGAGAGAGAGAGAGAGAGAGAGAGAGAGAGAGAGAGAGAGAGAGAGAGAGAGAGAGAGAGAGAGAGAGAGAGAGAGAGAGAGAGAGAGAGAGAGAGAGAGAGAGAGATTTTTAATGTCTATGATAGGCCAAAGTTGGCCTATGAGACAAAACATATGGTACGGATGTCATCTGGCTGTCACAAAAGTAAAACAAGATCATAAAAAGCTAATACAATCTAGTCTCAAGCATATGTGGTAAAATACTATGGCTGATGGAGCCCTATGTATGGGGTTATATGCATGTCTATATGCTGAGGGCAATACAGTAATGAAGATGCATGTGTCTACTAGCTCCATCCAGTGGTAATGGAGGGGTGGAGGATGTCATACGGGCTCAAATCTCCTCTATCTGGTGATGGTATAGCCTCACTCCTATAAGGACTGTGACTCGTGGTCGTCGTCTAGCTTGACTCACCTCAGCCTGCTATAGTGTCATGCCTCGCTGGACCAGGTGGGGGAGGGGGCACTCTAGACCTATGGAAAATCAGTGAGCTGTAGCTGTCTCCTCTCCACCTGTGTAGCTGTGTGTGTTAGTGGTAAGAGTGCATCTCTATGCCTCTAAATCTCTATCAAGAAACGTCCTAACTGTCTCTGATCTCGAGAGTCCATAATCTCTCGTAGGGTGGGCTGTCCTCTGAACAAAGTCTCATATCTGACTCTAATTTGATTGTACGCTCTGCATCGGTATATGAAATGCTCCTCACTCTCCACCTCCTCCCTACATACTTTGCAGATCTGCTTTGCTCTTGGGACCCCATTGTGTCTCCCACTCTCGATCTCCAATCTGTGTGATGCAATCCTCACTTGGCTAATCACTACTCGTGAACCCTGTGGCATATAGATGTCCTTATAGTGTGGTCTCTGTATGAATCCATCGGACATAATGGTGAGAAACTGGTCTCTGTAGTCTGACATCCTCCCCTCTACAGTGGGTGATCTCCATACTCTCCTTATGTAGAGCCTCCATAAGTCCTGTTTGAGCACTAGATTCCTCTCGCTGCGAGAGAGGTGATAGTAAGGTGAGTCCGAGTCATAGTGAAAAGGTAGCAAACTCTCCATATCGAGCCCATGTGTCGTGAACCAAGTGGTGACCTGTGAGTACGAGGCTCTATCATGCCCACTTTGAGATAACTATATAGCTGCCTCAAAAGTTCTACGAGTGAGTCTATCATGTAGTAACTCCCTCACCCTCTGAATGAAACTCGTGGTCTGGAATAGTGCCTTGAAGACCATGGGTGGTGCAGAGAGCTCTGTTGGATGATGTCATGTGGTATGGTCTGGTTGCTACGGAACAAGCATGAGATCATACATACCTGTGGCCTTTGTGCCCACTGATCGACCGTCAGGCCTGGTGCCCATACTGTTGGTGAATACATCAAGGTGGGGGTGACTAGTGTGTCGAAAAGCCACCCCTTCGTGCGGGGTTCCTGGAAATGTGCCTGGTGGCACCTCCGCTCTAGCATGGCCAGGGCTGCATACCCTCGGGTGAGTTTGTCAATAGCTGCCAAGTAACTCCCAAGTAGACGTATGAAGTAATCACCTCGACATGCCCTCCTGCTATGGTGAAGATGGCTGCACTCGTCACTGCATTTGATGTGTGGAAGATCATGACCTTGGTCTTGCCAAGGTTCACAACCAATCCTCTATGTGAACAAAAATCATCCAAGGCTCCGAGGTGGCATTGGAGCCCCTCAGGTGATTCTGAGATCAAAACAACATCATCCGCATATAAAAGAATGTGAACTGGGGTACCTTCCAGGTCGCTCCCCGCCCCGCCCGCTCATAGTATGTAATCAGAAATCTCATCAATGTAAAGCCCAAAAAGTGTAAGGGAGAGTGGACAGCCTTGCTTAACACCAATGGTGCTAGCAATGGGCTCTGATAAACCTCGAGGGCATTGAACTCGACCAAACACCTTCTCGCAGAGAGTGTAGATGGCCCATATCCTCTGTATCAGGATCCCAAGGCTGAGTAGGTGCTGGGACAGCCTCTCATGTGGAACTGTATAAAAAGCCTTGCGAAAGTCCACAAAGCAACAATAAAGCCTCTTCTTCCTTGCCTTTGCCCCATCAATGAGACAATGCAGGATGAAGATATGGTCGATAGTTGAAAAAGCTCGTCTAAACCTGGCTTGGCCTCGTGCTTGGAGGCCTGCCGCCTCTCCATATGAGCTAAGCTCTGCCTCAAGAACTGCTCCATATAACTTGGCCATTGTGTGGTCAATCATGATAGTCTTGTAGGTACCTGGATCTAGAGCATCGCTAGATTTGTGGATAGGCACGATAGTATGCTCGCAGACAGAGAGAGAGAGAGAGAGAGAGAGAGAGAGAGAGAGAGAGAGAGAGAGAGAGAGAGAGAGAGAGAGAGAGAGAGAGAGAGAGAGAGAGAGAGAGAGAGAGAGAGAGAGAGAGAGAGAGAGAGAGAGAGAGAGAGAGAGAGACTCATTTCTTTCCATTCGTCTTTGCTTCATGAAAAGGCTGCTGAGAAGGGAATCCCCCTTCCGAAGGATAGGAGAATTTGTCCACTCTGCTTGAAGAAACGGACTAATCCAGCATTAGTTGCTTCCTCTGGATACGTCTTTTGTTACCCTTGTATATTTTCTTATGCGACTCAAGTAAGTAATTTATTATGTCTATTCTACGCATTAGAATCTATGTGATGAATTTAATCCAGGTCTGGATCTGAAAGCTCTTAAATTTTACAGTACAATCGTTGTCCCATAACACTAATACCGGCCGCTCCCAACCAAATAAGAAGACTCTTCTATGATTCGTAGCTAGAGGCTTCATGTACCAATAACAGTTTTGATCCTGATGCAGCATAAGAGCATACGAGCTATCAAGTCCCGTAGAAATGAATAGGTTATTCTGTGACACATTCATGGATCCCAAACTACTGTAGTTCTGAGTTGCAGCTTTATTGAAGTCTTATTTTATTGTAAATACGATTTGTGTGTATGGATGATGCAAAAGCACTCTCAGAAGGTTACGAACAGTATATCTATATAGGGCACACCATCTCATAATGTGGTGCAATTTGCATTTCAATGTGAATTACTAGAGTTTGAAGTGAGCTCATATCAGAAACAATCTTTGATTTTGGTTTCTCTGATGGTGTAGCCAGTTGTGTTCTCAGGTCTCTCTAGATAATTTTTGCACTGTTGTTTTTTGTGCCATCATCATAGTTGATGTCAGTGCCCCCGCCCTTCCCCGAGGTCCCAATCCACAACACACCCACTTACCCACCCACATGCATGCACACACGCACACATGCACACACATGTACACACATACACACATGTACACGTGCATGCACATGCGTGCACACACACACACACACACACACACATGCACACATGCACCCACACACATGCATACGTGCACACATGCACACATGCACACATGCACATGCATATGCACACGTGTATGCGCGCGTGCACACACGCACACACATGCACATGCACACACATGCACATGCACACACACAGACACATTTAGAAATTGTTATATAGTTTAGAAGTCCTTTATACAGGTTGAGAGTAGATGATGGAAAACACACCTTTATCCATTCACAAGCAAGTGGATTCCATGTTGCATTGTTCAAATCTTTCCCAAGGTTTTCGATTAGAAATGTAAGCGTATTGTGATCAATAGATAATTTAACACACATACACACACACACACACACACACACATACACATACACATACACATACACATACACATACACATACACATACACATACACATACACATACACTCACATTCACACACACACACACACATTCACATTCACATTCACATTCACATTCACATTCACATTCACATTCACATTCACATTCACATTCACATTCACATTCACAGTCACATGCACACACACAGATACACACACATCCACACACATCTGCACACACACATACACATGCACATACACATGCACACACACATGCACATGCACACATGCATATGCATACACATGCGTGTATGCCTACGTGCACGTGCCTACATACACACACATGCACACCCAAACCCACACCCATACCCTTACCCATACATGCACATCTACACCTACACCACCTACACCTACACCTACACCTACACCTACACCTACATCTACACCACATATGCCTACGCATACGTATACGCCTACACATACACATACGCCTACGCTTATGCATATGCCTATGCCTACACCTACGCATATGCCTATGCATATGCATACACATGCATACACATACACATACACATACACACACACATATAGACATACACATCACACACACACGTACACATACACATACACACACACACATATACACATATACACGTACACGTACACGTACACGTACACGTACACGTACACGTACACGTACACGTACACGTACACGTACACGTACACGTACACGTACACGTACACGTACACGTACACGTACACGTACACGTACACGTACACGTACACGTACACGTACACGTACACGTACACGTACACGTACACGTACACGTACACGTACACGTACACGTACACGTACACGTACATGTACACGTACACATATGCATACATATACACATATACACGTACACATACACATGTACATACACACACATACACATACACATACACGTACACATACACACACATACACACATACACACACATGCACACACATAAACATATACACACACACATACACTTTCACATACCTATACACACATACACTTTCACATACCCATACACACACATACACTTAGACATGCATACACCTACACCTACACATATGCATACACATACAATACGCACAAAACACATACACATACACATACACATCCGCATCCGCATCCGCATCCGCATCCGCATCCGCATCCGCATCCGCATCCGCATCCGCATCCGCATCCGCATCCGCATCCGCATCCGCATCCGCATACGCATACACATACGCATACGCATACGCATACACACATACACATACACATACACATACACATACACATACACATACACATACACATACACATACAATTGTACATATGCACATGCACACACACACACATACAAACATACACACAAACATACACATACTTTCACATACCCACACACACTTTTACATACCCATATACACACACAACCACACATACACAGACACACACTTACAGAGATACATGCATACACACACACACCTACACATACACATACACATGCACATGCACATGCCCATGCACATGCACATGCACATGCACATGCACATGCACATGCGCATGCGCATACGCATACGCATACGCATACGCATACGCATACGCATACGCATACGCATACGCATACGCATACGCATACGCATACGCATACGCATACGCATACGCATACGCATACGCATACGCATACGCATACGCATACGCATACGCATACGCATACACATTCCATGCACGCCTACACCTATGCCTACGCCTTGGCCTTCACCTTTGCTTTGGCCTTCGCCTTTGCCTTTCGATGCATTTGTGTTAGACTAGGAAATCTATGTTTGTGTTCTCTATGTATTGTGTAGTTTTTGCGTACTCTGCAGGTCTCGTTAGTGTCCATGTGCAGGTGTCGTTAGTGTCCATGTGTAGGTACCATTAGTTTCCATGTGAAAGGGCAAGAGACCATCAAACACTTTTGTGTATGCTCTGTAAAAGAACATACCATAGACTTGAAGTTCCATCGCATTTGTGAAAATTAGGAAATGTGTGTTCGTGTTCTTTGTGTACTGTGAGGTTCTTATGCATTCTACAAGTTTGTGCAGAGCAGTGCGTTTGCCCATCCGAGGCTTCACATTGTTAGTGTTAGTGTTCATGTGAAAGGACAAATGGCTATCGAACACTTTTGTATGTAACTACTTGGTCAACCATAGACTTGAGGTTCGATTGAATTTGTGAAAACTTGGAAATCTGTGTTCATGTTTTCTATGTATAGTGTGGTTTCTCTATATTCTACGAGTCTCGTTAGTGTCCATGTGCAGGTGTGGTTAGTGTCCATGTGTAGGTGTGGTTACTGTCCATGACAAAGGCAACATGGCCATCAAACACTTTGTCTATGTTCTCTGGTATAGGGTATAGTGGCTTGGTCAAGCATAGACTTGAAATTCTACCACATTTGTGAAAAGTAGGAAATTTGTGTTCATGTTCTCTTTGTACTGTGTGGTCTCTTCATATTTTGCACGTCTCATGCGAAGCACCGTGTTTGCCAACGTGAGGCTTTCTCCAAGGCTTATGATTAAGGCAATGACCAAGGCATAGAACTTGGCATACCTTGTCATCCAAGGCACCGAAGTCACCATTTTCCATTGCCTGCACGCGAGGGATGACCTTAACGATTTAGGAAGATTTAGGTTCTTGGTACTTCCTTGGAGGTCACCCATCCTAGTATCATTCTCCTTGGAGCTCGCTTAATTGACAATCTCTTGCCAATAAGCTATAGATTCATGGTGCTTGAGGAGGGGAAAAGACTAAGGTTCACATTACCTTGAACATGTTTTGGGCCTTCAAAGTTTCATTCTTTGCTTTTAAAGCCTGTTTTGAAGCACTTTCGGGATGATGCTTGAAACCCTCTTGGAGTACTTTCATGCATAGTTGTCTTTATAGAGGTTTCATAACATCAAGAAGAGTGTTCTTTGTACTTTGCAACAATAAATATTCAACTTTGGGCTTGTGCTTTTCATTCGCACTATTAAATATATAAGTTTCTTGAAAGGTTTTCAGTTGTGGTTAGGTTTTCAGTTGTGGTGGGATTAGCCACTGCAAGTTTATGTAGGTTTTTGAGCCTAAAGAATAGAGTTGACATACACTTGCAGGTGTTGTTGGCTAGTGCTTGGGTTGCAAATTCAACCTTTCAATCCCATTTTACTACATATACCGAGCACATACACACAATGTATGCTTCTGCAGATACTGGTTATGTACGTCCATGTGGTCATTGATATAACGATTAGGTTTTTGCATAAAGCCTTTGATGTTGATAAAGAGGATCGTGGTGAGGTTTTCTTAACTTAGAGACACCCATATGTCGTGATCTCTTCATTGATGTAGGTGGAAGACTTACCTAACCTTGCCACTAGAGATGTATGCTAGTTGTTCATAGGTGCTGGATAAGCATAGTTGACTTCTTTTGGTTAAATCGTTATATGTAGTGGATTCAATGATTCAATATGCAAGTTTACAAATCGATGCTTGCTGATGTCATGATCTCTTTGGTGATGCTGGTGGAATTACCTAGCCTTGCCATTGGAGATGTATGCTAGTTGTTCATAGGTGCTTGATAAGCATAGTTGTCTTCTTTTGATTAAGTGGTTATATGCAGTGGAGTCAATGATTCAGTATGCACGTTTACAAATCGGTGCTTGTAGTTTTATGAGTTTTTGACACTAGTCATATGCTCATTTTACAAAGGAGATTGACATTTATTTTTGATATTTTTTGTTTTTCAAGTATATAGTGATCGATTTTACTCCTTGACACACTTATTGGTGCAAGCACATACATTCTCACATAATCCTCTTGGTTGGTCATTACTGTTCATTAATCCATTTTTTGGGAATCTCTATCGAAGTTTTTCCTAGAATCTGTCACTTGCTAATTCTTTTTTTGAGCCTTAGTGGTGTTTTGGACTATTCTAGCTCCAATAACATTCTGTTTAGTTCTCTATCATCATGACATAAATCTCAATCACATATGGTGGATCTGGGTCTAGTTCCAATGTTCCCAAGAGGAACTATAACTTACAGGCAAAGACCATCTTGAAATTTGACAATTTGATGGCACAAACTTTGTTCTATAGAAGAACCAGATTAAAGATGTGCTGATTCAAAGGAGATAGTGGAAGTCAGTAAATGGAATCTCAAAGAAGCTTGTTGATATGTTGATGATGGTTGGGATGATTTGGATGAAATGGCTAGGTTTACCATTTGATTGTGCTGATTCAAAGGAGATAGTGGAAGCCAGTAAATGGAATCTCAAAGAAGCCTATTGATATGGATGATGATGATGGTTGGGATGATTTGGATGAAATGGCTAGGTATACCATTTGATTGCACCTAAAAGATAATGTTGACTTTACAAAATTGGATTGTGAAAGTGCAGAGAAGATTTGGAAAAAGTTATGCAATACATATGAAAAAGAAACAACATCAAATAAAGTTTATTTGATGAGAAAGTTATATGACCTTCACATGAAGGTCACAGATAGTGTTGCTGCTCATCTAAATGAGATTGATGCTATATTCTCTCAATTATAGGTTCAAAAAATGGAGATGGATGATGAAATGAAAGAAGTCTTTTTGCTATGCACCTTGTCATCATCATGGGATATGTTTTGCATAGGTGTTAGCAATAGTGCATCTATTGGTAAAATGGTCTTAATGACATATGTGGAGCACTCTTCAGTTGAGGAGATTCATAGAAAATCTATGGTTGGAACTCAAAGTGGAGATGCATATAATGTTTGTGATTCTTACCAAGAAAAAAATCAGAAATGTGGCAAGCGAAAGAACAAGGAAAAGAATGGTCAATGGAATAAGAGTAGAAGTAAACCCAAGAAGAAGGATATCAAATACCATTACTATCATAAGAAAGGAAACATGAATAAAGATTGCTATGCATTAAAGAATGCTAAAGGTAAAGGACATAATCTTGATGGGCATGTTAAACTCCTACTTGCACCATGTACTTTGACTATGAAGATTGAAGAGACTAGTTCTATTTTGATGTTGATGTGTTGTCACTTGATAGTACTATGCCTAGTGATTCTCTTATGGATGATTCTCTTTCCCACACATGGCTGCTAAATTTTGATGCTTCTTTCCATGTGATATTAGATAGAGAATGGTTCTCTACTTATGCAGCAAAGTCACTTGGTATCGTGAGACTTGGTGATTTGTACCAGTGTGACGTTGTCAAGATTGGAGTTGTGCTTGTGCAGTTCATTGATGGCTCAATATTTATTGCATAATGTATGCCATGTACCTCAATTGTTACACAATTTGATGCCAATTGTTCAACTTGATGACCGTGGTTACAAGGTGGTTTTCTATGCTCAATCCTTTTGCATATGAAAGGCAATATGGCTATTACAAAGGGAAGCAAAGTTGGCTCACTCTCTCCTTTATTTGTATCACAGAAAGAACACTTGTTAGCTATTACTGAACAACCTATGGCTTGTATCTTGCATGGCCATTTGGGCCACATATCTCGCAGTGGAATGGAAAACCTTTCTCGTTCTAGCTACTTACCAATGTTATCTTTCTAAGATTTTTCATTTTGTGAGGATTGTCAATATGGAAATCAAACTAGGAGTGTGCATAAGAAGCACATTGACCATTCAATTCATCCTTTAGATCTCGTTTATACGGATATGTGTGGTCCTATGTCCACAAGGTCATTAGGTGGTTCTCTTTATCACTTTTATAGATGATGTTACTAGAAAATTTAGGGTATATCCTATCAAATCAAAGGATGAAGCATTCCCTACTTTCAAAAAATGGCTCTCTTGTCGATACTAAAAATGAAACTAAGCTCAAGGCTTTATGTTCAGATAATGGGGGTGGGTATACCTCACATGAATTCAACCTTTTTTGTAAGTCTAGAGGAATTCATGGAGAGTTTACAACTCCTTAAACCCCAATACAAAATAGTATAGCGGAAAGGATGAATAGAACTATTCAAGATAGATTAGTTTCTATTTTGCATCATGCAAACCTTTCACAAGGATTTTGGGAGGCAGTAGTATTGAATGCAACTCATGCGATTAATCCTTCATCTAGTACTTCCAAAGGTCTGAATGTGTCACAAAAGTTATGGACAAGGAAGCCAATATATTATGAACATCATTGGGTTTTTTCATGTGAGACATATGTTCATATACCCAAGAATCTTAGACAAAAGTTGGAACATAAGTCAAAGAACTACATTTTTTTTTTTTGGATATGGTTCAGAAGGCTAATATGGATATCACTTATGGAATCTTGGAGCACAGTCAATGATTAGAAGTAGTGATGTTATTTTCAATGAGTATAAGATGCATATTCATTATGGAGGTTGAAGTGAGAAGAGTAGTGTTTGAGGATACCAGTCCTCCACTTAGCATGCATAAAAATGCTATGCATATGGATATTAAGGAGAATGTCCGATTAGATAAGCCTGCAAATGTTCCTGTTCAACAATCGTTGAGATGTTCTACACATGTTTCACATCATCTTATAGATATGTTCCAGGTTTGGATTTTGTTATGCTAATAGATGCTGGTGAGCCTTCTTGCTACAAAGAGGCTATATAGAAAAAGGATCATGTCAAGTGGGAGCATGCCATGAAGAGTGATTTGGATTCTATTCACAAGAATGGTACTTGGGATTTAATACTTTTGCCAAAGGGCAAGAAAGCTTTACCATGTAAATGAGTATATAAGCTAAAATTCACATTAGATATTGCTTCTCCAAAGTATAAAGCATGACTTGTTGCAAAGGGTTATAAGCAACAATATGGTGTTTATTTCAAGGAAATTTTTCTCTTCAATAGTCAAGATGACTACCTTGTGCATGTTGCTTGGATTCGTTGCAATGGGGACTTAGAGCTAGTCCCTTGACTACACCTTTACCTACACATGTGGAATTGATCAAGGATGACTACCCCAAACCAGATGTGGAAAAGGAATTCATGACCTAATTTCCTTCTCAATCTGCTATGTATGCTATGGTAGCTATTTGACCAAATATTGTATTTGTAGTGGGATTTGTGAGCAGATATATGTCTAATCTTGGCAAGAAGCATTGGGAAGTGGTTAATATAATTTTGAGATATGTGAGTGGCAACAAGGACAAGCATCTATGCTTGGGTAAAGGAAAGACATCCATTATTGGTTAGATAGATTATGATAATGTTGGTTGTGTAGACAATCAAAGTCTACATCAGGATACATTTTTCACTTTTCTAGAGGTGCTATCTCTTTGAGATCCCATCTTCAACAAAGTACAACTGTTTCCACTATCGAAGCAGAGTATGTTGCAGCAAGTGAGGCATGTAAGGAAGCATTGTTGCTTTCTCATCTTTCTTGTGATATGGATCTACCTCAACATGTACATTGTAGTTAGAGAACCATTGCTTTGGCTAAGAATCCAGTCTATCATGCAAAGTCCAAGCACAT
>CM035434.1:26436092-26578592 GCA_020310875.1 Ceratopteris richardii | reverse complement strand
GGGATAGTCTGCCAACCTACTATATGGAGTCACTTGAGCATAATGAGCTTTACCCATATGAAAATCATAGCAAACCTAGTTGGGAGCCAGAATACGCTAATGTCATGTATGCAAATCCTAACTCTAGGCCCCAACCTAGACAGATTAGACCCCCAACACCTAGAGGACCATGCTAGGTAGATGCCAGGGAGATCACTTCATACGTGATTGCCCTATACCTGCATCTATGCAACCCCAATTAGTTACAATTCAAGGCTTTTGTCCGGATTGTGAGAAGGAGCACTTATTACAGGACTCTCTTAAGAACCCAAGCAATGTGCCAAAGATCACCCCTATTAACCTCATTGGGTTAGTAGTAGATTCTAATGGAAGTGTAACTTCCATTACCCTAGTGCAAGTAGTCACTAGAGCTCATGCATTGCAGCAGAACCAAGGCTTAGGTCAAGAAAAGAGTTCACAAGATATATTGAGAGTCTAATTAATAAATGGACAAGAGCTTGGAAAGATAGCCTCGAATGAATGAAAAGAGAATGGTTGAAGAAAATGAGCAAGATTGAGGAAAGCTTAAGAGAAACGAAAGCCAAGATAATTGAAATTGCATCTCAAGCACACTCTCACACATCACCACCACTGCCATCACCATCCCCATCCATCCCAAAACCTCCCATTAATTCATCACCACCTAGAGTAGGATCAGTCCTAGCCAATCTCACTCCCAAAGACCTAGACATGATGCTTAAAGCATATCAGCCAAGAATCCAAGAAGGGCCAAATGTGACAGAACATGAAAAGTGTTACCCTAGGGTGGATCTAGAAATTGAAGGGACAAAGCTTTGTGCAAAGATGGTATAATTGGCTCAAACCATGTTTGAGGCAATTCATCTTTTCAGCTGCAGAACCTCAACCAAAACACAACTACACTTTGATGGACTATCAGAAAGATTGGAAAAGATGATCTTTGACTTAGGGAAGCAAGCTACATCACAAGTGAGTAACATCAAAAGTGAAAGGATGAGCTTTCCTCCCAAGGAAGCTTATGTGCCCAATTCCACTGAACCAGAAACCTCTTCTTCTATGAATGGATATTCCCAAGAATTTCTAAAAGAGATTCAAGAAGAGAAATGGGCTAAAGAGAGTGAAAATCCTCCTCCCCTTGAGATTGTGGATGACATACATGATCAATTCCCACAAGATATTCATTCTATTTATGAAGAACAAGAGGATACCCAGTCGAGTGAATGGTTATACTTCGAGTCTAACTCCCTACAAGAATCGCCTCATTTCACAGGTCCATGGGAAGTAAAGTCTACCTGTATGAGAGCACCCATAGTCATGGTAAGAAACGAAGGCTCAGTCCTGCCTAGAAATACTGAGGTAGTGAGGAACACTTAAGTGTAGTGCAATCTCACTTTAGAGGAGTTACTCAAGGTTAAGCCAGAATTGTGGAAACATATAACAAATCAAATGCCTGAAATAGCAAAACCAATTCTCAAGTAGGATCACATCAAACAGTGCTAGAAATACCCTTATATAAGATAGGAGACATAAGCGAAAGAGAAGAAGGAGACACCTATCTAGCTATCACTCATCAAGGTTACATAATCAAAGCTATTTTGGGCTCAGGTGCAGGAGTTGAAATCGCTACCATTTCCCTATGGAAGCGTTGGGGCAAGCCAACATTCATGCCAACAAGAATGAAATTACAGATGGCTGATGGTCACATAGAGAGACCCTTAGGACTATTAGAAAGGATAACTCTCACTACTTGTGGTGTAGAGTTTGAGCATACTTTTGCCATATGTGACTTTAGCAAGAACCAGACCTATGAGATGATTTGGGAAGACCATTCATGAGACAATTGCAAGTAGTGCAAGATTGGGGAACCAATTCCTTGTACTTACAACACTTAGGTGTTACAACTAAAGTCAATCTCAAGGACTACTCGTAAAGAGACGTGCCCCTTATATAGTGGAATCCAATCCATAGAGCCACAGATGCCACGGAGTCATTGCATTCCATAGGATCATGATCCTCTTGGATGCTTGAATACACTCACTTATGGATGTGTAAAGTGGTAATAGAAGAAGAGAAAAGAGAAAATGCCAGAGAGATAGGTGTGAAGGAAACTAATAGATCAACTCGAGACCCAACCATGCACCTATTGTATTTTCAGATGAAGAGTTTGAACCTCATGGTTGGGCAAAAATCCTAGCCACAATGGACGTAGCTATCAATGAAGAACAATGGAAAGCACATTGTGATGAAGATGGATATGACATTTGAGTTTCATTATAGAACCAATCATGTGTGATTTGGTTATCAAAGAATGCAAGCCTAGCATGGAAGATCTTGAACAAGTAAGTGATTTCAATTTGGAGTCAATAATTATGGATCCTTTTTGTGCATCATAAGGGGAATACGTGTATGTAGTAGAAGCTCAACCCCCAAGGACAAGAGGAGCTTACGAATGATGTGAGGTTAGCCACATAGGTAACCACTAAGAGTGAAGGCAAGAAAATAAGGAAGAGAGAACTCCCACCAGAGGAAGAAGAATCTTTGTTTGAGGTCCCTGAAAAATTTAAGAAGTATGAGATAGAGGATAGGAAAGACATGATCAGAATGGCTAAATGAGAAGCACTCATCGGACTAGCCTATGATAACAAGAGACAACTAGAAAGATTATTGTGACCATAGAAGAAGGTGAAGAACAATGCACTTACATAGGGCACGACTTGACTAACGAAGAAGAAAAGAAGTTGATTGATTTATTAAGAGAATATAGAGATGTGTTTGCATGGAGTTATAAGGGTCTAAAAGGTGTAGACCCTGACATATGCTTACATACAATTCCCATGACCTCAAAAGCCAACCGCTCTAAGAAGAAGCCATACACATATAATGACAATTATGCTGCCAAGATCAAGGAAGAGATTGATCGATTGATAGACATCGGATTTATCTATGAAATTGAGCACATTGAATGGGTATCCCCCATTGTAGTGGTGCCCAAAAATAATGGTAAGTTACGTGTATGCATTAAATTGAAGAAGGTTGATGTAGCCACTATTAGAGATAGTTATTTGTTGCTTATAATTGAGCACTTATTGGAAAAAGTAGCAGGCAAGGAAGTATACAACTTCCTTGATGGGTTCTCTGGCTACAATCAAGTGGTGATTTCTGTTGAGCTCTAACTACTTGTTGACGTCTAACGGCTTATCATCAACTGTTGAGCTCTTGTACTATTTGTTGACGCAGCAAGTGAACTTGACTAGCTAAAGCTCAACTGTGGAATTCACCATGCCACAAGAACTAAGCTAGAGTGATGTTAGAACACCTCTATAATAATCAATAGCTTAGCAAGCTTCCTGAAATATTATCGAAACTTCACCGGACGAAATATCACCGGAACTTCACCGGACTGTCACCGAAATGTCATCGTAATTGTACCGGAATGTTACCGGAATCAACTGCAATTTTGTTTGTAGTAACTTCAAATGATTGTTGATGAAGTAAGGAAGTAATACCTGAGCTTCCTTCAGTGAATGAACACTATCTGAAGTTTAAGGAAAACTTCACCAGTTTTGGATGTCTTTACTTTCAGATATAGTATTGTGCGTACTTGTCCCGTTTCACAGAAGTCTTTTGATCAATTTATAGTTGAGACTACTGGCTTCAAGATGAGCTATCTCTCATGAAAAACTTTACACTATGTTGCGAGATCTAACTTGTAGATGTACCGGAAAACATTTACTGAGAAAACTATAACTGTTAACTAACTTTCAAAGTAACATGAAATCACTCAGATTTCTTCACATACGAAGAATGTGCTCAATCTTCCACATGAACATGTGTTTTCTATTAGAGAAGATGTGTACAAAAATAGCTTGGCCTCACTTTGCTCATAGCTACAGAAAACTCTCCTACTCTGAGTAGTTATTCCTTACCATCTCTCTCAGATGAATACCCGACAGTTCAGGTTCTATTATTCATATCTACATACGCAATCTCTGGCATCTTCTATATCTCTATCTCTACACACATGGAAGTTCTATCTTCTCACTTTATTTAAGCACTCTCTCAACTCTCTTATATACATTTTAATCCGAGATTCAAAAACTCGTATTTTTGGAAGTTTCTATGAACTATATTACAGTCGTGAATTTGTCCCTTCACTAAGGCTTGATTTTCTGAATGCTTTGTTTCTGCTTCTCTTTGTCTTTCTTCGTCTTTATGTCTGTCTATATATCAAATTTGTGAGTGATTCTTCAACAACTCCCCCTCAATCACTAATTTGCATTCTCTGATCTTTCATATATTCTTTGAATCTGCTTATCTTTACTCCATCTAATCTCTTTGTCAGAATATCTGCTATCCGATCTTTTGTAGATGTGTATACTATTTCAATCTCCTTCTCCATTACCTTTTCCCTCAGGAAATGATATTGAATCTCTATGTGCTTTGTTCTTGCATGAAATACTAGATTTGCTGCAAGATATAACGAGCTCATATTATCTCCATGTATGATAGGTATACCTTGATCAATACCCATGCTTTTGAACAAGGTCTGCATCCATATACTTCTTTAGCTGCTTCCACAAGTCCTTTATACTCTGCTTCAGTTGACGATAAAGCCACTGTGTGCTGCTTCTTTGAACACCAGCTTACAAGCTTATCTCCTAGGTATATCATATACCCATGTGTTGACCTTCTGTCATCTTGACTTCCTGCCCAGTCTGAGTCACTGTATGCTCTCAGCTTTATATCTGACAGAAAAGGATAATATAATCCTTCCTTTATAGTTCTTTTGATATATCTAAGAACTCTTTGTCCTACAACCCAATGTTGATCCTTCGGACAATGCATAAACTGTGAGAGAACTCCCACTGCATAACTGAGATCTGGTCTTGTTAGCGTAGCATAAATTAAGCTTCCCACTAACGACTGATACTTCCTCATATCTTTAAACTCTGCACCACCATATTTGCCAAGTTTATGATTTACTTCAAGCGGTGTTGAAGCTTCTCTGCAATTCTCCATGTTAAACTTCTTCAGTAAGTTTAGGAGGTATCTTTCTTGCGAAACATATACGCCATGATCTGTATATGTAACTTCCATACCAAGAAAGTATGATAACTTTCCTAGAACATTGATCTTGAACTCTTTTTCAAGCAATCTTTTTACCTCCTTGATTCCTTCATCTGAGGTTCCTGTGATTATAATGTTACTACATAAATACAAATGTAGATCATACCTTCATCTGTTCTCTTAATGAGTAGACTTGCATCAGCCTTTGAGCTTTGGTATCCAAGGTCATTGAGATACTTCACAAGTCTGTAATTCCAAGCTCTTGGAGCTTGCTTCAATCCATAGAGAGATCTTTTTAATATGCAAACATGATCTGGGTAACTGGAACTTACAAACCCTTCAGGTTGTTCCATGTAAACTTCATCTGATATATATCCATTTAGAAATGCATTCTTTATATCCAATTGACTTAGCTTCCATCCTTTTGATGTTGCTATAGCAATCAATGTCCTTATGGTTGAAATCTTTGCCACCGGACTAAACGTATCATCATAATCTATGCCATGCGTCTGAGCATAGCCTTTGACCACCAGTCTAGCTTTGTATCTGGCTATCCTTCCATCTGCAAGTTTCTTAACTTTTTAAACCCATTTATTTCCAATCACTTTCTTACCATTTGGTTTTGGAACAAGTTCCCAAGTCTTGTTCTCTTCTAGTGCATTGAACTCCTCCTTCATTGCTTCTTCCCATTGTTCTTTACCTTTTGCTTCACTGTAATTATGAGGTTCTTCATCTTCCTTTACTAAGTAAGCATAGTCTTTCTGAGTCAAATAAGAAGTGTCATAGGAATACATTGTTGGTTGTTTCCTTACTCTGTTTGACCTTCTTAGCTCATATTCTTCATGTGTATCTGAATACACATCTTCATCAAATCTTGGTCCATCTTCGTTTCTCATATCTGATCCGATCCTGGACGTACTTGCCTGCATATGATCTTCATCTCCATTCACCTGCATATGTGATTTTCCTTTTTCTTTCCTTCTTATCTCTTCTTTAATTGTTTCATCATTATACCCTATGTCTATATACCAACTTTTTCCTTCATCAAATGTTACATCTCTGGAAACAATAAACTGTTTGGTTAGAGGACTCCATAACCTATAACCCATCTGTTTTTCATCATATCTGATGAACACGTATTTTTCAGCTTTTGGTTCAAGCTTATGTCTCAGTTGTGATGGTACATAAGCATAAGCAACTGATTCAAACACTTTAGAATGATCAAGTGTTGGTTTCTTGCCCCACCAAGCTTCATAAGGAGTCATCCCATTTAAAGCTGTACATGGTAATCTATTTACCAGATATGTAGCTGTATTTACAACCTCAACCCAATTTGGATAGTTCTTCTCCTTTAGCATTGCTCTTGCAAACTCAATTAGAGTTTGGTTTCTTCTTTCTGCTACTCCATTTTGTTATGGTGTATACCTGCAAGTTATTTCTCTTTTGATACCTGCATTCCACAGATAATCATTGAACTCTCGAGAAAAATATTCTCCTCCTCCATCAGACCTTAGTCTTTTGAGTTTCTATCCTGTAAGTCTTTCAGCATATGCATGAAAATGCCTGAAAGCTTCAAACACTTCTGACTTCTCTTTTAAATCATAAAGAGTTATCCATCTTGTTGCATCATCAATAAAAAGAACATAATACCTTGAGCCACTGATAGATCCTTCTTTTGTTGGTCCCCATACATCTGTATGTATGAGTTCTAACACATCATCGTGTTTGTAACCATTCTTCTGGAATGGTAACCTGTGGTCTTTTCCCATCTGACAGTCTTCGCCCTTGTGAATCATATGCTGATTCTTCATATTTGGTAATCCTATCACGGATTGTTTCTTCATCATAGTTTTGATTCCTGTTTCATTAAAATGTCCTAACCTCTTATGCCAGAGATCTAACTCTGTAAATACCTCATCACCATGTGTGATCAAGGCTTGACCAACATTCCCTTGTACTTTAAGAGTAAAAAGTCTTCCTTCCTTTTTACCATGGACAATTTGATTGTATTCATTTTCTGGATCTTCAACAAATACTCCTTCATTTGTAAACCTGACTTGAAAGCCTTTTTCTACTATCTGTCCCACACTAATCAGATTCTTCGGGATTGTTGGAACATACAAAACATTTGTTAGTAGATCAGCTCCATTCTTACACTTTACTTTTCCAATTGACCTTACATTATGTTTTGTATTATCACCTGTTTGTACTGTATGATTTGAAATACCTCCTTCAAGTTCTGATAACAGTTCTATATTTCTTGACAAATGATTTGAACAACCAGAGTCAATATAGAATACCTTGAGGTCTTCATCCTCTAACATACTTATTGAGTTCATCATCAATGTTGTATGACTATCATTCTGCGTATCATTCGCATAGTTGTAGTAGGTAGTGCTGTGAGACTGATTCTGTCCCCAACTTCTTGCTCCACCTCTACAATATCTGCCTCTTTGGCTTTGTCTTCTTCTTTGATATCTTTCGCTTCTGCCTCTACTGTTATTGTTTTGATTATGACTTGATCCTTGAGAATTATGCCAGCAATCATGAGCCAAATGATTGCTTAATCCACAGATCCAACAAGTCTTCTTGTTGTTAGTCTGGTTACCTCTTCCTTTACCTCTACTTTTACTTCTTACGTTACCTCTTCCTCTTGCAAAATTTTCTTGAGTAGACATCTCTTCTTCATCTTTTTCTTTACCTTTATCACCTTTCTTCTTACTCTTTGTGTACATAGCAGAACTATGTCCTTTATTTGCATCTGTCTTCAAATCTTGCTCAAATGTTAACATTAATCCAATCAACCGATTTAAATCTGGTACAAAATGATTTAAAGAAAGTTCAGTTGAGAGTATGAAAGGTTTCCACCTTTCATCTCCTCTCAATCCTGCAAGCACTTGTGCTATCAACCTGTGATCTTCGATATCTTCATCAATAGATCCAAGACTGTCCGCCAAGTCTTTCATCTTAGTGACATAATCACTAATGCTTTGACTTTGTTTTTCTTGAACATTGTAAACTCTGACCATAAGCTAGCCTTCCTAGCTTTCGTCGTATTTTGGAAATGATCTTCCAATGCACTCCATATGTCTTCAGCTTTCTCCAGACCTCTAATGTGCGGTAGTAGATGAACTGTAATGGTATTGTAGATATAAGCTCTTGCCGTTGCATCTTTCTTCTGCCACAGCTTCAAGGTTTCTAACTCTTCTTTCTTTGGTTGACTGTCGTCTTTGAAAGTCGGCTTCTTTTCTTCTCCTATCACATAGATCATTAAGTCCTTACTCATAAGTAAGGCTTCCATGCGCATTACCCATGCGGGATAATTATCTCTATCCAATTTGTCAATAGAGATATGATCTGTCATAATCTTCTTGTTTCTGTTACTTTTGGTGAGTATAACGTTAAAAGTTTTACCTTTTACAAACCTTTACCCTTGAGAATTACTTCGGAACGTTTCTTGACGCCGTTTGTTGTTGATCATCTCAGCTTTCACCTTTCTTCTGAAAGTTCTTTGAATTCTCTTGTATCTTTACTTCCGTTTACTCTTGAGAACCTTTCTGCTCTTTAGAATCTTTCTGCTCTGATACCACTTGTTGAGCTCTAACTACTTGTTGACGTCTAACGGCTTATCATCAACTGTTGAGCTCTTGTACTATTTGTTGATGCGGCAAGTGAGCTTGACTAGCTAAAGCTCAATTGCGGAATTCACCACGCCACAAGAACTAAGCTAGAGTGATGTTAGAACACCATTATAATCATCAATAGCTTAGCAAGCTTCCTGAAATATTACCGGAACTTCATTGGATGAAATATCACCGAAACTTCATCGGACTGTCACCGAAATGTCACCATAATTGTACTGGAATGTTACCGGAATCAACTGCAATTTTGTTTGTAGTAACTTCAAATGATTGTTGATGAAGTAAGGAAGTAATACCTGAGCTTCCTTCAGTGAATGAACACTATCTGAAGTTTAAGGAAAACTTCACCAGTTTTGGATGTCTTTACTTTCATATATATAGTAGTGTGCGTACTTGTCCCGTTTCACAGAAGTCTTTTGATCAATTTATAGTTGAGACTACTGGCTTCAAGATGAGCTATCTCTCATGAAAACCTTTACACTATGTTGCGAGATCTAACTTGTAGATGTACCGGAAAACATTTACTGAGAAAATTGTAACTGTTAACTAACTTTCACAGTAACATGAAATCACTCAGATTTCTTCACATACAAAGAATGTGCTCAATCTTCCACATGAACATGTGTTTTCTATTAGAGAAGATGTGTACAAAAATAGCTTGGCCTCACTTTGCTCATAGCTACGGAAAACTCTCCTACTCTGAGTAGTTATTCCTTACCATCTCTCTCAGATGAATACCCGACAGTTCAGGTTCTATTAATCATCTCTACATACGCAATCTCTGGCATCTTCTATATCTCTATCTCTACACACATGGAAGTTCTATCTTCTCACTTTATTTAAGCACTCTCTCAACTCTCTTATATACATTTTAATCCAAGATTCAAAAACTCGTATTTTTGGAAGTTTCTATGAACTATATTACAGTCGTGAATTTGTCCCTTCATTAAGGCTTGATTTTCTGAATGCTTTTTTTCTGCTTCTCTTTGTCTTTCTTCGTCTTTATGTCTGTCTATATATCAAATTTGTGAGTGATTCTTCAACAATTTCCCCCAAAGACTAGCATAAGATGGCGTTTGCAATAGAGTGGGACATATTCACATTTCGAGTAATGCTATTTGGGCTTAGCAATGTGCCAACTTCCTTTCAAAGGCTGATGCATCATGTATTTAAAGAATTGTTGTGCAAAGACTTGAAAGTCTATATTGATGATCTATGTGTTCATTCCAACATTAGGCAAACCCACATACATGAGCTAAGACAAATCTTTGACAAATGTAGAGAATATCAAGACTACCTAAAACTAGAAAATTGTGTTTTTATGGTTAGGCAAGGCAAGATTCTAGGACCCATAGTGTCAAAGAATGGGATATCCATGGACAATGATAAAGTTAGAGCTATTGCTGAGCTACCTAGGCCTAAGAATTTCAAAGAAGTACAAGCTTTCATGGGGCATTGCGGATATTATTGACATTTCACTCATATGTATGCAATCATTGCAAAGCTTATGTACTCCCTTTTGACTAACTTTGAGTGAATGAACGAATGTGAAAACTCCTTTAATGAGCTTAAATGATGATTGTGTTTAGCACCAATATTGACTACACCAGATTGGAACAAGCCATTTCATGTTCATGTGGATGCATCCAATTTCTCTATTGGGTGTATATTAGCACAACCTATTGGTGAAGGTAATATGGACCTTCCCATTACTTATGCTAGTAGACAATTGAATGTGGCTAAACAAAATTATACAAATACCAAAAGAGAAGGATTAGGCATGATATATGCTCTTAAAAAGTCTAGACATTATTTGCTCGCAAATAAGTTTAAATTTTTTACAGACCATCAAGCATTACTCTATCTCGTGAACAAACCTTGCAATACTAACAGATTAGTAAGATGGTTCCTCTTACTAATGGAATATGACTTTGAAGTTGTTGTTACGAAAGGCAAAACTCATCTTAGGGTGGATCACCTTTCTAGAATAAATTCAGGAAAGTCCCTGCAAGGAGTGTCGGATGAACTTCCTGATGCTTACTTGCTCAATCTAGAAGTAGTGCCTGACTAGGCCAAGAACATAGTGCCTATTCTAATCTTTGGACCTAAACATCTTGTATTGAGAGCCAGAGATAAAGAAGTAGTGAGGTCTCATAAATATCACATACTGGCAAGTAGCGTGTATAAGCACACTGATCAAGTCATACTGGCTTGTTGTGTAGACGAAGATGAGCATGCAAAGTGGTTGCAACTAGCATATGTAGGTGCACTTTTAGCAACATCACTCTAAACAATGAACCCTCCAGACTCTGCAAAGATTAGGAGTATATTGGCCGACAATGGAAGCAGATGTCCATAGGAGGTGCAAGGAATGCCAAATCTGTGTTATTCGACCGCTAGTGGAACATGCCACTCTATAACAAGTGTCTTTAAAGCCAGATTGGAGCCAACCTCTGGTAGCCTTTTTGAGGATGAAAACATTCCCTCAAGAGATGACATTGGATAGAAGAAAGAGCTTAGAGCAAGAAGCACTAGACTATGCTCTCATTGGAGATAATTTATACAAATGTGGAAGAAATGGATACTTAAGATTGTGACCATGAAAGCAAATATCTTAAGATCTTAGAAACTACTCACTAAGGTGTGGTAGGAGGACACTTTGGACCAGACCGTGTGATTAAGGAAATCCTATTCATAGCTCTTTGGTTGCCCACCCTTCACATGAATGCACATACCTATGTGAAGCGGTGTGACATTTGTCAATGAACTCAATACCCTATATGAAAGGATGAGATGCCACTGAAACCCATGATGAGAGGATATGCATTCTCTAAGTGGGGAATAGACTATGTAGGTCTTATTAATCCCTCGGCCTGGAGTTCACATGCTGAATACATTATTGTTGCCACAAACTATCAAACCAAATGGGTAGAAGTAAAGGTCATGGAAAAGAATGATGCATGGACCACAACCAAGTTCCTATTTGAGAGTGTGTTTACAAGATATGGTTTGCCGATAGAATTGGTGAGTGATCGTGGCACCCACTTCTTGAATGAGGTCATTGAATACTTGTTACAAGAATTCATGGTGGTTCACAAGAAGTTAGCTCCATATCACCCACAAGCCAATGGTCAGGCCAAAAGCACGAACAAGGTACTTTGTATTGCTCTAACTAAATTGGTGAATAATAAGCATTCTTACTGGGACAAACATCTACATCATGCTATTTGAGCTGATAGAGTGGCCTATAAAATGGTCCTCCAAGCCACCCCCTTTTAGATGGTATTTGGATAAAATGTTGTGTTGCCATTAGAGTTCTTGATACCGACATTGAAAGTAGTGCAAGAACACTAGTGGACCAGTCATGAGCTTTCCTCTAGAATTTTTGAGTAAGAGCGATTAGGAGAGACACGATTGAGAGAAGCGGCACGAATTTATGCGGAAAAGAAAAGACAAAAAGTATACTTTGATGCCCATGTGAAGGATAAGGGCTTGAAAGTAGGAGATTTAGTCTTAGTATATACCTTGAAGCAACATGCATGGAAGTTGGAAAAGCATGGCTATGGACCCATGATTATTAATAGAATACCAACAAGTGGAGTTGTCCAATTAGCCACCCTAGAAGGTGGCATCCTACCTAGTTTCATCAGTGGATGCAGAGTCAAATTATATCAAGAACCCCTCACAGAGGAAATCCTAAATCGAATCAACACTACAAAGAAACATAAGGAAGAGGAAAACCGAGTGCAAAAAGAAGCACATGCAGAAGCCTTAGAATGCATCAAACGAATGAAATTAAGGAGACAGGGTAGAGATCAACCTAGGTTAGATACTCATGATGCTCCAAGATATCACATGGCCATGTGCCAAGCATTAGGTTTAATCTCTCCTTGAATTATTGATTGACGTCATTTTGTGACCCTAGAGGTGAGACAAGGAAAGAATGCAAGGACTGTGAGAGCCTTGATTGACTCAAGTGCAACCACTAGTGCAGTTAGACTTTCTTACTTTCAAGAGTTGCAATCAAGGATAAATCCTATAGAAGCATATCTCATAGGATTGGGAGGTGTGGAAACCCCTTGCATGGGCGAGCTAGAGCTTCCCATCTACATTCAAGATGTTTTAATGACAGTCAAAGTGCTAGTGTGTCAAGACGAGGATCTCAACGAACCTCTTATCTTGGGCCAAGATTGGATCTATGATCATGCAGTCAACCGAAACCTAAGAAGTGGACTTCTTCAATTTTGGGTGAATCAAAATCACATCACCATTGAGTTAGAGAATGAAGCACTCAAGGAACTAGGAAAGATACCCACACCCAGTCCTCCCAAGAACACAAATGAAGATAATGATGCTATCCTTGTCCGAAGTTCTATGGTGCAAAAGAAGGCCACTCATGAAGGAGTCACAGAAGTCAACATGGAGCTCCCTTCTTTTTTCCAAAGATGGACCAAGGAAAAAGGAAATGAAACCTAGGAAATGGATGAAACAGACAACGAAGTCGCATGCACAACAAGGGGTGCGAAAAAAGTATCTTATGGAATAAAGCAAAGATGGATTTGCAAGGGTGAACAACCCTCTGCTCAAGAGACAAAGCCTCAACGATGCACCAAACAGTTTACTCATTCAAAAACTACAAGGGAAGAGTATTCCAAGATTCTACCAGACCAGACCATTTCTATTTGGGTCCCAAAGTGATCGATGAAGGTAGACCCCAATGCTAGATAAATATGGGTGTCTAAGACTTGCTTACAAGCTCAAGTAGATTCACATAAGCTCATGAGCTTGAATTTCCACCCACAAACACTCATGTCGCAAATCTTACGACAAACATCTGTACTCCACACCTCCATGTCACACCTAGGATTATCTAGAAATGGGTACCCAAAAAGTCCCAAATCTGAGAAGATCTATACCAAGAACATGTAAAGGTCATCACTACCAAAAGTTGTAATCCCATGCTAAAATTTTGGATAATCAAACCTTGTATCAAATGCCTTGACCCAATTTTGTAAATCAATTCACACTCGAGTAGATGCATCCTGAGTATAGTGCACATCCAGAGTATGCATCTAGAAAAACAATCACTAATCTACTAACCAACACTCACAGACACAAGGAACACCTCACTCACTAACTCCCTAACCACTTTGGGTGTCATGTTGGTATTGTAAAGGAGACAAAGTATCATCATGTTTTCATTGCAATGCTACTATGATCTCTTTTTCTAGCAGATTCAGAGAAAAACAAAAAGAAACACTATTATAAGCATCATGGTTGACACAACACGCACTACTTCAAAGGGAAGAACAAGTCAAAAAAGAGTCAATACAGAAAACCTACCTATTGAAATGCCACCAAACGAGCAACCTATAGAGTTAAGATGCCTCCAAAAAAACCAATTTTCGATTCACCTACAGGACTTATGGAGAAGGTTAGCGGTCATTATCATTGGTTCAATGGGATGCCACGGCAGTTAGGAGACGCATCATATATATGGGAATCAAAGTGTGAATTCGGCAATGTGTGGAGACTGTTTCAATTTTTTTCAAGAGAGTTTGAAACACTCCAGAACACCCCCAAGCTACAAGTAATTTGGCAATGTGTAGGGCTAGCCAAATATTTCAAGGCCCCCATACCAAAGCCAGACTTCAAACGCTACTATTATTTGGTGTCCACCCTGTAGGCTAGCAGTGTGAAAGATCGACTAGGTACCTTTGTGATTCCTTCTCTATCATGCAACAATGAAATGAAGAAGTTTGCACTCACCCTGTAATTGGTAAGAGATGCACTTAACATGCATGGCACACATGTCCCTTCGAACAAAGAAGCCTTGGTACCATTCAATATGAAAGATAGGAAAATAGTCAAGCTCAAGGATATGGCAGCTCTTACACCTAATGTGTCCATCCCCCTTTGTCTCTGCATGCAACACTTTGTGTTTTCAAGACAAGACAGATTCACTCAGCCACACAAAAGAATTTGGTTTAGTCTTTATCTAGTAGAGACACGCTCATTGACTATTAAGCTTCCTGTGTGGATTATGGAGCAGTTGTATGAAGCTAATAAAAGGCGGTTCAGGAAACCAATCATGAATGGTTGCTATGCCATCACTCGTACAATATAAAGGTGTTTATCATATGATGTGCCCATCAAGTGTGCACTGACTTGATCACAATTACAGCTGTTTAAAGGACACTGAGCTTCAATGCACCAATCTAAGAGAATAAGAGGCATGATTCCATGTGTCCAACCACGAGAAGTTCTTACGACTCCAGAGATCTCACCAAGAGGAGAAGGCACGGTACCTCCTTTTACCATCCGAATCTCTCAATTTGAATTTGAAGGCACTTCACATGCTGCTCCCTCTCCTCGTCTATACCATCAGAATTTGAACTCGGCCCCACTGAGACATCAGAGGGATGAGCACATTTGATTTTCAATCTTTTTTGTAGAACACTCAACTCTCATATGTTGAGTTCTTCTCTGACACAGAAGGTCCCCCGACACCTCAACACAAAGAATGGGACAATCAAGGGAAGCACACCATGTACATTGGGAAGATGATCAATAGAGGACTCTCTCCCAACAACTAGAAAAACCAAAAGGTGAAGAAGAAGAGGAAGAATCCATAGGAGCTCCAACCTATACTGTAGAGCTTCGCAGATTATACCAAATCATGGAAAGAGTTCGAACACAAAAATTACTTTCTGAATAGAGAAGTAGAGTGCTTATGGCCTAGCTCTAGGAAGAGGCTGGCATTGACTCTCAATTCAATGAAACTCTACAACTGCTCTTAGAGTCCTATGGTTTAGTGGAAGCCATAAGATCCACACTACAGAGGCCTCTTGCCCAATACAATCCATGCAAATTCCAAACACAACCAAGGTGAGACAACAACATTCACATTCCCATCACTACTATGGAGGCAACTACTACGGCAACTAAACCAATCGAGATAACTTTCCAAACAACTGACACTCCCATGCCAAGTCCACCAAGGCAATCGCTGTGAACTTCTGGTCATGAAATGTCTGTCTTCCATGAAGATACAACAGAGCCACTACCGCCAATGCCTCCACCATCACCTCCTTGCACGGAGGTTGTAATTATTATTCCTACTGTCGATACATGAGATCAAACCTTCATCTTCTGTAGCCCCACTTCTAGTTCAACCATGTTTTCTTCTTTCAACAACTCCTTGTATCATAGTGCCACCGTTACAACAGAACCCCTCATTGATCCTGCCTTGGGACATCCACCTCCACAACTTCCATCATAAGCCACCTAGAAATCAGATCCACTTTTTAGGGTTCCCTATCATCGAACCTCATTCCATGGTAATCCCACCTCCAAGCTCCCACATTCCAACCTCCATCCCACCAATCCTCTAGCCATTGCATGCCTTTTTCTCTCAATGGTTCCCCCTACACCCAAACCTCTTTGTCTGTCCCATTCTCAACACTCGCATTTCTTCACCACGACCACACACACCACACCTACCATTTGGATGTACATGGTAGACACCACACTCACTTCCATGTCTAACATCATTCCCCCCATGATTTCACCATTCCCCATTCCCCCACCACCAACTTCACCTGCACACACAACTATGTTAGACACAACATTCACACTTCCCATTCCTCATTCCCTTTCCCTTGCATCCTCCAATGTACAAACTGTATCCTCATATGTAGATAATGCATTCAATGCTATGATTCAATGTCTGATGATCCTCTGAATAGAGTACTACTTGCTTGAAACAAGAAACAACACACTAGAAGATCGCTTTGTAAAATTACAACAATGAATCACAATACTCAAAGTAGATAATGAAAGCCTACAAGAGGAGTTTCATACATTATAGGAAGCACATGGCATACTAGAGAACAAGCTTAGAAGTAGACATAGAGGCTATGTTTTCGAAGAGTAACTTTGCACACAAATCGAGTCCAACTCTAAAATCCATTGTAACATGGTGCTACTCCGAAGACATCTCGTGACTGCTCAGGAGGAAAATTGATAGTTGCAACTACAAAATCAAGAAAACTTAGTAGCAACCATAGAAAACACACCAGGGGCAACCATAAGTCCATCAAAAAATCAAGCCATGCATCTTAAAAACATCAAAATTATTCTAGAAGATTATGCCAATGTGCTAGAGGCCCCTGACAAATTATCAAAGGAAATGAATCAACTCCAACAGCAAAGACAATAATATACTACAGTTGTCCCGTAGCCCACAACAACATCCTCTCCAATAATTACTTACTCAACCACACTACAGGAACTACAAAAAAAAGTTATAGAACTATAAACGAGGCTATTACAATATGAAAGACCACCATCCCCATCGAAGGCCCCAGGAGAAGAAGAAATAGTGTCCATTCCAGTGGAGAAAACTTTTGAAGAGGACTACAAACGTCAACCCATTTCCAGTGGCCAAATAACTGCAGAAGGCCAAGATACCTTTGAAGCTTCCCACCCCCCATGGTTAAAGCAAGTGGAAGACATTGGGTGTATCCATGAAGATTGCATAGTGGTGTAGAATCAAGCCATGCAGGTCATAGAAGAAACAATGTTGGAATCCAACTACTTCCAACACTTGGCACCTAGGCAGCTCATCATGGCCTCTGAACTCTAGTATAGCCCATATTTTATAATTTTGCCTGATTATAATGCCAAAATTTAGAGATTCACAGGGAAGACACCCACATTTGCTACACAACTATATCCAGAGGACTTACCACCCACAGTGTGCAAAGGAGCTATTTTTCAACCGACCTAATGGAAAACTGTTGAAGCTCAAAGTCAAGGACAAAGCATGGAAGCACATCAAAAGGTGGACACACAAGGAAAGGGAGCAAGTAGGGAGCTCCAAGAAGTGTATGTCAAATTTTCAGAAGAATCCCCTACAAAAATAGTGATTTTCATCACTAAAAACCATTGTAAATACCATTTTCACCTTTTTGTAGCTCCATTTTGTACAAGCCGAGGAGTCCTCGAGCTTGAGGAGCCTTAAAAGTAGTTGCCCGCCAATTTTCATAATTTTTAGATCTCGTTTGAGCCCTCAAATAAGCCCTGGAACCTAATTTTTAACTAGGCCGGACACTAGGTCTGGACAGGGCCAAAGCTAGTCAAAAACTATAAATAGAGCTAGAGAGCTCATTTTTGAGCTAGCTTCTTGTAGTTTGAGCTTGTATGAGAACTTTCTTGCAATAGAAGTGATTCCATTGTCTTACTCTCTTTGTTCTTACTGTGTGTGCGCGTGTGTGTGTATGTGTGTGCATGCTTGTGTGCTTCTCACTCACGCACTTGTGCTTCCACTCGCTCGTGGTCTTCATACCATCCTCATGTCTTCCCGGATTGACATTAAAGGAGGTGCTACTCATCACTGAGCTACAAAAACCCTCCTTGAAACGTATCCAAAAATGCTACACAATTGGAAGAGTTCACCTTTACATCTTCTTTACAATCCACGCTATGGACCTATTCCAAGGCATAGGTCATGGAAATCATTTGCAATCAAAGTATAAAATAATGCACAATGCAGAGAGTGGCTCAATTATCCATACATCGTGCCACTATAGGGACCACCTTCCATTGCTTATATGATGGTAACTATATGCCAATGGATCCCTCGATTGAAGCCAATGCCAGATGTGGCAGCACAGATGATGCTGAAGATTATTGATATAATAAAGATTGTTTTCAAAAATTTTCGCAATGCAAAAGCACCACAAAGTCAGTTTCCTAGGCTTTACCAATGGAAATTATGATCTGGTGTATGACATGAGCATGAACCAAGTATTAGAGCGGCCTATGCTTGGCACACCTGCATTAAATACCTCCCAACCTGTTACAAACAAACATTCAAGGATATGTTCATGATAGGGTTTTGGGAGTATCACTTTGAGGTATTCATGCCTAAACTGACACACCTACTTCACTTATTTGCATGTGAGCAGCCATGTATTCAGAGTATTACATGACACCACAACCAAATATCCCTAGTGCCATCAATTGGGATGCATTGCAATTTGACTTGGCAAAGGGATTACAAATCCGTGAACACCAACTAGCCACTGATGTCATCTAGTATTACGTCGACCACCCTACAGAACAAAGGTCTATTAGGGGCGACAAACACTAGAGAGGAGGAAGTGCTAGAAGCGTTAACAAAGAGGAAGGTCAAAGCAAGGATCTAGAAGGTGCAAGGAGAAGGAAACAGTATGGAGATCTCACAAAGAATAGGCCTAGTCATTTTTTTCATAAATTATTTTCAAGCAAAAGTGATTTTCATCACTACAAAAATATTGTGAATATAGTTTTTGATAGCTTTAGCTTCATTTTGTTCAAGCTAAGGAGTCCTCAAGCTTGAGGAGTATTAGAAGCTAGGTTGCATTTATTCGATCGAATAATTAAAAAACACATACCGAATATGTTCGTTTTATTCGGGGTTGTCTGAATAAGCACCGAAAAAAAACGGACAGGGATACACTTTCGATTGAAAAGATTTCGATCGAAAGTTTTTTCGAAGAAAAAGATTTCGATCAAAACATTTTTTATCGAAATTTCTTTCGATCAAAACTTTATTATCGAGAACCCATTTCACACATGTTTGAGAGTCGAGCGAGCTCTCGACTTTTCTTCAAAGATAAAATTAGTGTTTTTGTTTTACAGATTTGAAAGTATGTATATGCTTATGTGTGTATGTATGTGCATGTCATACACACATATGCATACACACACATGCACACATATACACACACAAACATGTACACATGTACACACAAAACCATACACACACACACATATAGATACTTGCACATATACACACACATATAGACACACACACACACATACACTCACATGCATACATACACGCATATGCATACATACATGCATATGCATACATACATGCATATGCATACATACATGCATATGCATACATACATGCATATGCATACATACATGCATATGCATACATACATGCATATGCATACATACATGCATATGCATACATACATAGACATGTATACACACACATGCACATACATACATACGTATGCATATACACACATGCACATACCTACATATGCATATACACACATGTACATGGATACATATGCATACACACACATGTGCATACATACTTACTTGCATTCATACCAACACATGCATATGTATACATATGTACACACATGCATATGTATACATATGTACACACATGCATATGTATACATATGTACACACATGCATATGTAGCAAGCACATACACACAATAAATCGACTTGAGCCTAAAAAAAAGCGAAGTTAACGATTCAAATGATTCAAGTTAAGAATTGATAACGATCCCTTTTTAATGGGAAATTTCTACCTTTATACTCAGCTCAAAATCAATCAACCTTCAAAATTACCTATACAAATATAAAAAAGTAAAAATTCATTATTATGTGCTTGAAAAAATATTAAATATATCATAAAACGTAAAATATTTTACTACCTGTGTATATCTCTTTTGTAATAAGTATCGAAAGTTTGAGTGCATAAGTCGATTTCTATCAAAACTTGACCATAACAAGTCCCTCTTGATGCTATTATCTCAATAAGCCTATTTCTTTCTTCCCAACAAGTCCCTCTTGATGTGATTGTCTTGATGCCAATATCTTAGCTAATAGAAGGTTCGTGTTGTATCAATACAACACAACTTCCTAAAGAAGATCTAGGATATGTGAAGCTCTATTGTATTAATACAACACGAACCTTCTATTAGCTGATATACATTGTCCAAGATGTCATTGATCTTCACTTGTTGATACATTCTCAACCCTTGAATTATAAAAAAGAACACAAAACCTTTTTCAAAAATTACAATAGTTTTTAATTCACAATCATACACACACATGCACATGCACAATCATATTTGATTTTCACTTGCAATCATATAACATACACGCACATACACATACACACTTCATACACATACTTTCATGCACACATACATACACACATGCATACACATACTTTCATGCACACATATACATATACATATATATATATATATAGATACTTGCACATATACATACACACATGGCCACACATACACATATACTCACATGCATATAACATACATGCACATACACATACACATACACATAGTATTGTGAAGTAAGAATCAATATTGATTCAAACAATCACAATACATTTTTATTCACAATCATACACACACACATATACTATTGTGAAGTAAGAATCAATGTTGAATCAAACAATCACAATAGATTTCATTCACAATTATGCACTCAAATACACATACATATACTATTATGAAGTAAGAATCAATATTGATTCAAACAATCACAATACATATTACTCACAATCATACACACACATGCCTATGTTAATATGTATAGCAAGAGTTTATACTTTGTTCTATCTACGACACTATAAGTTTGTAAAAAATAAAGTAACTCTTATGAATGTGAGGTAAAGAGGAGTACTTCAGAAATCTTCAAGCACCCAAGCAAAGAGGCTTTGTGGAGACAGGAGACAACACAGAGCATGAGATACAACAAATGGGAGATGTGAAGCTTGAAAGCAACCACAAAGCAAAAGGACTATCTGAGGTATTGCATGTTCTTACTATTACAAAGAACTTAATATCTGTTGGACAGATGGTTGAAAAGGGATACCAAGTCAAGTTCAACCACAAAGGATGCTTTATTGAAGACCCGAGGAATGGCTATAAGTTGATATCCAAAGGAAAGAAGGAAGGAAGAATGTTCACTCTTGACATTGGCAAAGGACAAAGCAACAAGGCAATGTTCATCACCTATGGTGATAGGAAGATTGGAGATTTGGATTTGTGGCATAAAAGATGTGGTCACATCGACATTCAAAGATTGAAAGACATGGAGAAGAGGCAATCGGTATGAGGTTTACCACATTTTTCATTACAAATGTTGCATGAGATGTGTGAAGCTTGTCAACTATGCAAGTCTACTAGGCAACCCTTCAAGAAGAGTGGATATGTAGCACATGGTGTGTTAGACCTTGTGCACACAAATGTGTGGGGGTTAACCAAAGAGGCCTCTCTTGTAGGTAATAGGTACTTTGTAACCTTCATAGATGACTACTCAAGAGTATCGTATAAAGCAAAAATCAGATGTGTTTGATGTATTCAAAAGATTCAAGGCACAAGTTGAAAAGGAGACAGGTTGCTACATCAAAAACCTAAGGTCCAATGGAGGGGGAGAATACTTCTTCCATGATTTTTGTGATTTCTTGCAGGACCAAATTATAAAGAGGCAAATCACTTGCAGGTATACTCCCCAACAAAATGGGGTGCGAGAGAGGAAGAATAGGTATATTGTTGAAATTGCTAGGAGTATGTTAAATGAAATGAATGTGCCTCTAATATATTGGGCAGATGTTGTATCTACTGTTGTGTACTTGATGAATAGGTGTCCCACATTAGGGGTACATGACATGACACCTGAGGAGGCATGGAGTGGAAGGAAACCAGACCTTTCACACATTATAATCTTTGGTTGTGTATGCTAGACACTTGCCACAAGAGTTGAGAGGTAAGATGGATGCAAGGGCTAAAAGATGTATGTTTATTGGTTATGCTATGGAGCAAAATGGTTACAGGTGCTATGATCCTAATACAAAGGAGTTAAAGGTATCTAGAGATGTAGTGTTTGATGAACTCAAACCATGGTATGCTTCCAAAGTTCCATTGCAAGACGAAGATATTGAAGAGGCTGAGAAAAGATATGAAGCTAGGTTTCAAGATGCTTGGAAATGTGGTCCAAGCATGGATTCAGCCCATCAATCAGTGAATAAAGGAAAGGCAAGATTGGTAGAGCTTGATGAAGATGGACATGAAGTTGAAGACTTTGAAGAACCTATGTTAAAATGGGGAGCTACATCAAAAGTAGAAATCAAGGCACCAAGGCAAAGAAGGTTCATTCCACCAAAAGGAGAAGAAAGGAGGTCAACAAGGGTAAAACATCAAATCTCAAGGCTTGTTTATGATAGTTATATTTCTAGGCATTATGTTTTCATGACTAAGGTTATCAAAGATCATGAACCTTGTACCTATGAAGAGGCCAAAGACACAAAGGAGTGGCAACAAGATATGGAAGAAGAGTACAAAGCCCTTGAAGACAACAACACATGGAGTCTTGTTCCAAGACAAGAAGGGATGAAGGTAATCGGCAACAAATGGGTCTATAAAGTGAAGAGAAATTCTGATGGTTCAATTGCTAGGTACAAAGCAAGGCTTGTGGCAAAAGGATTTGCTCAATCCTATGGGATTGACTATGAAGAAACATTCAACCCGGTTGCAAAGATGACCACAATTAGGGCAATCATTGGGGTTGCCACATCTAGGAGGTGGCCAATATATCAATTAGATGTAAAGAATGCTTTTCTTAATGGTGATTTGCAAGAGACAGCCTACATGACTCAACCATTAGGGTTTGAGAACACTAAATATTTAGATTTTGTTTGTAAACTTAGAAAAGCAGTGTATGGTTTAAAGCAAGCTCCTAGGGCATGGAATCAAAGGCTTGTGGAGTATTTTTGCATGTGTGGATACAAGACAAGTGATGGAGATCCTTCCTTATACCTCAAGAAGGCTGGAGGAATAGTTTTCTATGTATGCATATATGTGGATGACTGGATTATAATAGGAAGTGGTGATGAAGGTATCATATGGATGAAGACCAAGCTTGGAGATGAATTCAAGACTTTAGATCTTGGGTTTCTTAAATAATTTCTTGGGATTGAAGTTATTTATGTGGAAAATGGCATTTACCTTGCTCAAAGGAAATACTTGCTAGATGTACTTTATAAGTATGGTATGAGTGGATGTAAGCCACTCACACAATCTGTGGATCCAAACACTAAATTATGTGTAGGTGAAGGACAACCTCTTGAAGATATTTCAGCATATAGAAGCATAATTGGAAGCCTTGATTATGCTACCATCACAAGACCTGACTTGTCTTATGTTGTGGGAGTTCTTTCTCAATTTCGAAATTCACCAACTGATGTTCATATGAATGCAGCCAAGAGAGTGCTTAGGTACATCAAGCACACTGTCAACCAAGGATTATACTATCCTTATGGAGATGGATTACAACCTCAAGGCTTTAGTGATGCTGATTGGGCTGGTTCAAAGGAGGATAGAAGGAGCACATCTGGCTATGTCTTCATGCTAGGTCAAAGAGTCATTTCATGGATGTCCAAGAAGCAACCTACAATTGCATTATCATCTACTGGGCTGAGTACAGAGCTTTAGCACTTGCTACATGTGAGATCATGTGGCTCAAGAAGCTCTTCAAGGACTTGGATGTGGAGGTCAAAGATTTCACTCTATTTGGAGATAACATGTCAAGCATTCATCTAGCAAGCAACCCTATGTTCCATGCAAGAAGCATAGAGATACATTATCACTTCATTAGAGAGAAGGTACTAGCAAAGGAAGTGAACATAAATTACATAAACACAAACGAGCAACTTGCAGATATCATGACCAAATTCATGGATGCAAGCAAGTTGGAGAAGTTCAAGATCAACCTCAACATAAAGGAGATCAATGGAGACTAACACTTGAGCTTGAGGGGGAGTGTTAGAAATGTACAACCTCAAATGTGTGTGAACCAAGGCTTAACTCAAGTGCCACATCATTTCACTTTTTGATAAAGTATAAAACCAATTTTCCACGACCTTTTTAGTTCAAGATTCCATCTACCTTGGTTGAGAAAAGTAGGGAATTTTGGAAGGCATGATTTGAATTCAAATTCTACACCAACTTTTAGAGCATTATATAAGCAATAGCTTGCAAGAAGGTCGTGGCCTCCTCAAGCTTCATTTGTGCACCTTTAGGCTCTCATTGGGAGTGTATACTCTAGGTCTAAGCTAGACCCTAGCTAAGCTATCCCCCTGCTTGTTGAAGTTCTCACTTTGGCTGAGATTTTGTATCGCCTATATCTCTTTGTGTAGTTGTCCGTTTCATGTGCAACATAGATCATCTTAAAGCTCCTGTTGTAAGCTTTCTTTTGAATGTAACCTTAGTATCAAGTTTTCCTTATTCTTGTGTAAATTGAGCTTGAAAGCTCTCTGGTTTATCTCTGCATATTCCCCAACATGTGTGTGAAGAGGTACACATAAGTGATAGCTATCTATTTGCGTAGATTTTGGTATGTCTTTGTATAAGGAGGTTGACATAGGACACATTCTCTAAATTGAGTGATCTATGGCTTTTTGGAGATCTTAGAGAGTCTATTTTTACTGTAAAAAATTTCATAAGTTTAGTCCTCAGGGCCAGAGAGAAATTCAACTTTTGGTGGACTGTTGTAGTGAACTGTTTGGTGCTAAGAAGGGCCTATCATTCTTCTGATGCAACTAGGAGTGGATATAATCCATCAAGTTCATCGATGTAGGTCATGCTTGACTATTATGCTATTGCAAGCAATTATCTACACATTCACATGCTACTACTAAGTATTGGTTCCAATAGTACCAACTCCATCATATGAGGGTGGTCATTTTAGAAAGCACAATCATATCTTTCCAAGAACAACTTGGAGAGTTTCAAAAGGATATGGAAGCAAAGGAATACATGCAAAGTCAAATGTCAATCTCCAGTAGCTCAAAGAGAATCCACTTGGTATGAGATATAGGAAAAGAGTATTATCATCCTTTGAAGCTCTTGCAGTTGGTGGTGGAGCATGCAAATGACATATTTATGCAACTTGGTGAGTGTTTGTTTTTCTTCTATTTGTTTTAATAAAAGTTTGAAAATGTATATTTCATTGTGTAGTTCATTTATTCAAGGCATAAGTGCTTCATCAATAATAGAAGAATGGTTCAAGTTTATGAATAGTTGTATAAGCAGTAAAAGAATCACCTTTGTTATAGACACACCCACAGGAAAGTGCATTAGAGTTGCTATTCAATCTTAGTTATTAGAGAAGTTAAAAGACATTATCAAAGAGCAAGATGTGTAGGAAATATGCGATGAAGCGAGCATCACTAGAAATGGATATATTGTAATGTTCTTTTGGAGTCAATGTCCAGTTGGTTCAACGACAAGCATAAGGAGTCTTTTGTGGAGCTCATTTTACAACAAAGTGGGTGGGTGTCTTGGCTAAGGTAGGCGCCTATGGCTCAGTTCCTTCTGGGTCATGCAGCGCGGCAAAGTTTTTTCACAAATCAAATCCATAGCGGCATCGATTTCACAGTGATGGCTTTTTGGAGATCGTATGATTTTTAAGTTTTTTCTTTTGGAAGAAAAAACTTTGTTATAAGCAATATAGTTGTATAAGCAGTAAAAGAATCACCTATGTTATAGACACACCCACAGGAAAGTGCATTAGAGTTGCGATTCAATCTTAGTTATTAGAGAAGTTAAAAGACATTATCAAAGAGCAAGATGTGTAGGCAATATGCGATGAAGCGAGCATCACTAGAAATGGATATATTGTAATGTTCTTTTGGAGTCAATGTCCAGTTGGTTCAACGACAACATAAGGAGTCTTTTGTGGAGCTCATTTTACAACAAAGTGGGTGGGTGTCTTGGCTAAGGTAGGCGCCTATGGCTCAGTTCCTTCTGGGTCATGCAGCGCGGCAAAGTTTTTTCACAAATCAAATCCATAGCGGCATCGATTTCACAGTGATGGCTTTTTGGAGATCGTATGATTTTTAAGTTTTTTCTTTTGGAAGATACATCATGGACACATCTTGAAGGCTATATAAGAGATAGAAGGGTCATTGTTCATCATGACTCAAGGTGATCAAGGAGGTGCTCAAACATCAAGGAGAATCTGCACTTGAAGGACAAGAAGGTCCTCTACTTGAAGGAAGTGTTCCCATACACTTGGAGGAGTTGTGATCTACATATGGAGACATTTGGAGGATTTTGTGTGAGCTTACCATCAACATCTTGCTGAGTCAGTGTGAGTAACAAGTCTATTTCTGTTCCTACTTGTTAGTTCACTAGTTTTTTATTTAGATAGTCAGAATTTGGGTTTGTTGTAAAAGAGTTCTAAACTGTTCATATTCTCCATATTCTCTCACACACACTCTTCATACCTCTTAGGCACACAATATCTTATATCTAGTTCCTATTTCTGCGTAGATTCAGATATTGTCAATTTGTTTGATTTAGATGTTTTTGGTGTTGGAGAAGTGAACCTAAAGTCAAGAGTGTGGAAATTCCACAATTTCCAATGTTCTTTATGTTCTAGACATGAAGAAGAATTTACTCTCTATCTGTACTTTCTTGTTAGATGGTTATAAAGTTGTTTTTAAGAAGGATTCATGTTAGATCCTCTCACCTAATGAGGAGCATTGTCTATTTCAAGGTGAAAACAGAAGTGGCATGTTTGTATTATCCAAAATTAGTCATGCTAATGTTGCAAGGTCTACAACACCTAAGGAAAACATGAAGATATGGCATGCTAGATTTTTTCATATGAGTTACACAACTCTCAAGCATATCAAAGATCAAGGTATGGTGGAGAGTTTTCCTAGTTTTGCTTTACTGGGTGATGCAAAATCATGTGGAGGATGTCTTGAAGGAAAGATTCACAAACTTCTTTTCAAAAAGCATGGATACATCTTGGCCACAAGGAAGTTTCATATCATACATTGAGATGCAAATGGTCCGATGAGAACATATTCCATTCAAGGTTACATGTACTTTGTTATGCTCCTTGATGATTTCTCTTCAATATATTTGTGGATTTATGGTCATAAAGTTAAGTCAGAGGTTTTTTCTACTTTCAAGAAGTTCTTAGCTATGGTTGAAAATGAAAGCCAAAGATCCACATTTTGTGAAATGATAGAGGAGGAGAGTACATGTCTAAAGACTTTGAGTTTTTTCTTGAAGATAAAGGTATTTCTCATCAAATCACTATTGCTTACATGCCAAAACAAAATGGTGTTGCATAGAGAAAGAATAGGATACTTGTAGAGATGATGCATAGTATGATGTTGTAGCCCAAGCATGAGCACCACCTCCTTTACTTGTCAATCCGTGGAGATGTGAGGAGGATATGAAGATCATGAGCAATTGTGGCAAGAAAATGTGAATGACAAGCACATACATGCACACACAAACACACATACACCAAGGCAAGATAACAAAGATAGGAACAATGGAAGCTTTTATTCTCAATAACTCAATTACACTCCTCAAGAAGCTCTCTCTCTAACTTTCTAACCTTAAAAATGTTAACCTCAGTTAACCAACCTAAAAAATGAGCTCTCTAGCTCTTTTTATAGTTTTTTGACTAGCTTTGGCCCTGTCTAGATCTAATGTCCGGTCTAGATAAAAATTAGGTTCTAGGGCTTATTTGAGGGATCAAATAGAGTCTAAAGATCATGAAAACTAGAATGTAGATACTTCTAATACTCCTCAAGCTCAAGGACTCCTTGTCTTGAACAAAATGGAGTTGCAAAAATATGACATGGTATTTACAAATTGGGAATGGGCACATAAATTGTCCACATATACTTCTAAGCTCTTTGGAAAGAACTCTTTGAAGACATGACATATGAGCCTTTGGAATGTTGTAGGTGCATTGGTGAGCCCAAATCGCACATAAAATGCAAAGATTCCCCACTCTATGGTGAAGGCCATTTTGTGTTGATCTTCTGGGGCAACGGCTACTTGGTTGTAACCTGAAAATCCATCAAGGAAGCTATAAACTTCCTTGCTCGCAACAAGCTCCAATAAATGTTGAGTGATTGGAAGCAGATAGCTATCTCTGATCGTAGAGGGATTAACCTTTTTAAGGTTAATACACACTTGCAAATTTCCATTCTTCTTAGGCACCACTATGATGGGGGACACCCATTCAGTATGCTCAATATCATAGATAAATTCAGCTTCAATCAGTCTTTCAGTTTCTTCTTTTATTTTGGTTGTATAAGTGTCATTATATGTGTAGGGCTTCTGTTTGGTGGGCTTGGTGTTAGCCATCATGGGGACCATATGAGAGCATATTTCCGGATCTAATCCCTAGATGTCTCTATAGGTCCATGCAAGCACATATGTATATTCCCTAAATAAAGTTACTACAATTTTCTTTTGTTTTTTCTTTATTATCATATGCTTCTCTTGTGATGGCCTCTCTCTTAGGTGTTTGTACCAAAATTTTCTGGTCTTCAACTTCATATTTCTTGAAATTCTCTGGTACTTCAAACGATGATTCCTTCTCTGATTGTTTCACCGCTTATCTTTTCATTTTCTTTTTACTACCTTCACTTTCCTCCCTTGAATTTATTGTTTTAATGCTTTTGAGAGGTTCTTCATCTTTTTGGGTAAATACTCCTACATTTTCTAGATAGTGCTCTTTCGAGTCAAAGCAACTATCCATCATAATGGACTCTAGATCATCCTCATCGTCTTCATCTATGACCTCATTAAAGTCACACTCTTCTAGCAAGGGTTCACACATGAACTAATAGATATCAAAACCCTCCTCATCACAATGAGGCATCCACCATTCTTCATTGATAGCGATGTCCATGGTGGCTATGATTCCTGCCCAGCCATGAGGCTCAAATTCCTCATCTTGAAAAATCATTAATGTGTAGGTTGGGTCTCTAACCGGTCTAGATCCTTGAGAAATTCATTCTTTTCTCGCTTTTAGGCGTCTTTCCTCTTCCTCTGTGAGCTTGCATATCCACAAGTGAGTATTTTCATGCATCTAGGATGGATCAGAAGAACTTACAGAATGCATAGAGATTGAATCCTCTTGTGCCTTTTGGATAGGATTCCACTCTAGGGGTGGTACATCTCTAAAGGTATAATCCTTCATATTGACTTTGGTTGTGACCCCTAAGTGTTGCAAGTACAAGGAGTTGGTTCCCCAACCTTGTACTATTTGTTGTTGTTGTTGTTGTTGTTGTAGGAAGGGTCTTCCTAGGATCATTTTGTAGACATTATTTTTGCCAAAGTCACATATAACAAAGGTGTGTTCAAACCCTACACCACATGGTTAGAGTTATCCCTTCTAGCAATCCTTGAGGTCGTTCAATATGGCTATCACCCATTTGAAGCTTCATTCTAGTTGGTCTTAACATGGGTTTGCCCCGTTGGTTCCACAAGGAGGTGGTTGCAATCGCAACACCAACACCTGAATCTAAGATAGCTTTGGTTGTGTAACCTTGGTAGGTGATTGGAAGATAAGTATTACCTTCTGCACCTTTACTCATGTCTCCTATTTTGTCTAGAGGTATCTCTGGGACTTTTTGCTTAGAGACTAATTTTGACATATTGGAACCAAGTTCTAGAACCTAATTCACCACATGTCTCCGCAACTCAGGTTTTACTTTGAGTAGCTCTTCTAAGGTGAGGTGACATTGCACCATAGTGTTCTTCATGAATTCAATGTTTCTTGGAACCACTGAGACTTCATTTCTTATCAGTATTGTGGGCTTTATGATCTAAAGAGATTCAAATTCACATGGGCCTGTGAATTGTGGCAACTCTTGTAAAGAATTAGATTCAAAATCTAATCTCTCGTCTTCTTGTTTCATTGCTTGGTCTTTGTAAATAGATGGAATGTCTTAGGGAAATTGATAATGAAGATCATCAATTTTAGGAATAGGAGGGGGATTACCCTTCTCCTTGGCCTATTTCTCTTCTTGTATTTCCTGCAAGAACTCTTAAGAGTACTGTTGAACTGAAAGAGGTGTTCCAACATCCATGGAATTGGGAACATAACCTTTCATTGGTGGTGAGTTTTCTCTTTCAACAATTGGTTGAGCCTGTGGAGGTAAAGAAACATGTGGATCATTTATCAACTGCTTAGTCTTTCTAGTAAGCCCTCAAAATGCAAACCTAGTTTGATAGAATTTATTTGATTGAACAATTGATTGACAAGCCATCTGGGGTTGGATCTACGAGAACATATCCAGGTTGTGGTCTATTCACAATGAGTGGTGGGGTGGGATGAAGTGGAGTGGATGGATTTTTGGCATGGGAGGGGCTTTGAGATGCAATGTCTGCAATTTTTATTTTTGCGTCTCTTAGGTTTTCTTCTAGTTCAGATAACTTTCTAGCCCACCTGTGACTGGCCTTCTCCCTGATATCCTTCCATGTTCTTGTTTTCCTCTCACTAGGTTCTCTTGATTTTGACTCTGATTGTTCATCTAGTTTAGCGTATTGTAAGGCTTGTGCCCTAGTGAATGTCTATATAGGAGCCACGTTAATGCTACTTGAATTTGAATCCACCACTAAGCCTAACACATTAATTGGTGTAACCTTCGGCTCACTAGAGGGGCTCCTTGGACAATCTCTCAAGAGATGTTCTTTACCGCAATCGAGACAAAAGCCTTGTATTGTGATGGTTTTTCCTTGTCCTGGAGTCGATGGGTGGAGAAATTCACGAATGAAATGGTCACCCTAACATCTAAAACATGGTCCTCTAGGGGCTTTGGGTCTCATTTGTCTCAATTTGCACGTAGGGTTAGGATTCGTATACATGACATTGGAGTATTTTGGCTCCCAATTCGGTTCCATAGGTAGTGCCTCATATTGATCTGGATAAGTCTCACTATGCTCATGTGACTCTGTGTAATAAGCTTGTGGACTATCTTCTTGGGTGTAGTTAGAACTTTGAGCATGAGGGTCATTTTCTGAGACCAAAGGGGTCATCGAAACCAATGCTTTATTAGGGTTCTCCTCTGCCAATACATACTTAACAAGGATCACATTGGGAGGAGGTGGCAACTGGTTTCCTAGGACCGATTGTGGCCTATATGGTGCCTGATATTATTGTTGGTACTAAGGTTGATATTGTTGTTGTGGCCTATAATACAACTGTTGGTATTGGTTATGATACCTACCCTATTGGTAAGGTTGTTGATAAGTTTATCTGATAACCTGTCTATTGTATGGACAATCTTGAGTTGCATGGTTTGTGTATTTTCTCTCAATAGTGCAATATGGAGCATTCAATTCTCTCATGTTTTGGTTTTGCAATGGGCATATGTTAGCCATGTGGTCACCTCCACAAGTATAACATCACTTCAATGAGGTAACCCTTGGTGTTTGTCTATTTTGAAATCCTAGCTTCTTGGCAACCTACTCAGCTAGCTCATCTATCACAGTAGAGGGTCTATGTCAATAAACATTCTTAAGCATTGATCTAGTGTGATTGGCTCCTTGAGATATACATATGATCTAAGTTTTCTTCTTAGAAGTCCATCTAAAAATAGGGAAACTTGTTTTTCTTGTGTAGGTAATTCAGGTATGGGACATCTTTCCACATATTTTTTAGATATCCGTCCGACTACCCGAACTGTTTCTTGGGGTGTCTACTTGAAGTTGTGGATCAAGGATGATGTGTTATGTCTGATGCCACTCTTGGAAAATTCTACGATGAATGCTTCTAGCAATTGACCTATATCTCGATAATTGCAATTGTTTAGGGGCTGAAACCAAGATAAAGCAGTACCCTTGAGGGTCAAACCAAATGCCTCGAACTAGATGAAAGTCCTCAACCTGTTCAACTCTTAACACCTGTTTGAACTCGACCACATGATCATAATGATCTCCTAACCCATCAAAGTAGTTTTTCATTTTCTTGACCACTTGAGAGGGTCTAAAGGTTCTTGGGTACTCTCGGGGTCTAGGCAATGGAAAATCATGTTCATCTCTTTGATGCTTATCTGCTCTATGTCTTTCAAGTCCTAATCTATCTCTGCCAAAAGTTTTCTTACCTCAGGTCTCTCTCTATCTCTTTCCCTTTGGGTTTCATGAGCCTGGGATGATCGTACACCTTGGAGGCCATGCGTGACATTAGATCATGGTGGAGGAAAAATCAATTCACCCTTCCAAGTGTATGCATGCCTGATACCAAGAACATTCTCTTTGACGTGTTATCTAGGTAGACAATTTTGTCAGGTATCTCAAGATCTTTGAACTCGTAGATGGTGACTCTACCTAATTTGCTAAGTTGATTTGGCTTGAATCTCCAAAAAGCTCCCTCAATTTCTCTATTCAAGAATATTTCTATGCTCTTGTTGTCTTGGGGAACCCACTCTAGGGTAATCACTTTAGTCAAGACAGATTTTCCTCAAGGAGTCTTGGGTTCTCATCCTAGGTCTCCTTGCTCTAGGTCTCCTATATCATTTTGAAGCACCTCTGTTGCCTTTGCCTCTTCCTCCTTTGCCTACATAGAAGAGTTGGTCTTGGCTGCCCTTTGACTTGTTGCCTCCATGGTTGAGCTCCTCAGTCACCATAAGAGAAGAAAGTTGCTCAAAATCTGGTAATGAATCCCTTACATACACAAAGGTTGTGAATGCCTTCCATTTATCGTCTTCTCTAAGCCCATTAAGTGTGTGGGCAACTAGGTCATCATCATCTACAACACATCCTATTGAACCAAGTGCATCCGAGATCTCTTTTACCTTGAGTATGAAGTCATTAATGCTTTGATTTGATGACTTCCTAAGATGGTTGAGCTCATTCTTGAGCTGAATTTTTCTAACCTTATGTAGAGGTAGAGTACAAACTTTCTAAACACTCCCAAACCTTCTTAGATGTATCTAGGTCTTGGATATGACCTATCATGGAGTTGCTTATGTGTTGACAAAGAATGAAGATCACTCTCATGTCCCTTTCTTCCCATTCTCTAATGGCTCTCCTTTGATTCTCAGTAGGTGTATGTGGATCTATGTATGGCTTCACCTCAGTACCACTAACCAACCCCCAAAGACCCTTTCCCATGAGGAAGTTAGAGATTCTAAACTTCCAAGGTTGGTAATTGCTCTTTTCAAGCTTCTCAATCTGAGTATTATAGTCTCCCATTGTGTATGAGACTATATGTGGCTCCTAATCCCTCCTTGGATTGTGATAGATGTGAGAAAGAATGATATTTACCTTCCCACAAGAGTCTCCACTTGTCGTGAACTTTCGACGATGATAGAAGCTCCCCATTGCTTCAAATCCTTCTTCAAATCTTGTTGGTCTTTGCTTCAATCCTTTGCTTTCAAGCAACTTCAAGGCCTCGTCTTGATGTCTTCAATGCTCAATGATGAGCTCTGACACCACTGATGAAGTATATCCACTCCTCGTTGCAACAGAAGAATGATAGGCCCTTCCTAGGACCAAACAGTTCACTACCACAATCCACCAAAAGTTGAATTGCTCTCTGGCCCTGAGGACTGAACTTATGAAATTTTTTACAGTAACAATAGACTCTCTAAGATTTCCAACAAGCCATAGATCACTCAATTTGGATAATGTGACCTATGTCAATCTCCTTGTACAAGACATACCAAAATCTGCTCAAACAGATAGCTATCACTTATGTGTACCTCTTCACACACATATGTTGGGGAATATGCAGAGATAGACTAGAGAGATTTCAAGCTCAATATACAAAAGAATAAGGAACACTTGATACTAAAATTACATTCAAAAGAAAGCTTACAACAAGAGCTTTAAGATGAGCTATGTTGCGCATGAAACAGACAACTACACAAAGAGATATAGGCGATACAAAATCTCAGCCAAAGTGAGAAATTCAGCAAGGAGGAGGCTAGCTTAGCTAGGGGCTAGCTTAGAACTGCAGTATACACTCCCAATGAGAGCCTAAAGGTGCACAAATGAAGCTTGAGGAGGCCACGAACTTCTTCCAAGATATTGCTTATATAATGCTCTAAAAGTTGGTGTAGAATTTGAATTCAAATTATGCCTCCAAAATTCCCCACTTTTATCAATCAAGGTAGATGGAATCATGAGCTAAAAAAGTCATGGAAAAGTGGTTGTAGACTTTACCAAAAATGAAATGATGTGGCACTTGAGTTAAGCCTTGGTTCACACACATTTGAGCTTGTACATTTCTAACAGAACTAAAGTAAAGTTGAGAGGTTATAGAATGTTGGTTGGTAAGATGACATTGGATCACGAGGATATGGTCAACCATGAGTCCAAAGATCAATACTCTTTTCTCCAGCTGCATGACATTCATTTCGAGATTCGACATCATTGTTGCACTGTGTATTTGGAGCAAACTCTCTAGGCACATGAACATGGATACTTGTTTATGTAGGAGCATGAGGACATCCTAGTGTGAGGTTTGTAATAGATGTCAACACCATCTTTGCCAATGACACAAGCATATAAAAAAGAAAGTGGAAAACCAGTTGGAAGGGACCCTAAAGCATGTGTTTTGAAAAGAAAATATGTTTTCTTGTATGTGGTTGCGTCAAAGTGTGTTTTTCCATTGTGTATGGCTGGAAATGATAAAATATGAAAAAAATCATTTTTTGGGGAAGCATATTTATGGATTTGGTGATGTGGCACTTACTTTTGGAGGGAGTAAAAAAATCCTATTTTTTCTAAAAGAAACTTTAAAAAATGAGTAAAAAAAGTGATGTTTGACATATATATTAAAAAATGGGCCCTTTTAAGTAAATATATACTAAAAATGAGACTTAAAAAGTAAATATTTTTTTCATTCACATACATGTACGAGTTTGATGATGTGGAAACTAGATTCTCTTTCTCTTTCTAGAAGAAGAAAGAGAGGAGCCTAGCAAGGCCTAAAAACAAGCTTACTCCAGCCTACTAAAAAGTGTCATATTAAATGCACTTTGTCCCCTTAAACAAGAATATAATTAGTCTTAATACTTAAAAATTAGGGATCCTTACAAGGCTTATGCAAGGGTCATTCTTTTCCCTAATGATATTGACAAAATATTATGTGATTATAGGTGACGTCTACCATCAACTATTAATTAGGGAAAATAGATATGAAGAAATTATATGAAAACTTTTTCAAGTCAAAACTTAGGATCGTCTACATCAAAATAGATTTTATGAATAATATTGAATGAGAATTTGAAGATTACAAAAGCTACAAAAACAAAATAAAAAAGGCTTTTGTGCCCGACTGGTATTACGATTGCTATATTGACAACACATATAGCCCCATATTTTGCAAGTAAATTTCATAAATCATTGGTGATGGATATACCTATGCCCCGCATTTTAGTTCATTTTGCATCCGTGTAAAAAAAAAAGTGCAAGGGTTGTGTACCATCTTCATAGTTACCCTCCCTCCTCAAAATTATCTCGGTACAAGTAGTTTCGGTTTGAGGTCCATCAATGGTTGAAGGAGTGCAAAGAGGTGGTGATTGTAGAATGTCATATCATTCCTTTGATGAAAACTTTGATCAAGAGCATACTTGAAACCAAGGCACTTCGTTCTCTAGTCTAAAGAATGAAATTTGATATGAATTGGGAAATAATCCAATAGTTCAATGCCTTTATATATTTCTAGCCAATGTTATCATACTTTGAGGCTAGACATGGGATTCACAACATTTATCTAAGTTCAATATAGAAACCATAGCCTTAATAAGGCTTGGGACCCTAGCCATATTGGACCATGAGAAAGTGTGTGTTTGAGTGAGTTGTCCAAGTCTAATGGAGCTTGGTTAGATCTCATTGATTTTGTTCAACCCATGGATTATCTTCCATTGATTACCGATCCACCGATTAGCAAGGTTTTCACCATGTTAAAAGCTCTCCATGAGCATGGATGGGATGGTGAGGGTTTCAATGGGCATATACTAACGACATAGTGATTGGAAGAGCTCCCCAAAGTTAATAGCTATTCAATAAATGGCATTGTTTATGATGGTAATCCATGACTTTATAGATAAATAACAAATGCATTCTAATGGGTATACCCCTCCTCCACATGATTGTGAATGAATACCCCAAGTTATGGGATTTATTGAAAACCTTGAGGTCTTGCAAAAAGATAAGATAAAATCTAACTTTTGATTGATCTTTTTTGTTCTCTGTACAAAATTCCATCTAAGATGTACTTTGAAATTTAAAAGAAGAGACACACACCAAGGAAATGTCAAAGATAGTGACAAACCGTTTCTAGAAACATCTTAGAAAATTGTATTCAATTCATAGGTGAATCATACAAAAAATGTGAACATTTGGAATTACTATCATAAAAACTAAGTCAATATACCCAAAAGAAAGACACATGATATTATTATTATTATTATTATTATTATTATTATTATGACGTTTCGTTTGTGAAGCTTCTCATATATACATAATTGACAATTGGTGATTCAAGGGATGCCGCATATTTATTTAAGAAAAAAAAATAAAAAAATATATATATATATATATAAAGGAAGTTCGGTCAAGGCCTATTCTCCTTGCTTGAATTTACAATCGGTGATTCAAAGGATGCCGCATATTTATTTAAGAACATCCATAGCTATTTGATGCCCATGTTGGACATCATATTTTAGCAATTCGTCGAATCGTATTGATGGCAAACCAGTGTGCTTGATTGGAATCTGGCAATGGGTTTGAATTGTGCAAACGTGCTTCAGTCATCTGCGTGCAGCAATCTGTGTGCAATATGCTCGGTGTTAAGCCCTGTAGTCTTTCACGAGCTCAAAAAGACAGCGCACACGTTCTCGAGCCTCAGGCCATCACTTTGCGACCACCTAATGAAGTCAATGGATGCCGAGTAGGGAAGAAGAAGGAAAACTAGGAGGCCGGAAAGGAGTTTGCGATGTTTGCCCGCAGAGAGAGAGAGAGAGAGAGAGAGAGAGAGAGAGAGAGAGAGAGTGAATTCAGGATTTTACCATCGGAATATTCCATCAAGGGCGACACTTGCATAATATAGACCCTGAACGTGTGTGTCGGTACATTCTGGTTATGCGCAATTTCATCTGTGTCCCATTTCCATAACAGTTTTAGCTCGATACAAAACCACGAGAATGTGGTTGCTCCACTGATACCGCCGTGGAAAAAACACTCTACAGGAAGCCCTTGCGCGACATCTCCTGCAGCAATGCGTTTCCATGGCGTTCACAAGAAGAAGGCCAACTAGACGTGTATGAATCCGCGGACGATTCTGAAGAGCTTTGTTCGAAAGAAGATAAGCCATCCGGACCTCAACATATTAGTTTTCTTGTCCAGTCGTCGCCTGCATTGTCCAAGCCACAGGAGCCTCGTTTTATACCTGGGAAACCGGTACCTCTGAAAATGCCGGGACAAATCCTCACTTCGTCTGTTCTTGGCCGCGTGACTCAAAATATCAATGATATCTACAGTATGGGTGCAATGATCGGACAAGGCGAGTTTGGTACTACCTTTCTCTGCATCGAAAAATCCACAAGCAAGAAGTACGCCTGTAAATCAATCTCCAAGCGGAAGCTCCTCTGTGAGGAGGATATTATTGATGTAAGGCGTGAGATTCAAATCATGCATCACTTATCAGGTCACCCTAATGTCGTTGATATCAAAGGAGCCTACGAAGATGCTGCAAACGTCCACATGGTGATGGAGCTTTGTTCCGGAGGGGAACTTTTTGATCACATCCTACAGAGAGGCCATTACAGTGAGAGGAAAGCAGCTCAGTTGATGAGAACCATAGTGCAGGTTGTGGAAGCTTGCCATTCGTTGGGTGTGATGCATCGGGATCTGAAACCTGAGAACTTTCTTTTCTTAGATACAAACGAGGATTCAGCTTTGAAAACCATAGATTTTGGATTGTCAGTCTTCTTTAAGCCTGGTATATTGTTTCTGAAGTTTCTTTACGGTTATAAAGTATTTTAGGAGGCCTTTATGCTTTTTATTGAAATCCAATCTGTACATCTTCCAATTCACCCATGGGCTATATCAGCTTTTGAGTTTCATTCTTCAGGTGAAACATTCCGAGAGGTTGTTGGAAGTCCATACTATGTTGCACCTGAGGTCTTGTCTAAGCAATACGGTCCAGCAGCAGATGTTTGGAGTGCAGGAGTTATTCTCTACGTATTACTCAGCGGAGTACCTCCATTTTGGGCAGGTTGGTTGAAACGATATTCTCTGTATCTCTGTATTAAAAAGTGCTTGCCATAGTTGATCTTTGGACTTAACGTCAAAGGGCTTTTTTATGTTGATTTTCACCTTCTGACGAACCGTTGCCCTCCAGTTATTATCTTGATTATCGGTTCTTGCATAATTTCTCATTGGTCTGATCTAGAGGCCGCAATGCATTTGGCAATTTATGATTGAAATTGCATGTTAAAGGGTTTTTCTTTTGTTGTTTTTCCCATTCGAACGAGCTTTTGCCCATCCAATCATTATCTTGATTTACTGGAAAAAAGAAAAAAAAGAGATTTCTTATTGTTCCGATCTAAAGGCAGCAATGCATGTGACAGTAAGCATTGTACGTAGAGCCTTTCGACGAATCAGGTAGCCTCTTCTTCTATATTTTTGATAGTAAGGGCAAGGCTGTAAAAATTATATGCAGCCAGATAGCTATGGCATATATTTAATCATTTTGCTCCTGCAAATCCTGGGGTCTATATCAATTTCAGTTTTTCACCATATATGGTAACGTAAATCAGATTTAGATTAACTTGCTATTAAAGCATATTAGAATTCCTATGCCAACCACACATTTTTGTGGTATGGTCCTGCAATGAGTGAACTATGCCTATCTACAGTTTTCTGTGACACGTGCACGCATGCTCACACGCATGCAGACGCCCCCCAAGCCCCCCCCCCCCCCCCCCCCCCCCCAGCCCCCCCAAAACACACACACACACACACACACACACACACACACACACACACACACACACACACACACACACACACACACACACAAACACACATAGAGGCTTTTCTTCACGCCTCTTATTTTGGGTTACTCTCTGATTCTCAGAAGATTCATATTATTTTGTATCGGCAGAAACAGAAAAGCAAATCTTTGAACAGGTTCTTAAAGGGGATCTAGATTTTGAGTCTGATCCTTGGCCTAGTATTTCTGATAGTGCCAAAGACCTGATTAGGAAGATGCTTGTAAGAAATCCAGAAAATCGTCTTACAGCTCATCAAGTTCTATGTACGTAATTTTTTTCCTTATTTGCCACAGTAAAAGCAGACAATTTAAGTTTCCCTGCATGAAGATTTGTCACTTTCTCAACAGGCCATGCTTGGATCAATGAGGATGGTGTGGCGTCAGACAAACCTATTGATTCAGCTGTCTTATCAAGGATGAGGCAGTTCACTGCAATGAACAAGTTGGAGAAGTTAGCTGTTAGAGTAAGTGTTTGCATACTTGATATAATATTGTGCTGTGATCAAACAATTGTGGATTTATCCTGTTCACCATATTAGTGATTTTTTCAGTCTGGAAAAAATTGCAGGTTATTGCTGACAGGCTCTATGATGAAGAAATAGCTGGTGTGAAGGAGATGTTTAAAATGATCGATGACGATAACAATGGCACAATCACATTTGATGAGCTTAAAGCTGGGCTAAGAAGACTTGGCTGTCGTCTGATGGATACAGAAATTTATGCTCTATTGGAGGCGGTAAGTGATCATCAACATATAGAACTTAGATACATACATACACCTGAGCATAAACAGATGATTGCATATGATGTTTTTGGTGTTATCCAGGCTGATGTTGACAATAGTGGCACTTTAGATTATGGAGAGTTCATTGCGGCTACTCTTAATTTTCATAAAGTAGAACGGGAAGAGAACTTGTCTGCTGCCTTCTGTTTCTTTGATAGGGATAATAGTGGGTATATAACAGTAGATGAGATCCAGCAAGCTTGTCTAGAATACCATGTATGTGACATGCAGACCGAAGAAATCATCAAGGAGGCAGATCAGGACAATGTAAGCTCTTGATCCGTTTACAAGAATCCTTTCGCCCACTGCATTGCTTGCCTGTTCAAATTTTTTAAACTAAATTGCTGTTGCAGGATGGTAGGATTGACTACAATGAATTCGTGGCCATGATGAGGAAAGATAATAGAGGCTTCAGAGTAGACAGCATGCTTATGAAAACAAGTTCAGGCTTAAAGAGTGGAGCTTTGTCAAAGGATCTTTCTGTGATGGTTGGCTGATACATGTACACGCAGCAAGTTTATGCATGTGAAGCTGGAGGTTAGGAATGATGACATGCACGTGGACCATTAGTACATGTGAAAACCAATCTCTGCTGTGAGGAAGTCTGTTGAAGTTGGCGATTTATACCACCGTCCATTAAAAACAAAAAGACAGAAGAAGAGAGAGAGAGAGACATAGAAAAAACAAGAAAGGAGAGAAGATACTGTGTATGTGTTTGTAGGGGGGGTAAATGATAGTTGAGGTTATGGGAGCTTCAAAGTAAATCATGGATGGATTTTGTACGAGTATTTTTGGTGCTTCAGAGAGTTATCACCTTTCATGAATCAATCCTTTCACAGTTTTACAGGGAATGTAAGCAGTTAACTCCTTAATTAAAAGGTCTCTGCATGTTGCAACGAGACCTAAAGAGCTCAATGCTAGTAAGTTATCGTTTTTCTCTTTTTCATTTCGTGTTAATTGGAGGGAGAGCTTCTACATTAAGCCTCGGCTGTCATGCTTTTGATTTTGATGACCTATTCAGGTTCGCAATCAGATCTCTGCTATTTGATTTCTGTAAAAGATGATCTGGGAGAAATGGAATCTTCCTGCAGATCACCAGTGGAGCTAAGGTGAATGAGGTGAATCGCATGTCATATATGGGTGAAGGGTTTAAATTCTCTAATTTTTTTAAATACAGATACATTAGGAGCAACCTGTGCTTCTCGAACCTTCAAGCATGCCTATACTCTATGTAGAGAGGGCAAAATTATCATTTGTATTGTTTGAATGCATACGTCAGAAAACCAACCGTGCATCATGTAAAAACGCATGATTTCTCAGAATGCATTCTAATGGCATTATAGCTCACTAATCAGAGAACTCAATTGTTCACATTGGAAGTCTCCGGAGGTGGAGTTGGGTTTCTGCATGAAATGAGATGAGTTAGGCCAGGTTCAGAGGAACCTGCTGGAAAAAAGCATCACTTTTTACACTTCATCCAGCTATTAAGGTGCTACCTCTCGACTGCATTCACAAGGGCCGCTCATTCTCAAGAAATATCCTTTCATGGACTTACCTAAGAGATCTTGTTTCCAAGGACTATCCTTTTGGAGTGTCCAGATCTTTCTAAGTTGTTTCCATATCTCTGCATCCTTTGGACAAGTCCCTTATGCATGTTTTGCAGCACGGAGGAACAAATCCCAATTTATTGGCTCGTTCGTTTATCCAAATCCCCCTGTGAACATGGACCCTCTCAAGCAAGGGATGCTACAGGTTTTGAACTTTGAGTTTCCACGGAAAATGCTTCGGCTTTGTATGGCTCGTTCAGAGTTGAAACCTTGCTTTTGGTTTTTTGCCCTGCTGTCTGTTCTTCTTTACTTCAGGGGATGGTGATTTTGATTGATTTGATGGTGAGGCTGCAAACGAACATTTGCCATCTACAACCTTTTGGTCCTGCCATCCCATCTGAAACACCCTGCACAAAATGATTGAGTTAATGCTTCTTCTGCAAATCTTCCATCGCAGTGTCGCACTATACACATACAGCATGATTATGTGTACCTTGACGAATGGTTTATGACATTTCCGTGACCCTTTGTGAGTGGCATCACCAACACGTCCTCGTATTTGTATGGTCATTGCCCTTTCTTTTACTACATTGACCGTTGATTCGCCCCGAAGACGAACTGTTTTCCTTTCTAAAAACGTAAAAAAGAGGAAGCTAAGTAACTATGTTGAAAGTGTACATACAAGAGTTACTCAAAGAAGTTGGAAGAGATGTACTTGTAAGGAGCATACTCTACCAATTGGGATATTATTAAGAAGCATATTTACAAGACAATGACAAGTACTCTATTAATATGGTGGAAGTTCAAATGGGACCATAGGGGGCGAATTATTGAGAATCTTGAGAAAGATGTTTGGGACCACGTTAAGCTTCATCATGATGTGGTGGAAGTCAAAGATAAGCATGTATTCTCTTGGTCGAACCTCTAGTTGGGTGTTCATTTGCAAAAAGCTAGACTTGATAGAAGCTATATTACACATATATCATTGATAAGCTAGTCCCATTCTTCTCTCAATATGTGGACTTAGTTCCATCAGATTATTATCCAATGGTTCTCACCTTCATACCACAAATAAGACATAGGAAAGCTCCTTGGTTTCATGCTGATCCTTGAACCCTCTTCCTCCCTTCGGTTCAAGAGATAATCTCCTTGATATGGATCGAGGCCTTTAGCACCCACACCTCTCTGACCAAGTGTTGAAAGTTGGTTGTCAAGCAGACTCAATATCTACTTAGCAAGGCTCATAAGGAAATTCAAAGCATTGAACATGTGGGAAGGGAAAATATTTATCATTGGATTTGACATCTCAAGGTTGAAATGAATATAGGAAATTCCCACCTGTAGCTCGAGCTCCAAAACGTTAAAAGTAAGGTTAGAACTGAAGAGAAAATTCAAAGAAAGAAGTTGCATATTTAGTTTAAATATTGGTGGGCATGGAAACCAAATAAATCGACCAATGAAATGTGTAAACTCTTAAACAAGTAGGAGCACAAGGACGAGATCCTGTATATGATTAAAAATGTGTGTGGAGGGGAGGGGGGGAGGGAGGGGTGGAATACACTATTGATGAAGAGGATATTGAACTAATTGCCCACCACTTCACTCAACTCCTAGGGGTATCCGAGCTCCACTCTCTTCTCAAAGGTGTGATTACATGGCCACCATCTCTAGAGTTAGAACCAAAAGAATTCCACAAAATATGGTGCATCTTCTTGATTCCCCCATCACTGACATATAGATTGAAGAAGCTATGGATTCTCTACCCAATGGTGAAAGCCCCGGTCTTAACAATCTCACCAATGATCCACTCTTCTCATTTCAACAGTTCTCATTCTTGCTTAAATTTTTAGTATTAGCTTGCTACTCACATTTTTAAATAACTAATGTTGAAACCCATGTTGATAGATTTCATACTCTAAACTAGCTTAAGTACACATATACATATATATGTTATGTATGTATTAGGTAAGAAAGATTCTTTTCAACTTAAAGTGAAAGAGAAAATTGATGTTTCTACTTTTGTTGCATATACTAGCGAATGCATGCAAGGATTATTTAATGACTATGAATAAGAGATTCGAAACCTCCAAGGTAGAAGATGAAGAAACAAAAGATTCCAAATGTAATGCTGATGACAATGAGAATACAAAAATATATTCTTTCAGGTATTAGTTATATACTCGTATTCTTCTAATAAATTATTTATTGTTATAGGTTCGTATATAACCAATATGTGGGTCTATGGACAACCAATCAAAATTAAATTTATTGATTCTTTATGCAAAACAAAAGATTCTAGTATTGTTTCTTGTTTCAAGAAATTATCATGTGAAAGCTCAAAAGATATGAAAGATAGTGAACTTGGTTACACAGAAACCATTGTTGGCATTTATGAAATATTGTATCATATCTTCAAAGAGGTAAACAAAAATTATATTTTTCATAACACGATCTCTTATTATTTTTTAAATATACATAATAAGAAAATTTTGGTTTTATATTTTGATAGGTTACTTTGAAGGTTGATTGGTTTCAAATTGAGTACAGGGTAAAAATGCCATAATGAGAAGAGAATCATTTGGGTTTTAGGCAATTGAATCTTTTAAGATAATGTGGTCTACAAAAGAACCATATATTTTTCCCACACATATTGAATAAACATTTTTTTTACAAAATCCTGATGATCATCCTTGATGCCAAGTCATTCATGTTCAACTTGAAGGTCAACCATTGTTTGATACCCTTATTCTTGTAGACCTCAAAGAAAATCATGACGATAGTTTATCATTGAATGTTGACATATCGGTGTCAAAGAGAGAGAAATAATCATTCTACTTGATTTTGAGAATGTTATACATAATACCAACAATAATGATCTATGCCATGATTGTACATATGATGAAGAGGAAGAAATATGAGAAATCATTGCTAATCTATCCATAGAGCCAACTTTAACAATAGAAGAAATGGAATAAATCAGCAAAGACAATGAATATGAGACTATGTTAATGATTTATCATAATGATGGTGATAAAAAAAATACGTGAAAAGATCTACTTGCGGATTCAATATTCATGGAGGATTCCATGTACTCCTAAACTTAATTCTCTCACATGTGTATGTCTATGCATATACATATATAATATGTATGAATGAATGTATGTATATATGCATGTATTATTGATGTATGCATGTATGTATTATGTATGTATGTATGTATGTATGTATGTATGTATGTATGTATGTATGTATGTATGTATGTATGTATGTATGTATGTATGTATGTATGTATGTATGTATGTATGTATGTATGTACCAAAGGCTTCCTACCAACCTAGGGAGATTTTTGTGTGCTTGAATTTGGAGGGGTTGGACTCCCTCAAGATGGCTTTGAACTCCTAAGTACCTTGTTTCCTATGGCAAAAATTGTATGTTATGCACATGAATATGAGTCCATTGACGAACGATGAGATTATTCATGAGGGTAATATTATGTTTCCATAACATATACAAACGCAAAGATAACCCACTTCCATGTGGTGTGTCTTGAAAACATACTTTTTATCTCTAACTTGTGCAGCTACGAGCTTGTCTACTCACACAACATTAGGAGAAAAGTGAGCCCCATTTGGTCCTTGTAAGGATTTGGGATTAAGGCCATAATTTTTATGATTAAGGAGATACCAAAAACCACTAGTGGTATTTTTCATTAAAATAATCTTTCTCAATACTTGCCTCAGTCGGATGGGATTCGTGAAGTATGATATCTATTGGACCTTCATCACTGACGGTTAGGATGTTGATTGGATTGTCTGTCATAAACAGGTAAACTTGTCCACTTGAGTGCTTCATGGGTGAACTCTTCTTGGCAAAAAAGGGGCAAAAACTCGTGTAGTCCGAAACTTATAATGGGATGGATTCATAGCCATTAGATGATGTTACAAGCCAACGGTTAGGATGAATGAGAAACACATTTTCCATATAACGACAAAAAACAATCATGCATCCATGCGAGAGGGAAATTGCAACCATTAGATGCTTCACATATCCGATGGCTTAAATTCAGACTCCACAAAATTCTCTAAACACAATGTGAAGCATTGGATTGTAAGATCTATCCAACGGCATGTATTTGATGTCATAATTATCTTTGTGAATTTAACGAAAACCATTATATGTGCCTTACATCCAATGGTTGAGATCACACGTGACTAGTTTATTTGTGATTTAATGATAGCCTTTTGATATTTAAGTCAATCGAATATCTATGATTTACATACTCACAAGCCACGTTTCACGATGAACTAGTGGCTTCTATTCCTCAATACCATCTTTGACCACAAGAAAACAAGAGAACCCTACGCCTAATTAGTGGACTAGACTATGGCCACTGCGTCATTCTCATTGGTTGATCTTGAATACAAAACATAGATCAATTTCAAAACCCAACCTTTAATACACATAGCAGACTTGGGAGATGCAAAGAAATTAATCAATAATAATGCAGAAATATAAAGATCCTTCAAGGTCTTAAGAGATAAGAACATTACCTAAAAGAATAGAGAGGAAAAAAAAGTGAATGCCACCTTAGATAACAAAATTCTATTTGGTTGTTTGTATCTTGTATTCGTCCATGTCTGATATCAAAGCCTTCGAGTATTCGTCCATGTCTGATATCAAAGCCTTCGAGTCTAAATGAATGTTGTTCCCCTATCTTATAGATGAATTAATACCCATCTTTCTAATTGCTTCAAAAACTTTGCATCCAAGGGCACTAACTTCTAGCTTATTGTCGAACATTTTATTAAGCATTATATGGTTTCCTTTGGGCAACAATATATTCAACTCAAACTCTTGTTCTTCCTTCATTCTACATACTAAATCACTACATGCTATGAAATCTCTATTGATGAATGAATATCTACCTATATGTCTATATCTCAAATAGAATGGCTGAAATTAAATTGGCTTTGATCAATGGAGTACATTAGGATTAATAAATTTACCCTTATTAGTGACCATGAAAGGTCTTCAATATTCAAGCCTATGGATAAGTTACCCTCAAGGTCCACATAATCTTCAATATATTCATCTAGTTTAGAGAGTTGTACTCCATACTCAGCTTATAGTGGTAGTGGGGACTATTGTAGGAGGTTGGAGGACTCGTAATTTAGTGAATCGAAATTATATGACACTAGTAGCACATAGAATTAAGACGAGAAGAAAGAACAAGATCAACATAAAAATTTGAGAGAAGAGAGATGATAAGAATATGAATGAACACGTGATGAACTACATATGGAAGTCATTGTTACAACAAGCCTAGCACAAAATAGTTTGAGCACCAACCTGTAGAGTGTTCCGCTTTCACACGGACTTCCGAACAAACTTTACAGATATAATTTATACGACAGAGGACTTAATAGCCATGATATTCTTCATGCAATGGATCCTACAAGGAGCATAACAGACTGAAAAATTCTTCAAAGTGAAGGAGTTGTGAAGTGGAAGACACTAGAACACTCACGATAATGGTCTCACAATGGCAATCACATGGCTCTCAATGGCTCCTTTTGCAATCACCACTTTTGTCAATTCTTTTGTAGCTCCAATTAGCGGCTTGCCTAGGGAGTGCTCTCGTGTCACTGTTTCTCAACCAATAGATTCAATAATCATGCTACTCAATGTTAGGACTCCTTAATGATTTTAATCTTCTACAATCAGAATTCAACTTATCTATGTATATGCCTATCTCAATGTCTATCTATGCCTCTCCCACTCTACATTACTCTATCTACATGTCTCTTTGTCTCTCTACCTTTGTGTGCACCTGAATGTCTCTCTCTCTCTCTATCTCTCTATCTTTCTCTCTCTGTGCATCCCTTGCATTCTTATTCTTTTGTCTAATTATAAGGAGGAGGGAAACCTGGTCCATGGAGCATCTTCATGGCTCTACTTTCCACGTCCCATGTTGTACCATCATGATTTAAGGTGCCGCCACATGGAATTGAAATTATGCATGGGCAAGATGGCAAAGGAATATCATTTGGGATTGGCTCGCCCACCTAGGATGGCATAGCAATTGAGGAGACGATTATCGATATTGGGAAGGATGGAATGTAGTTAAGAGGATGGATTCTACCAGTTGTAGTGGGATTGTCAGGGTCACCAAAGTTTCTCGAAAGGTGTAATTGGAAGATCAGATTCTTTGGAATACTGAATCTTTGGACCATTTAAACATGGAAACATCTAAACATCAGAGAACACCAGAAGACTTCAAAATCATATGATCATTGAAAATGATAGAAGACACCGGAATCTTGTGAACACCTAAAACACTAGTTAATATGATGGTCCATTTTTTGGTCAGAAAGTCCTCCCACCTCGACCGTGTGAGCCACAGATCCATATGCATGAAGAGACACATAAGAGACACATCAGGGGTTCTACAAGAATCATATCATGTAGAATAGAGGATCTAAGATGTCCATTGGTTAATCCATCAAAGAACAAACAAATTAGTTTTTGCTTTGAGGACCTCTCATGTTTAATACATTGATCCATATACTGTTTGAACCTCCGAGTCATGATACTTGAGGATTCATGACTCAATTGTTTGAAGATATATATTAACAATGAAGAGTAAGGTTTCAACTCTCTTTAAGAAAACTCATCAATGAATTCTCATCAACTCATCCAATATTGTGAAGGAATTCAAGGATAATGGTTGCAAATAAAAGAAGGCCTTCCCAACTAATGTTAACCCAAAAGACTTATACTATGTGAATAAACTAGTAATTTTTTCATCTCTCAAGGATTTCTTGAGTTTTTTGACTTGATCATATGGATAAATTGAACCATCATATGAAAGGCTATTGTCAAAAAGTCAAGGAGGAACTTACTCAACACCAAATTTTCATAGAGAAAAGACAAGAAATAATCAAACTAGAGTGTAATATGTTTTGAATACAAATGTTTTGAATACAAACAATAGAGACCAAAGTGCACTTGTATGATAGACAACACTGAGACACTTGTGTCACTGACTTCTTCAATAACTATTGTAGGCTATTGGTTACACAATGGATAGGATAGAAAGGAGCTCTTCAGGTACAGAGAATATCATGTTGATGACTTTACACTAGAGGTTGCAAAGAAGAGATAAAAGATATAATCGAACAAAATGTAAAAAAATAGATTTTTTTACAACATCTAATACAGAGGCATGCTAGCACCGATACTCAATGTGCTAGCGCTCTGATTTCCTAGGAACTTTTGCATGAATCTTGCAAACACAAACCTAGGAGGTAGAAAATGACCACAATCAAAGGAAGAGGAAGGATGTTCTTCTGGCAAGAAGCCCATCTAATTAGTATTCAAGAGGTTAGGATATTCCTCTAGAGAAAGGGATGGTAGAAGTGTAGCTCCCAACCATACCACACACTCGTTGCCTCTGTTATCACCACTTTTATCGATCCTCCATAGTGTCACCCTCCTCGTCAATCCTTGAATTCTCAATAGTTCCTTGATGGCACACTTTTACCCTACTTGTAGATCAACATAAATTTTCCTTTGCCCTCTGTGTCCAAATTTCTCCATGATCACACTTCACTTCTTTGAATAGACTTCACCTTCTCTCTGAGCATCCTCTACTCAATGGACTCTTCACTATATAGACTTCTTTTTGTCCATAACTGCCACACTTGTCATATTTCTATCTCCCTCTACTAAAGATGCAATGCACACAACTATCTTGAAACTAATGTTTGCTAACTTTCCTATCTTCTTCTGCATTATGATGTCTTTCTAACAATCTACGCTATGCAACACACTATGACTTTGCATGTACTCTCCTCGACTCTTCCCTTGATCTTCTAGTCTCAAGTGATTCTCTGTATTCACTCTCTGATGATGATGATTATTATGCTAGCAGTGGTGTGCGACTGCTTGCATGGCACCTTATATAGCATGAAGATCCCTACTGGTTGGTGCTCTTCAAGTCTCTTGTTCCTTGCAGCCTCCATGTTGTACCATCATTATACATCTTGCTGCGGAAACACTAATCTTTCATACATGTAAGATGCAAGAATATTTGGCATGTCCTACCTGTTGGTGCATTTTTACCCAAGCCTACATGCTTAATATGCTTGATATTATCCTCATTTGTAAGTCACATGTGTAGTCATGTGAACACCTCTTGTAAAAGAGTTCATTTTTATCTCTTGTAATTGAAAAAGGAAAAAGGAAAAAGATGGCTTACCTCATCCATGATGTAAAAGCAAATTTGTGGGTCTAACTACCTAAAACCATAAATTTTTGAGCTGAGGGAATATCTCCTAACTTTGGGGATCACTTTTAGGTGGAGCCATTCGAATTCGAATTCAAAACTCCCTCCAAGCATAGCTATAAAAAGAGCAAGAAGGAAGAGGCGATTAGCAAGCCTTGTACATGACCACTTCATGTCATTTTGTAGAGATTGAAGAGCTTATTCCATAGCTCTATCATTCTACTCCCATTGTGCAAAGATTCATTGCCAATGTAGTTGTAATCATATGTGAATCTATACATTTATCATCATCTACTTCTCTGTTTTGTTCTCTGCTATACTCACTCAGAGTAGTGACTTCAGAAGGTCATATCTCGAGTTCTGTGCATTGGATAGCTCTTATTGTCTTCTTTGTGCATATAAAATTTCAAGGTCACTGGATTTACACTTTTGGAGATATCTGCATTTTATTGCTCACTGGTCTATCTCTGCAGAGCCCCGAGAATGGTGGGCATGTTCCAGAAATTGATGAATCTTGTTCTTGTTGTTTCTAATTCCTACCAAGTTGAGAGCATTGTTCATTTTTTCCAGTAGGTGTATGTCCAAAAATAGCAAGTTTTGGGAGCTAGTCATTTCGCAACTAGTCTGTCTTGACTTAAACTTTTGGGATACATATTCCAAAGTACTTGGCTGATATTTTGGTGGATTTAGGAAGCTCAAAGGGTCTACTAATCAACTCTGAAGTCTCAGTTGGCTGGTGTGAAGCTGGTTGTAGCAGCACCTACTCATCTTTGGATTGCATCCACCATCTCTCTTCACAATGGTATCAGAGCATAGTCAAGCAACATGGGAGATGGATTTCCATCAACAATTGACAAATTGGATCGAAACAACTACCCGGCATGGTCTCTAAGGATGGAGGCTTACCTTCAAGGGAGGAATCTATATGAATTCATATCCGGAGATGAAGCAATGCCAACCATGAGGAACAAAGGGCAACCATCACATGAAGAAGTGGAAGGACTTTCAAATTGGTGTTCGAAGGATGCACCTGCAAGGTCCTATATTCTAAACTCAATCTCTGATTTTCTTTTACCTCATGTCAAGGGATGCAAGACATCAAGAGAGACCTGGAATGCACTTGCTTCTTTCTTCTCTTCCAACACTCGAGCAAGGAAGAACCAATTGTGGATGGAGTTCACAACAATGAAGAAAAGCCCAAAGCAAAATGTGACTGATTATGTCACAAAGATGAAGGAGATTTCCGACCAACTTGGAAGCATTGGAGAGGTAACTGAAGAGGAGCAAATCATTAGACAAATCATAAATGGAATCAAAGCAGACGACAAGTGGGAATCATTCACAACAGCCATGGATTTATACATGGATATGCATGTACCCGACCTCAACACACTCATGGGCCAACTCTTCACTCATGAAGCAAAGATTAGCAAAGGTGGTGAGTCCTCAAGAGGTAATCAAACTTCTGCCTTATATTTTGATAAAGCTAAGGTCAAGGACAAGTCAAAGAATAGGAAGAATGAAGATGAAGGTAGCTCTTTCCAAGCAAACTTTGCAGGTAGAGGAAGAGCTAGAAGAAGAGGCAGAGGTGGAAAGTCCATATAGGAAGAATAGGAAGAATGAAGATGAAGGTAGCTCTTTCCAAGCAAACTTTGCAGGTAGAGGAAGAGCTAGAGGAAGAGGCAGAACTTGTGCAACTCTATGCCTTATGAGATACAAATTTGAGAGAGTGTCAATGGAAACCATAGTCCAATCATCTCAACCTTGCAATATATGTGGCTTATCTAATCATAGTACTGAAGAATGTTTCAAGAACGCGAGGAACTCAAGAGGAAGAGGATTCAATAGAGGTGGCTATGGATCAAATAGAGGTAGGTACAATGGAGGCTACAACAACATCTACTACAACAACAATTACAACAACAACAACAACTATCAAAGTGGCCATAGAGGAAGAAGAGATTACAATAACTATGCAGAGGACCAAAGTCAAGAAGATTCATTATTGATTATGAATCTATCAGTGAAGAAGGGTAAGGATGATGATCACATATTTTACATTGATTCAGGATGCTCAAACCATGTAGCAGGAAATGTGGCTTTACTTTTTTGGAAGATCCTCATAACAAGCATGAAGTGCAGACAGGAGATGATACAAGGCACTCAGTGGAGAAGATAGGTAATGTGAAGACATCAGATGGGAATATGAACCTCTTAAGCAAAGTCTTATATGTCCCTACAATTACCAAAAATTTAATAAGTGTTGGACAGATTGTTGAAAAAGGATTGCAGGTTAGATTCAACCGATTTGGAGCATATGTTGAAGACCCAAGGCAAGGCTTTCGAAGGATTTCCAAAGGAGAAAAGACAGGAAGGCTTTTCACTTTTGAAGTGGAAGATACAAAGAACATAGCTTTGTTTAGCTATGGATCTCAAACTCTAACAAAGTTGGAGATATGGCACAAAAGGCTTGCTCACATTGGTGAGAGGACACTCAAACAAATTTGCAGGGACCAAAGTGTACTTGGTTTGCCTAATATCACAAGGCAACACATGATTTATAAGTGTGAAGCTTGTCAACTCGGCAAGGCTCCAATAAAGGATTTTAGGTGAGTAGAGATGTAATTTTTGATGAAAACAAATCATGGTTTGATGATGACAGGAAAGTGAAGCTGCCTTATGACTTGGATGAAGATTTTCCATCACTTCAACCAAAGGAGCCGAAGCAGATTGAAGAAAGTGATTCGGAGATTGACCTAGAAGACTTGGAAAGACTAGCTATGGAAGAACAAAGGTAAAGCAAAGATGCAGGATGCTACATATGGACCCGAAAGCTCACATCAACCACTTAGAAGGTCTTCAAGGGAGAAGAAGAAACCAGAGAGGTTTGGTTATGATACTTCTTTGGTCACCAAGCACTCAATCTACATTGCAAAGGATTCAACCAATGAAGAACCTACCACATTCGAAGAAGCACAAAGCAAGAAATCTTGGAGAGATGCAATGGATGAAGAAATGGAAGCTTTGAAGGAGAATGACACTTGGGAGCTTGTACTTAACAAGCCATCTATGAAGGTAATTGGATCTCGATGGATATACAAAATCAAGAGGAATCCATATGGAAGTATAAATAGACACAAAGCAAGGTTAGTTGCTAAATGGTTTGCTCAAACCCATGGTATTGATTATGAGGAGACTTTCTCTCCTGTTGCAAAAATGCCTACAATTAGGGTTCTCATAAGTCTTGCTGCATCTAGAAATTGGAATGTCTATCAACTTGATGTAAGGAATGCTTTCTTGAATGGATGGATTTCTGAGGAAGTGTATATGGCACAACCTCCTGGATATGAGGATGCACATCATCCTAACTATGTATGCAAACTAAAGAAAGCTTTGTATGGATTGAAGCAAGCTCCAAGAGCTTGGAATTTCAGATTGGTGACTTATTTGCAGGACCAAGGATTCAAAGCTAGCAAAGCGGATACCTCTTTTTTCATAAAGAGGAATGGATATGAAGTGATCTATTTATGTGTGTATGTTGATGATATTATTATCACAAGCAATGATCTTGAAGGAATCAAGCAGGTAAAGAGTCAAATGAAGAAGGAGTTCAAAATAAGTGACCTTGGACCACTCACTTATTTTCTTGGATTGGAGTTAATCTACACAGATTCAGGTATATACATCACACAAAGGAAGTATGTGCATGACATGCTTGTCAAATTCAAGATGGAAAATACCAAGTGTGCAGGTACACCTATGGAGCAAAATCATAAGCTTAGTGCTTATGAAGGAGAGTCAATTGAAGACATCACAAGCTATCAAAGCTTGGTTGGAAGTTTGAACTATGCAACACTCACAAGGGTGGATATATGCTATAGTGTTAGCATATTGAGTCAATTTATGCATAAGCCGAGAAGACCACATATGGAAGCGGCCAAGAGAGTCCTCAAGTACCTAAAGGGGACCATGAATGAAGGTTTGTTTTATTCATATACTTCAGATATTGAGCTAAAGGTCTACTCAGATGCAGATTGGGCCGGATCTAAAGATGATAGAAGAAGGACATCCGGGTATATATCATTTGCAGGTTCAAAAATCATTTCTTGGTCATCGAAGAAGCAACCAACCGTGGCATTATCTTCTAATGAAGCCGAATATAGAGGTTTGGCTAATGCAACTCAAGAAATCATGTGGTTAAAGTCTTTGTACACAGCTATGTCTCTACAGATATGCAATGTGCAGACATGTTGACTAAAGCTCTTGATGGTACAAAGTTAAGTAGATTCAAGTTGATGATTGGCTTGCAGGAAATCAAGGACAATTGAAGACTTATTTGGAGGCCAAGCATGGTAGGCTTGAAGGGGAGCTGTTGGTGCATTTTTACCCAAGCCTACATGCTTGATATGCTTGATATTATCCTCATTTGTAAGTCACATGTGTATTCATGTGAACACCTCTTGTAAAAGAGTTCATTTTTATCTCTTGTAATTGAAAAAGGAAAAAGGAAAAAGATGGCTTACCTCATCCATGATGTAAAAGCGAGTTCGTGGGTCTAACTACCTAAAACCATGAATTTTTGAGCTGAGGGAATAGCTCCTAACTTTGGGGATCACTTTTAGGTGGAGCCATTCGAATTCGAATTCAAAACTCCCTCCAAGAATAGCTATAAAAAGAGCAAGAAGGAAGAGGCAATTAGCAAGCCTTGTACGTGACCACTTCATGTCATTTTGTAGAGATTGAAGAGCTTACTCCATAGCTCTATCAGTCTACTCCCATTGTGCAAAGATTCATTGCCAATGTGGTTGTAATCATATGTGAATCTATACATTTATCATCATCTACTTCTCTATCATTTCTAATTCCTACCAGGTTGAGAGCACTGTTCATTTTTTCCAGCAGGTGTATGTCCAAAAACAGCAAGTGGGAGCTAGTCATTTCGCAACTAGTCTGTCTTGACTTAACTTTTGGGATACATGTTCCAAAGTACTTGGCTGATATTTTGGTGGATTTAGGAAGCTCAAAGGGTCTACTAATCAACTCTGAAGTCTCAGTTGGCTGGTGTGAAGCTGGTTGTCGCAGCACCTACTCATCTTTGGATTGCATCCACCATCTCTCTTCACACTACCAAAAGGCATTGTAGGCAGGAAAAGCATCAAAAAAGGAAAATGAGCAACTATGGAATTGGAACCTAGGATTGCCAAAATGTCGAGCTGTTAAACCCAAAAAGCACTGTAAGACTCCATATCCACTTGGCCACCATGGTTGCCTAGGAGTACCAAAATCTTAGGATGCCAAACGTTCAGAGTTAAAGAGTCACACAAAGCCTTCTACATTGAATTCTAGAAACCCTTAACTTGAAATACTTCATAGGTTGTACAGATGCTCACCACCAAGGTTGCTCTGCCTTAAAGTGGACAAATGAAGATTATGAAATTAAGAGAGGGCAAGAGGAGAGTCCTATATATACCCAAGAATCCGAAGAAGGGACATCAAAAAGTTTCTTTCTTATATAAAAAATAATAAGGCAAGCACCTAGATGTTGGGGTCTCTTCGGTGATGCAGGTGGAAGACTTACCCAGCCTCGCCATAGGAGATTTATGCTAGTTGTTCATAGATTCTCAATAAGCCTAGTTGGCTTCTTTTGAGTAACTGATTATATGCAGTGGGGTTAGTGATTCACTATGTAGGTTAACATGTCAGTACTTGCATTTTTGTGAGATTTTGGCACTGGTCATATGTTCATTTTGTAGAGGATACTTTGGCAAATTTTTTGTAGATTTTTTGGTTTTGTGAACTATACAGTGGTAGATTTACTTCTTGATACAATTATTGGTAATCTCAAACTTGGTCATCTTTTATTGAGCCTTATCCTGTTTGGACTGTTCTAGCTCCATTATCATTCTATTCAACTCTCTATCATCATGGCCTCAGAGGTCTTAGGCACGTCGGATGGACCAAGGTCTAATGCTAGTGTTCCGCGGAGGAGCTATGACTTGTAGGGCAGAGACCATTTTGAGATCCGAAAATTTGATGGCACAAACTTTGCTCTATGGAAGAACCAGATTAAAGATGTGCTGATTTAGAGGAGGCAATGAAAGCTAGTAAATTGAATCTCAAAGAAGCCTACTGACATAGATGAAGATGATTAGGATGATTATGATGAAATGGCCAAGTCTACCATCCGATTGCACCTAGCAGATAATGTTTACTTTATAGTATTGAACTATGAAAGTGCAAAGGAGCTTTGGAAGAATTTAAGCAACACATATGAAAAAGAAACGACATCAAATAAAGTGTATGTGATGAGAAAGTTATATGACCTTCGCATGAAGGATACATATAGTTTTTCTCCTCATCTACATGATTTTGGTGCTATATTCTCCTAGTTATAGGTGCAAGAAATGGACATGGATAATGAAATGAAAGAAATCTTGTTGTTATGCACCTTGCATCATCAAAAGATATGTTTTGCAAAGCTATTAGTAATAGCACACCTGGTGGAAAAATGATCTATGATGACATATGTGGAGCACTTTCGAGTGAGGAGATTTGTAAAAAAATCTATGGTTGGCTGTTAGCTCAAGAAACGGTTGGTTTGTATGCACTAATATGTTTGTATTTGGCAGGGGAATTTATTTGATTGCAGGTATCTGAAGAATTGATCAAATAATTGACGAGAGGAATACAACATGGGAGTGCTAAGACATACAACACGGATTTCCTCAAACTTTTGCCGTGGGGAGCTTCTACCATTTTTGAGTAGACAAAGGCTACACTTGCGGTTCTTGAATGATTGATCCACTCATTTGATAAAGATGTTTTGATCGCTCCTCAGTTTTTCACCAGAACAATTGCAAGCACGGGAGCTAACAAATTCAATTAGATATCTACGAATTTAATTTGGTAGATGTAATAGGCCAAAAGTTGTTTCACTCCGTTTCCTTTGCAGGTCTGACAAAAGAGTCTCTAGTAACAATAGAGGAGGATCATCCAAAAAGGGGGAAAAAAGGGCGACAGCTCCTTTTGTTTTTTCCGTTTTTTGTTTGTCCTCGAGCGGGCTGTTTTTTCGTGTGCAGGTGTAGACCACAAAAAAGGGAGGTATAGAGGGAAAGGAGTTTGTCAAGGAGGAAAAAGACCTTGTTGAAGGGGGAGAGAAGGAGTTAACGGGGCGGCAGCTGCCGTTGTGTGGAAACCTGCAATTGACAGCTCCTATGCGCTCAGATTGGAGGGGCACGAACACGAGCAGAAGGGGGGGAGTCTTGTGGTTTGGAGGTGTCCAAGAAGAACTCACCGGGAGGTAGGTGTTAAGGGGTCGGCATCAGCCCGAGAAGAAAAAGGAGACAACTTCGATCAGAAACACAAGCTTTGGCGGCTGCAACAGGGTTTTTTTTCGGTTCTTTTTACTCTCTCTAGGATCTTCGGACCGAATCTTCTCAGTTTTAGTCCAGTAAGAATGATATAGAAAAATCTACTAGGGATTGTCAGGGACTACAGAAGCAATAGGGAGGAGAGCCCAAAGGCCGGAGTCTCGTGTGGCATGGAGGATGATCTGATAGTGCTGAAGGGTTGGAGAAATCGGAAGTTATTGTGGATCAAGATAAGAAGGCCCCGTCCCCTCTCTGAAGGTCTAATAGAGAGTGAGTTCAAGAGATACGTTCGAGAGAAGAGGATTCTCTGATTGATTTTAGAATAAAACTAGAGGAAGGAACGGATGCGAGAAGCACAATTATGATCTCTTTTCTCTGCGACTGAGTTAATTGGAATCAAAAACATTTTAAAGAATTTCTTTTAAGCTTTCTGATCGGCATGATCTGCTGCTGGAAGATTCTTCCGATGATTCTCTATGCAAGCTCTAAGGATTTCAAGCATCTCTGTTGAGCAGCAAAAAGGGCAAAGCGTTGGGTTAGGCAGCACTAATTTCACCAGCAACTGCTTCGTTGTGTTTGAGCCAATGCTTGCTGGAAGATTAATGAAGTTGTGAAGAATTGAATGGTATGAGTTACTTTGAATTTTCATTAAATGTCAATCTTTTGTTGTTCACGCTAAGGTAACATATTATGCATGCAAATACTAAGTTCTTGCGAAGAGACTATGAGTTCATAGTTTAACTCTGAGATCTTGATTTAATAATCATGAGTGATCAGGAGGAGAAATCTTAGTTTGAATCTGAACATTGTAAAGGACATTGATGATTAGCGCTGTAAAAGTTTTGGGTTGGAATCCGTGCATCCATATTTCATAGGAAGTTTGCCCATTCTCATCTGAAACATTTTCAAAAACTTGAATAATCTAGTCCTTGCCCTATCCTGTTCAAAATATACCACACTTTAACCTATTGTGAGATCTTGCTCTCGGGTAAGTTTGAGGTGATCACTGTGCACGAATCATGAGAGGCTATTATGGTGTTAGGTGCTTGATCTTTTTACGTAAAGAAGCTTTCGAATTGCATTCGGTGTATAGTGAACCATCCGATACGATTAGATTTGACACATCGTGACTTACTGGGGAGAATGAATTGTTAAGCAAACTTTACTGTCAATTGCCACTTTAAGCCCTTAGTTGCACCTGTGCAAAATAAATGTTTCTTTCCTTGATTAAAATAGTGGTATTCTGATTACTTCCAACATCAAGAATTTTTTTCTGCATGTTCGCTTCAAGCATACAGAGAGAGTAAACGGTCTTATGGCTTAGTGAAGATATCTGAAATCATGGAATTTACTGCAGAAGTCGAATTGGAGTTTTGAAAGAACTTTATGGTTTGATTAATAAAGTCTGTAATTCGTTACTTTAAAAAGAAGAATACTTCGGAATGCTTTATTATTCTCTTGAAATTTTCTAGATGCATGGAATAGAGTTACTGCTAGTCTTTTGAAGCCTACCGCTGATTGGCTAAATGATCTGACTTGTATCACCTTTGTGATTATTTGTGTGTTGAGACATACCTCATAGTCCAATGTAAAAAGATTTTCTTTTTGATCATGCTCGCATGAAATTTTAGTATATTGAAGACAAATGGATTCGCACATTGGAACGAGACCTTGTTGATCATTGAACGCTGTTTGCTTATAATAATATGTATGCAAGTGACTACAAAAGATGTTAGAATAATAAAAAGTAAACGAATCATTCCAAGGGGGTCAAACTCGATTCATGAAGTCTTATTGAGAAAGCCATTTGGACATTTCGTATGGATCAAGATTAAAAGTTTACTGTCAAAACATCTTTGTTGAAGAATGGCAATGCGATTGAGATATGTTGTGTATACGGATTGCAATGTTTTTTTCTTTTCATTGATTTCAGTACCCTTATATAAATCAGAGAGGTAAATGTGTGTCGGCATAATCACATGTGGAAAGAGTGTGCAAGAGGGAGGTTGTCAGAACGAATCATTGGGGTTGGATACTTACTTGTGCACGTATCTTTCCGTCTTCCTCAAGGATACATTGGAGTGAAACTGAGAGCTTAGGGTGATAAAAGCTTACCTAGCATTACAACGTTTAGGCAAAATATCATTGAGTGTATGCATTTTCCCTTGGGCTAAGAGGCTAAACATTTTGGTGCGTCTGCCGGGAATAGCTTGGCACGTCTCTATAAGAGAGTGCCATAGGTTCGCCTAGCGCCACATGTTGGCCGAGCTTGCGGACCCAAGATCTAGTATATGAGCGAGGGGAGCTCATCCTCAGGAGCAACACAAACTCAAAGAGAGGAACGGGCTCAGAGAAGAGCCCTTGAAAGAGAAAGGAAGAGGTGGGAACTGCAAGGCGAGTCAACCTCGATTAGCTCGAAGAAATCTACTAAAAACGTGTACTCGCGTAGGAGAGTCGCGAATCAAGTGCGGAAGTTTGAAGGAGGGATCCTGAAGCCGCGTGCATTAAATTTTTGGGATCGAAGTGATATTGACATCACACCTCTGTTCGAAATGGCTCAGCGGATTTCAGTTCACTTGGGGGACTTCACCAAGTTTTCAGGTGCTTGGGACGAAGATCCAGATAGTTTTATCCAACTGTTTGAGGTTACTTGTGAGGCCAATGAGGTAGTGGACCAGGGTCAAAGGTTGAGGATTTTTCCGGCTATTCTTCGTGATGAGGCAGCCAATTGGTATGGGAATTTGACACCACAAGAGCGTGGAACGTATCAGATGCTCAAGGAAGCCTTCTTGGCAAAGTTTCGACGACAAGGCTTCCAAAATAGATTGGCCCAACAGATGGATTACTTGCGACAAGGAGTCAATGAGAGCATCGATAACTACATTCAAAGAATGGAAACGTTGGTAAGAAAGATGGGCGCGAATGCCCCGAACGATGAGACATTGAAACGAAGATTCATTTCGGGATTGAGAGATCCTACGGCACAACAGCATATCAGCCTGACAAGACCTGCAACTTTAATGGATGCTAAGGAACAAGCGAGGCTTTGGGAGGAAGTACAATTATGTCAACAGAGGAAGATGGAGCTCTTATACGAGCCAATGGGAGGCCCAAGAAATATTCCAATAAAAGATCCTAGCCAAGGAAGTCCCGCATTGACGACTCCAGCTTTTGTAGCTGCCACTAGTATGCCAGGCGAGGTAAAGCCTGCGCTAACTGAAGAACGAATATTGGAGTTGGTTACGCAAGCTATAAAAGCTGCCACAATGACCCAAGAAACATACACAATAAAACCCGAGGTAACTACAAACCCGACTCAAATGTTTCGATCAAATACACGGTGTGGAAAGTGCCATGGTTATGGCCATTTGGCTTCAGAATGCCCTACAGTCTCGAGAGTATTCACAGATAGATCACCACCTAAAATGCGTTGCACTTTTTGTGGAAGAACAAATCACACAGAGGACCGATGTTATAACAAGAGAGCCTATGAAGAGAGGACCATGAAATCGGGAGATACAAGAGAAAGACCTTACACGGGATTGCCCGCTCAAAGTGTCCCACATACGTCTCGTTGGGAAAACAGACCGACTCATGGATATGGTGCTCAGGGTCAAGGAGGAGACTATCCAAGAGGAGCCGCACGTGATCAAAGAAGAGATGGTCCAATCCAGTGTTGGAGGTGCCATGGCCTTGGCCATACACAATCTAGATGCCCAAACGAAAAGAAACCAATTGATTATACCCCACTATGTAGGTACTGTAGTGGAGAGGGCCACTTTGATGAAGATTGTCCAAAACGAAGAGCTACCGTCGGCAAGGAAAAAGGACTAGTAGGGTCCTCGAATTATGTTGATACTCAGATGCATTCCACATCGAGAGCTCAAGAGCACGTTCCTACGATCGGAGTAGTGTTCAAGACACCGAACCCTCAAGAAGGCTCTAGCTCGTCAATGCACTTTGTAGATGCTTACCAGGCCAAGAAATCACATAAAGAGCCAACTGTGGCAGTAGTCACAAGGACTCAAGAGTATTCAAAGAAGCATCTGGAAGGCGAAAGCGAAAAAGCTAGCTAGGAGAAGATAACCGAACATGGAGAGGTAGAAAACCAAGTTGGAGGATTTGCTGAGCAGCAAGAGTTTGAGGATGGGGAAGAGATAGAGATTCTTCCACCAGTGACCAAGGAGTTTGTGCCAGGCATAGCACCATTCCCTGAAAGATTAAGGGCTCCAAAATGTAGGAAGGAAAGACAAAGTTTGGAAGAAGTGGATATTGTAAAGTTGCTCGCTGACACGGAAGTCACGCTAGACATTGGCACATTGCTAAAATGTTCACCTGCTTATAGGAAACAATTCTACAATGAATATATTAAGAAGCCGAGGAAAGATCGAGATAAAAAGAGACAAGATAAAGATGTCCAAGGGATCATTCAAAGTATTACGACGCAAATCGATTCGAATGCTCCAGCTGTGACAGTCGAGATTAAAGGGTATGCAGTCCCTGGTGCTCAGTTAGATAGTGGAGCCGCAGTCAACTTAATGACTGAGTTCATGATGAAAGCTTTGGGCCTCAACCACATGGAAGAAACTCCGATGTCCTTGAGAATGGCAGATCAAACACAAGTGAAGCCTGCGGGTCTTTTAAAGAATGTAAGCACAATTGTGGGCGGTCTAGAGTTTAAAGTTGATTATCTGATAGTAAAACCAAGGACCTCAGAGGCGACCTTCTCGATCTTACTTGGACGGCCATGGCTGGTGCAAGCTGAATGTGTACACGATTGGCGCACAGGATTTATCACAATTGGACCAAAGGGCGACCGAATACAACTTCAAGTGTCTCCCAATTTGACCGGCAAGAAATCGACAACAGCTGAGGAAAGGGAGCAAAAAGCAAAGGAAAAGGTTAGACAAGAAATGGCGCGGGTAAGATTTGCCCTACGCACGGAGACTTCCAAGGACCTTTTATAGGATGGATTTAATCTGCAATTGGCCGACCTCCAACATGCGAAAGTGGGCGAGTACATAGATCCTCTATGTTACAAGGATGACTCAGACCAGGAGTTGCTGGGATGGTTGAACCATACAAGTAAATTTGAGTGCTACATGTTGAGTATAGACGCAAAGGAAAATAAAGCTACTCAATCCCTGGAGAAGGGAACTTCAAAAGAAGAGTTGAAACTGGAGTTAGCTCCGACAATGGAAGTGCAACAGTTGAGAGAAAGGGTTAGAATGCTAGAAGAAGAGCTTCTAAGGAGAAGTCGACAATCAGACAGAGAAGCGAAAAGTAAAACTAAAGTACGGGAAGCCATTGCAAAAGCTGAACTAAAGAAATTGGGTGCGGTTGAAAAAGAACAAAACAATGATTTACTGGCAACCATGCACGCGTGATCGGGGAACACTTTCCAATCACAACGTCATCAAGGAATAAGGAATATTCGTGAGAAGCTCAGGTGGAAAAATGAGAGGTTTTTCCAGAAAAGTTCTTGAGTGTGGGGTCAGAGCTACCCGATGGAGTATGCGATTGCATTAAATTGGCACTCAAAAATTTCAGCAAGGCCTTTGCATGGTCATACAGTGATCTGAGAGGAATTGATCCCCGAATCTGCCAACATTATATAGACTTGGAAGAAGGTGCCCAACCAATATGTCAACGACTCAGGCGGACAAATCCAGTCTACTCAGAATTGATCAAGCTGGAATTGACTAAGTTATTGGAGGCAGGATTTATATATCCCATCGCATCCAGCGAGTGGGTATCACCAATTGTAGTGGTTCCGAAGAAAAATAAGAAAATCCGTATTTGCATAGATTATCGAAAGTTGAACGAGCGCACAAAAAAGGACCACTTCCCTTTGCCATTCACTGATCAAATCTTGGACAGAGTGGTTGGCCATAAATTGTACTCATTTTTGGATGGTTCTAGTGGGTACAACCAGATCCAATCCATGAAGAGGATCAATCAAAAACTACTTTCACCACAGAATGGGGTACGTATGCATATCGTGTGATGCCATTTGGATTATGCAATGCACCGGCCACATTCCAGAGAGCAATAATAGCTGCATATCAAGACTATTTGCAGGATTGGATGGAGATATTCCTCGATGATTTTGCAATCAGAGGCAATGATGAAAACATGATGGAGAGGATCGAAGCTATTTTAAGAAGAAGCATCGAAAAAGGCATCGCATTAAATCCTGAAAAAGTGTACATTTGGACTACGAAGAGGATTGCTTTTGGGACATGTTATTTCTGAAAAAGGAATCGCGGTTGACGAGGATAAAGTGGAAAAAATTGGACAACTTCCACCTCCACAAAACTTGCGGCAACTCAGAGGATTCTTGGGGCATGCTAATTATTATCGACGATTTATATTAAATTTTGCATCAATAGCAGCACCGCTGACGAATCTTTTGAGGAAAGACCAACAATACCAATGGACGGCCAAATTTTTGTATGAACAAATTATCACTCGATTCGGATGCCTGTTGGAGATAGTGAGTGATAGAGGAACGCATTTTGTCAACGAATTGATCGAGGAGTTAATGGAATTATATAAGATTAAACATAGAAAAAGCACTCCATATTACCCAAGAGCGAATGGACAAGTGGAGGTCACCAACAAAGTTCTGGAACAGATTCTGACAAAGACAGTAGCTGTGCATAGGAGAGACTGGGATGAAAGACTTTTGGAAGCTTTGTGGGCGTATAGAACATCCTACCGAGTGACGACTAAGAGCACTCCGTTCTCCCTAGTATATGGCGAGGAAGCCATCTTTCCCATCGAAAAAGAAGTTCCGACATTAAGAGTGGCCATCGAGGCCAGGATGGGAGAGGAAGAGTCATTGAAGGAAAGGTACATACAATTGGTTAAGCTAGAAGAAAAGAGACTCATTGCACAACAAAGTCTGGAAGCTATTCAGAGAAGACGTAAAGAGAGGCATGACAGGAATCTCAGGACCTATGCGATTCAAGAAGGGGATTTGGTACTAGTCTATGATAGTAAATATTATAAATTCCCGGGGAAGTTACAGACAAGATGGGCAGGACCGTTTAAGGTGGTGGAACTCAACTCCAATGGTTCCATGCAAATTCAAGATTTAGGAGAAGAATGTGCTCCCGTGAAGGTTAACGCGCTTAGAGTTAAACCATATTTCAAGGACAAGAGAAGCCAGACGAGATCCAAGCAGAAGGATGTAGTAGATTCTTTGTACATAGATGTATAGTTATATATATATATATATATATATATATATATATATATATATATATATATATATATATATATATATATATATATATATATATATATATATATATATATATATATGCGCATATGTAAGCTATGATTTGTGTGTCATAAATATTCTTCCTTGCTAGCTCAAGAATTTTGGACTTCTAATTATTTTTCTCGTGTTGCGTAGAGACTGTTAGGAGTTAAGTAACAAAATGGCAGATCAAATAACTCAACTCTATTTGTACGAGCTAAGGATATATTTCTCGGACCAAACATTCGCCCGCATGGACATAGATGTCGACGACTTTGAGATGGAATATGATGTGGAGGAAGCGCATTGGCTGGTATGCAAAATAAACCAGGGTTTGGATGTTATGTTTTATATTGAGTGTTTTGAGGAATACCTGACCCGACACGTAGGATGGGTGGGGGATCGATATTACTATTTCGACCCTTCGAGGGAAATGCCTAACGAAGAGAACGATATCACGTGGGCTTGGGCAGATGTGCTAACGATAGGAAGTGATGATGGAGCTCCTGAAGTTGAGCCTGACTCGCCCTAGGGAAGTTGTCGGGATGCGAGTACGATGTGAGGCTACATGAGACATCCCGGAGACTCACATTCTAGGACACCTAAGGATAGGTATACGAGGGACTAAGGCATAGCCGGATGTAGTTACCAAGTGAAAAGTCAACTCGATGAATACATATGTAGTGTCTGTAATTGAGAGAATGGAGTGAAGAGGTGGTTGATCTGTCAAAGGCTAGAGTGTATATGTTTGCATGCTATGTGGGGAAAGTGGGAAAATTCCTTTCTTCCTCTCCCTAATTCTCAGGACTGGCCAAATTAATTAACTTTAAAAAAAAAAAAAAAAAGAAAAGAAAAGAAAATTTGTGTTGTTGTGATCGTACCCATGTGCTATGGTGGGCTAGTAGGTGGGTGGATTTATCCTAGCCGGGTGGTTAGGACCACGAGCCGCAGCTAGTTTCGCCATAGGCTTGGGATGTATATGTTTATGTCTTAGCTACGCGCCATAACGGGCTGGTAGGTAGGTGGAGCCATCGTGGCTGGGTAGTCACGACCACGAGTCGTATCCAGCTTCGTTATGGGCTAGCTGATATATGTTATGTGTTATCATTGTGTGTTTGTGTGTTGTGCATTGCATTGCATTGGTAGATGGGTGGAATCAACCTGATCGGGTGGTCAGGTCCACAAATCGCATCCAATGTCAACGTAGGCCAACGTGTGATTAAAATAAAATTTACCTATGAAATTATTCCCCACTCCTGAGGGGGAGAGAGAGAGAGGAGAGGGCGATGATCGCCTAGAAGGGAACGTTATTTGCTTGTGTGATTGGTATGTGATGGCTTGTGACAGATCAGCTCACTTTGAATCAACATTCTTGAAGGCACGGAGACTCTATATGTACTTATGGATGAGGCTTTAGCGAGGTAATGCAACGGGTTTGCTTTACAACTTGTGTGCTCTATCCGAGGGTTTTCAAGAGTGTGGGACACTCCAAGGTGTTTTATACCGGTCTCGACTTGTACTCGAATCTCGATGGTTTTTGTGGGACGACAATGGGGATTCTTCGAGAGTGTCTGTTCATGGAATATGTGTACATAGCGAATAATAGGCGCAATAATGGGGTATGCATTTTGGGTATGTTGCATCTCCTGTTGGATTCATTTCAGTTGTTGTTGTTCATTTCGGTATTTTCGTTTCTGTTTTTTTCGCAATGATAGTTGTATGTGTAAGACATGGAAAGGTATGAATGTGTTAATTTGGTTGAGACTATTTTCATAATGGAATGCATGAGCAAATTGATGCATGGTTGAAATGGAGTTGCATATATGTGCATGTTCTTGGATTATTTTGAAGTAAATGCTTTGTATGTATTCATGAGTGATTTTTTTTAGCACTAAAAGCTTCAACGAGTGCACGTTCAGCATTAGGAAAAAAGGTGAACCTTGGATGGGCCTTTTAGCTCAAGGAGTGATTAGTGATGGACCAATGAGAGGAGGGTGGTGGCCACAGTCTAGGGCCTCAATCAAGTAGGCTAGGCCTAGTTTTCCTTGGTTTTGGACTGGTCAAAACAACCAAAATGTGATGGTAGACGTTACTTAGTGGTTTCAAAAACCACGAAATTCGAATTTTGTCATCAAACTTTTATTTAGGCCGTTGGATGTGCAAGAAATCCAATGGTCAAGATTGAGAAAAAGAAATGCATGTGCCTTTCAATCGCCATCGTTCGATAAGCCCATTGATCCAATGCTCAAGTTCTCTTTAAGATTGGATTGAGGGCTTTTCAATTTGAGACGTTGGATCGATACAAATCTAGTGGACTACATTCATTCGCGTCCCCATACATTCTCTCTCTTGCTTTTCCCACTTGCCATGCATTTAAGAAGGCTTACTTTGTCGTTTTCTGCCAGGAAAAGTCGATCTATCCGCTTCGTTCGTGAGCTACATCCGACGGATGTAAGGTACCCACGCGATTGCACTCTCTCACTTCCTTTTTCCCATATCAGACAAGTCAATGATTGCTATATTTTGTCTTTTTCTGCCAGACCCACATTGCTCAATCGTGTCCATCCATCTCCAAGATCCAATGGCCTGAAATACCCACGATCCCAAGGACACTGAGCATTCAATTTTGTCGTTTTTTGACAGATGCTTCGTCTAGATCTCAGTCGTTCGTGAGAATTATCCAATGGCTCTAAATAGCCACAAATCCATCATGGGGAAAAATTCTAATCTAGTCCCTTGGGAATAGTATTTTTATATTAAAAACCACCAGTGGTTTTTTTTTTCTTCCTCAATACCACACAAGATGCTACTTAATCCCTAAAAATTAGGGATCCTTACAAGGCCCATGCAGGGTTCACCCTTTTTCCTAATGGTTGGAGTATTGGCTCGATGGAAAGGTATGCAGACTAGTTGTACATTGACATTTTCATGGCTGTTTTGATTATATTGCAGCGAGAGTGGCTCGTCGAGGACAACTTCGCAAATAAGAAGAGGGGAATATGTTAGCTCAAGAAATGATTGGTTTGTATGCACTAATATGTTTGTATTTGGCAGGGGAATTTATTTGATTGCAGGTATCTGAAGAATTGATCAAATAATTGACGAGAGGAATACAACATGGGAGTGCTAAGACATACAACACGGATTTCCTCAAACTTTTGCCGTGGGGAGCTTCTACCATTTTTGAGTAGACAAAGGCTACACTTGCGGTTCTTGAATGATTGATCCACTCATTTGATAAAGATGTTTTGATCGCTCCTCGGTTTTTCACCAGAGCAATTGCAAGCATGGGAGCTAACAAATTCAATTAGATATCTACGAATTTAATTTGGTAGATGTAATAGGCCAAAAGTTGTTTCACTCTGTTTCCTTTGCAGGTCTGACAAAAGAGTCTCTAGTAGCAATAGAGGAGGATCATCCAAAAAGGGGGAAAAAAGGGCGATAGCTCCTTTTGTTTTTTCTGTTTTTTGTTTGTCCTCGAGCGGGCTCTTTTTTCGTGTGCAGGTGTAGACCACGAAAAAGGGAGGTACAGAGGGAAAGGAGTTTGTCAAGGAGGAAAAAGACCTTGTTAAAGGGGGAGAGAAGGAGTTAACGGGGCGGCAGCTGCCGTTGTGTGGAAACCTGCAATTGACAGCTCCTATGCGCTCAGATTGGAGGGGCATGAACACGAGCAGAAGGGGGGGAGTCTTGTGGTTTGGAGGTGTCCAAGAAGAACTCACCGGGAGGTAGGTGTTAAGGGGTCGGCATCAGCCCGAGAAGAAAAAGGAGACAACTTCGATCAGAAACACAAGCTTTGGCGGCTGCAACAAATCTACTGGGGATTGCCGGGGACTAGAGAAGCAATCGGGAGGAGAGCCCAAAGGCCGGAGTCTCGTGTGGCATGGAGGATGATCTGACAGTGCTGAAGGGTTGGAGAAATCGGAAGTTATTGTGGATCAAGATAAGAAGGCCCCGTCCCCTCTCCGAAGGTCTAATAGAGAGTGGGTTCAAGAGATACGTTCGAGAGAAGAGGATTCTCTGATTGATTTTAGAATAAAACTAGAGGAAGGAACGGATGCGAGAAGCGCAATTATGATCTCTTTTCTCTGCGACTGAGTTAATTGGAATCAAAAACATTTTAAAGAATTTCTTTTAAGCTTTTTGATCGGCATGATCTGCTGCTGGAAGATTCTTCCGATGATTCTTTATGCAAGCTCTGAGGATTTCAAGCATCTCTGTTGAGCAGCAAAAAGGGCAAAGCATTGGGTTAGGCAACACTAATTTCACCAGCAACTGCTTCGTTGTGTTTGAGCCAATGCTTGCTGGAAGATTAATGAAGTTGTGAAGAATTGAATGGTATGAGTTACTTTGAATTTTCATTAAATGTCAATCTTTTGCTGTTCACGCTAAGGTAACATATTATGCATGCAAATACTAAGTTCTTGCGAAGAGACTGTGAGTTCATAGTTTAACTCTGAGATCTTGATTTAATAATCATGAGTGATCAGGAGGAGAAATCTTAGTTTGAATCTGAACATTGTAAAGGACATTGATGATTAGCGCTGTAAAAGTTTTGGGTTGGAATCCGTTCATCCATATTGCATAGGAAGTTTGCCCATTCTCATCTGAAACATTTTCAAAAACCTGAATAATCTAGTCCTTGCCCTGTCCTATTCAAAATATACCGCACTTTAACCTATTGTGAGATCTTGCTCTCGGGTAAGTTTGAGGTGATCACTGTGCACGAATCATGAGAGGCTATTATGGTGTTAGATGCTTGATTTTTTTACGTAAAGAAGCTTTCGAATTGCATTCGGTGTATAGTGAACCATCCGATACGATTAGATTTGACACATCGTGACTTACTGGGGAGAATGAATTGTTAAGCAAACTTTACTGTCAATTGCCACTTTAAGCCCTTAGTTGCACCTGTGCAAAATAAATGTTTCTTTCCTTGATTAAAATAGTGGTATTCTGATTACTTCCAACATCAAGAATTTTTTTCTGCATGTTCGCTTCAAGCATACAGAGAGAGTAAACGGTCTTATGGCTTAGTGAAGATATCTGAAATCATGGAATTGACTGCACAAGTCGAATTGGAGTTTTGAAAGAACTTTATGGTTTGATTAATAAAGTCTGTAATTCGTTACTTTAAAAAGAAGAGTACTTCGGAATGCTTTATTATTCTCTTGAAATTTTCTAGATGCATGGAATAGAGTTACTGCTAGTCTTTTGAAGCCTACCGCTGATTGGCTAAATGATCTGACTTGTATCACCTTTGTGATTATTTGTGTGTTGAGACATACCTCATAGTCCAATGTAAAAAGATTTTCTTTTTGATCATCCTCGCATGAAATTTTAGTATATTGAAGACAAATGGATTCGCACATTGGAACGAGACCTTGTTGATCATTGAACGTTGTTTGCTTATAATAATATGTATGCAAGTGACTACAAAAGATGTTAGAATAATAAAAAGTAAACGAATCATTCCAAGGGGGTCAAACTCGATTCATGAAGTCTTATTGAGAAAGCCATTTGGAGATTTCGTATGGACCAAGATTAAAAGTTTATTGTCAAAACATCTTTGTTGAAGAATGGCAATGCGATTGAGATATGTTGTGTATACGGATTGCAATGTTTTTTTCTTTTCATTGATTTCAGTACCCTTATATAAATCAGAGAGGTAAATGTGTGTCGGCATAATCACATGTGGAAAGAGTGTGCAAGAGGGAGGTTGTCAGAAGGAATCATTGGGGTTGGATACTTACTTGTGCACGTATCTTTCTGTCTTCCTCAAGGATACATTGGAGTGAAACTGAGAGCTTAAGGTGATAAAAGCTTACCTAGCATTACAACGTTTAGGCAAAATATCATTGAGTGTATGCATTTTCCCTTGGGCTAAGAGGCTAAACATTGGCACTTAGACTGGAGATGCGTATAATGTTTGTGATTCTTCTCAAGGAAAAAATCAACAATGTGGTAGGAGCAAGAACAAGGAACAGAATGGTCAATAGAATAAGAGTAGAAGTAAATCAAGGAAGAGGGATATTGAATGCCATTATTTTCATAAGAAAAGACACATGAAGAAAGAATGCTATGCATTAAAAGACTGGTAAAGGGCAGAATGTTGATGGGCATGTTAAACAATTACTTGCACCATCACTTTGATAGTATTGTGCCTACTAGGGCTCTTACGATTGATTTTCTTTCCCACACATGGATACTAGATTCTGGTGCTTCTTTCATGTGACACCACTTAGAGAATGGTTCTCTACTTATGCATCAAAGTATCCTCGTACTGTGAGACTTCGTGACTCTTATCAGTGTGATTTTGTCAGGATTGGAGGTGTGGTTGTGTAGTTCATTGATGGTTCAAAATTTACTATGCATAATGTATTCCATCTACCTCAATTATCATGTAGTTTGATGTCACTTGGTCAACTTGATGACCTTGGTTACAAAGTGGTTTTCTATGCTCAATCCTTTTGCATATCAAAGGGCAATATGGTTATTGCAAAAGGAATTAAATTTGGCTCACTTTATCCTTATTTGTATCACAAAAAGAACACTTGTTAGCTATTATTGAATAGCCTATGGATTGTATTTGGCATGGGCATTTGGGCCATATATCTTGTAGTGGAAAGGAAAATATTTCGTGTTCTGGCTACTTACCTGTGTTATCTTTCTTTGATTTTTCATTTTGTGAGCATTGTCAATATGGAAAGCAAACTAGGAATGTGTACAAGACACACATTGACTCCTCAATTCAGCCTTTCGATCTCGTTCATGCAAATGTTTTGTGGTCCTATGCTCACAAGGTCATTAGGTGGTTCTCTTTACTTTATCACTTTCATAGATGATGCTACTAGAAAAATTTGGGGATATCTTATCAAAGCGAAGGATGAGGTATTCCCTACTTTTAGAAAATGGCTTGCTTTAGTTGAGACTGAAAAAGGAACTAAGCTTAAGGCTTTACGTTTAGATAATGGGGATGAGTATAGCTCACATGAATTCAGCCTTTTATGTCAGTCTAGAGGAATTCATAGAGAGTTTAGAGCTCCTTATACCCCAATATAAAATGGTGTAGCTAAAAGGATGAATATAACTATTTAGGATAGAGTAGTCTCTTTGTTGCATCCTGCAAATCTTTCGCAAGGCTTTTGGGTAGAAGTAGTATTAACTGCAATTCATGTGATTTCACCTAGTATTGCCAAAGGTTTGAAAGTGGCACAAGAGTTATGGACAGGGAAGCCACCATATTATGATCATCTTTGAGTTTTTGGGTGTGAAGCATATGTTCATATACCCAAGAACCTCAAACAAAAGTTGGAGCATAAGTAAAAAAAATGCATTTTTCTTGGATATGGTCAAGAAGGCCAATTTGGATATTGCTTATGGGATCTTGAAACATGGTCAATGATCAAAAGTAGTAATGTCATTTTCAATAAGTCTAAGATGCATAAACAACTCATTAAAGATCTTGAAGTGAGAAGAGCGGTGTTTGAGGATACTAGTCCTCTAGTTAGCATGCATAAAAATGTTGCACATAGAGATCCTCAAGAGAATGCCCGATCAAATCAGTATGCAAATGTTCCAATTCAGACACCATTGATATGCTTTGCATGTGTCTCACATCCACCTGATAGATATGTTCCAAGCTTCGATTTTGTTATGCTAACAGATGCTGGTGAGCCTTCTTGCTACAAAGAGGCTATAACACTGAGTCATAACAAACGAGAACAAAGACATGTTCTGCTTTAGAAATTACAAAAGTATGCTAAAAACAAGGAAAAATTAGCCTATTTTCAATTGTTCCATAGAAATGATAAGGCCCATTTTAATTAGGGCATGAAAATCATATGCTTTTATTTCATGATACTTTGTTTCAATCTTTATTTCAATTTTTGTTTATAAAAACATGCTATATTCAACATTACAAATTCCAATTAGAACTTTAACGAATCTTAGATGATTAAAACTACATGATTTCATGAAAATGGAAATTGAAAAGTAATTCATTTTATTTCAAGCCCACATAAAGCATAATTCTATGCCATTTTAAAAAGGGATTAGAATACGTCTACGAAGGATGCATTTTCCATGATGTTTTAAGACTTTTATGTGAAAAATAAGAGTGAATCATATAAGGAATTCAACGCTCGCTCTTGAAAATACAAAGCATAATCATACAACAACCATGTGGCCATATATGTGTACTAGTAATAATAGCCAATTATGCCAAAAAAAACACCATGAGATCAAAATGAAATAGATGAGATTAAATTGACTATACATATTGAGAGAAAACACCATGCATATCATCATACATGATTCTTTGATGTCTAATAATCCAAATGAAAGAGACTTTATTGTTCATCGTTGCACATTCTATGAAATAAATCTATTAGTTTTTACATGCTAAGAGACTTCAATAAAACTTTGTTCAAGTTACGTTAATCAAATACTCTAAGACATTGCTTTTTTCCTTGCCCCGAGTCTTTATCCTTTGAGAAATTGCATTTCTCTCCCTCTCTCCCCTTTCTCTCTCTCTCTGTGCATTATCATGGTCAAAGTTAAAAAGCAAGACAATATATCACGTTTGATATTACTTTGTGAGAACATATTGCACACGTTGAAAGCGAAACGTGTAGTCTTTTTTACTTTGTTAAAGTGAAAACTATACTTTTCAGCGAGAAGTCGATGCCTGGCATCAACTTCTCGCTGAAAACTATACTTTTCAGCAAGAAATCGATGCCTGACATTGACTTCTCACTCAAGTCGATGCCAGACATCGACTTCTTGTTGAAAAGTATAGTTTTCAGCGAGAAATCGATGCCAGGCATCGAATTCTCACTGAGAATGAAAGAAACAATATAAAATTCACTTTTTTCTCACTGAGAAGTATGCGCCAAGGTGTTGATGATCATCTATACTTTGTGGGCATGGAAAGACAACATGAGGTAAAATTATCTTCTAACACACTCTATTAGTCGTGCCTCCCTCTGGTCTTTGAGTATGCTTTGTTGTTAGTGAATTTTAGTCATCGTTAGTGAGAATTGATCCACTTAGGAACATCGATGCTCCAAATAAAGAGAGAAGAGAGCCTATCTATGCCACCTATAAGTCACACAATCCACACACGCTAATGAGTGATGAGCTTCCCTCTATACTTCCATACCAAAGATATATGCACACAGAAGGTGTTTGGCAAGAATCACAGAAGTGGAGATAGTCTGTCTCAATCCTCATTATTGCACTTTGATTGCCTTTTGCATGCACAAAGAGGTGTGATCATACAATTCATAATCAAAGCCTTGCCATAGACTATCTATTTGTGCAATAATGAACAACATAGCCTCATTTGTTTTCCTCTCATTTTCGGTGAGATTCCGATGTCTAGCATGGAGATCTTTACAAAATCTATATTTGTTGCTCTAAGAAAGTATGGAATATATATTTCCATTAAAAAAATCTAGAAGGAAGAGTATGACGTAAGTGTTGATGTGTGAAACATCACAAGAAATGAATTAATGTGACACTAGACAACCACTATGGTCACCATTAACTCATTTCCACTCAAAACTTTGAGAAATGATAGCCAAAACCAAGAACTTTACTTCTTCAGATTTTCCAATCACTAAAATGGCATACCTTCAGTATTTTGCTAATTTCTCTTAGCTCAAATATCATTTCTCCAAGATCTTTTGGTCAGTGAAAGTAGAAGAGTAGAAATTTCCAACAAGCTATCACATGCAAGAAACGGATCTCTAGAACTCAAGATATAGCCTTCACAAGATGACCCTGTATGACTTCCAAAAGTGGAATTTTTGCCTGTTTTAGTAAGTCTGACTGTCCAAAAATGAAAATTTGATGCCTAGCATCGACTTGCAACCAAAAGTCGATGCGAAGCATTGACTTTGAGCTTTTTTAGCCACTTTTTTGTGCCTGAAATAGGTGCGTTTAACACACATATGATGAAAACCACTTTTATGTGGGAAGTCGATGCCAGACATCGACTTTATGCTGAAACTCGATGCGAGGCATCGAGTTGCTCCACAAACCTCATGTTTGTAAGAAGTTCTAGCAGTACATAACACTCAGAGAATAAAACACGAACTTATCAACACAAACTCGATGCTAGGCATCGAGTTGCTTGGAAAACTTGAACTTTTGAACTCATCACACAGTAGACAAACATGGAGATGATGGATAGAGTCTCATACACAAAACTTTACTTAATTCTTCTCATAGCTATGAAAAACTCAGAAACTTTACAGATGCTTTCCCACTCAGAGAAGCCCGACTATACTCAATCATACAAAATGAACTCCTTCTCACATTCTATCACTCTCTTCCACTTCTTCTCACTCTCGCGCCAGTTGATACAAACTAACTTATATAGATTTTCTCATTCTCGTGATTTTTAAAAAACTTCTAGAACTAAAGTGAACTAACTTTACAAATATAATACACTTGTGAATTTGTCCCTTCACATAGGCATGTGGTTTTCTTCTAAAGCTTTGACCTTCAAATATATGTCCAATTAGTGAGTGTTTCTCCAACAGTAAGATCAAACTTCCTCTCACAAAGTATATATTGTTTTGCTTATACAAATTTTCTAAAGACCAAAGACTGGGGCCAAGGAAGAACGCAATGTTTTAGAATATCAGATAGTGCTTCTCCAAAGTATAAAGCATGACTTGTTGAAAAGGGTTTTGAGCAACAACATGGTGTTGATTTTGAGGAAATCTTCTCTCTAGTGGTCAAGATGACTACCTTGTGAATGTTGCTTGGATTCGTTGCAATGGAGTATTTAGAGCTAGACCAAATGGATGTGAAAATTTCTTTCTTGCATGGAGATCTTACAAATGAGTCCTATATGGAACAACCAGAGGGTTGTGTAGTTCTTGGCAAAGAAAATCTAGTTTGTAAGTTGAAGACCAGCTTATATGAACTTAAACAGTCCCCCAGAAAATGGTACCAAAGTTTTGATGCTTTTATAAAGTCTCAAGGCTATTCTCAAAGCAATGAGGATCATTGTCTCTACACAAAGGGATGCTTAGATGGAAACTTGATATGCTTGATACTTTATGTCAATGATATGTTGATTAGGAGTCCTCTTATGAATTTTCAATTCTCAAAAAGAAGTTGAGTTAGACATTTGATATGAAGGATTTGGGGGATGCCAAACATCTTCTTGGCATGCGTGTTACTCATGATAGGAGTAAAAGATACATATACTTGTCTCAGTGTGAGTACATATCCGAAGTATTTTAGAGGTTCAATATGCAGGTGGAAAGGCATTGAGTACACCTTTACCCACATATGTGACATTGAGGAAGGGTGATTGCTCCGAATCAGATGAGGAAAAGGAACTCAAGACCAAAAATCAGTCTACTGTTGGTAGTCTCATGTATGTTATAGTAGCTACAAGACTAGACATTGCATTTGCAGTGGGAGTTGAGCAGATATATGTGGAATCCTAGCAAGAAGCATTGGGAAGTGGTCAAGATGATTTTGAGATATTTGAGTGGCACTAAGGACAAGTTTTTATGCTTGGGTAGAGGGAAAGAATCCATTATTGGTTACATAGATTTTGATTATGTTGTTTGTGTAGACAATCGTAAGTCTACATCAAGGTACATTTTTAATTTTGTTGGAGTTTGTCTTCAAGAATGTAGAGCTATTTCCACTACAAAAGCAGAGTATGTTGTAGTAGGTGAGGCATGTAAGGAAGCATTGTGGCTTTCTCCTTTTGCTTGTGATATGGATCTACCTCAACATGTACCTTGTTTACTCAATGATAGTCAGAGTTCCATTACTTTGGCTAAGAATCCGGTCTATCATTCAAAGATCAAACATATTGAGGTGAGGTATCACTTCATTAGAGATTGCTTAGCCCTTTGACTAAAGATCTACCACATGAAAGCTTTTGACACTGTTGTCACTTGATGGGGGTTTCTTAATTCATGACCTTACATAGTATTTGTATACTGTGTAACATGCCTATTAGGTGGGAGGTATAGTTTGTATACTTACACTCATGTATTCTTTATCATTCTTTATTTTTCTCCATAGTCACTTTTGCCATATTGGCCTTTAGTGGGAGATCGTTATTGTTAGTGTCCATGTGAAAGGACAAATGGCCGTCAGACACTTTTGTATATGTTCCTTAATAAAACATATAGTGGCTTCGTCAGTACAAACTATAAGTTTGAATTGCATTTGTAACATGAAATTTTTCTTCGTGCTCCATGCGTATTATGTTTTCTATGTATTATGTAGCCTCTATGCAGACTCCTGTGTGCGGTGCCTAGAGCATGGTTTTGTATTCTGAGGGTATCATCGTGGAGCTCTTAAGAAAGAGAGTTCAACGTGGTGCATCACTATCTAAATACTTCACAATGGTTGAATTCTTGAACTAATCTGAGTCAATTGTAAAAGCAAAAAGTGTTGATATATTTAGGTAGTGATGTGTGTGAACACTCTAGGACCGCCGGGGCACTTTTTTCCTCTTTAGGAGGTTTTTTTCCCCCGGCTTGTATATACGCCTATTGCCCTAATGGGCTACTTATCTTTGTACATTCTCTAGTAATACATTCAGTCTTGTGTGTTGTGCTCCAAGCTTCTTCTTCTTCTTCCTTGTGCTATTCGCGTGCTTCCGCAGACGTCTATCTCCAACAATTGGTATCAGAGCAGGTCGTCGCTTCTTCTAGGGCGCCGTCGACACTCCTCCGTTTGCAATCTCAGATTCGCACGAAATTTGGTGAGCATACTCAGGGTGTTTTCGAGATCAAAACAGCTTCGCTGTGTGGTGCCGAAATTGCGATCTGAGCTCGTTTCGGCCTCCGAACGCACTATCGCAGCGCTTGTGCAGGCTATTTCGTCCTTTTGTGCCAAAGGTATATACCAGTTTCTGTTCGCCAGTTTAAGCCTCTCGAAGTCTGCTACAGGTCTAGCAAAACTTGTCTGGGCAGTTCTCTTCAACTTTTTGAGATACAGTCAATTTTCTGCATCAAGGTATTTTAGTCACCGGCCATGGCTGAAAGCAGTGATGTATTCCGTATGTTGGCTGTTGAGGATAAGTTGGATGGTACCAACTACCCATTATGGGCTTATATGATGCGACATGTACTGGTTGCAAAAGGATTGTGGAACATTGTGCAGGGTGTTGAAAGACGTCCTGTTACACCTGTAACGACAGGTACTGCAAATACAGGTGTTGGAGCTGATGAAGATGGTGTCGAAGATGATATTCCGCAGATTCCTGTTCGTGCTACTGTTTCTGTTGCACCTACTGCAGAGCAGATTCGTTGGGATGGCAGAGATGCCCAAGCACATGCATTGATAGCCTTGTCTGTCAAACGTGCCATTATTCCTCACATTCGCTCTTGCAGAACAGCAAAGGATGCTTGGGATACACTTACCACTTTGTACCAGGCTAGGAATGAGGCTCGTGTTGCTTACCTCCGAAAACAGTTGGAGAGTGAGCACATGAATGAAGGTAATTCTATGGACAGTTTTCTTACAAAGATCAAAGACCTGAAGGAACAATTGATTTCTGTTGATGAGGTTATACCAGATAGCTCACTTGTGCAGACCGTTCTGAATGGTCTTCCTGATTCATATCAGAGTTTTGCCTCTACTCTTCGGTTGATGATGAAAGGCAATCCGAATGCCTTGTCATTTGAGGAATTAGTCTCTGTTCTGTTGCAGGAAGATCAGTCCAGGCAGAACAGGTCCATTATGCGTGTTGCAGATCAAGCTTTCCTGGCTAGTCAGAAGGGCAAAGGAAAATGGAGCTCTTCTACTAGTAAGCAGAAATCTGCGAATGGTGCACAATCGAAGAACCAGGATAAAGATGAAAAGAAATCAGAAAAGCAGAAATTGTTCTGCAAGTACTGTAAAGGAACTGATCATATTATAAAGAACTGTCCAAAACTGGCTGCTAAAGAGGCAAAGAAGAAAGAGGCTGGAATGGTTGTTGCAGAGGCCTCTACACCAAAAACAGAGTCTGCAAATCTTGTGCAGGAAGAAGAATGGGCTTTTACTACTGTCTACAGTTTTGACCCATCTTCTCATGATCAGTGCATGTCTGCAGTAGACTCAGATGTTTGGTACTTTGACAGTGGGGCCACCAAACATATTACCTCGCAGCGCAGTTTCTTCTCTTCACTCGAGCCTGCCCCTACAGGGAATACTGTCACATGTGCCAATAACTCCTCTTATCCTGTTATGGGAGTTGGTAAGATCATTCTGACTACTGCTGATGGTAGTTCTTTCACTTTGTCAGATGCTTTATTTGTGCCAGGGATCAAAAAGAACCTGTTATCAGTTTCTGCATTAGCCAAGATTGGCTTGGTTGTGAAATTCGTTGATGACAGGTGTACAGTCCATGATCTCTCAAATGGCGATGTGATTATTGCTTCTGGCATTTTATGTCGTGGGCTGTATAAGCTCATAGACTATGAAAGATCTGTGAATGATTCGGCATGTGTAGTTCATGATTCTCAGGCTATGTCAGATGCAAAGCTTTGGCATGCACGCTTTGGTCATCTGCATTTTGCTAGTTTGTTACGCCTGTAGAAATCTGAAATGGTGTCCTCTTTGCCCAAACTTGAGGCACCTGGAAAACATGTTTGTGAAGGCTGTATTTTGGGCAAAATGCAGCGTTCTTCCTTTCCAAAAGATGGTTTAGTTCGGGCTACGCAGAAATTGTAGCTTGTACATAGTGATGTTTGTGGTCCTATGCAGACACCCTCTTTTGGAAATTACCTTTACTTCGTGACTTTCATTGATGATTTTTCCAGGCATGCATGGGTATATCCACTCAAAGCAAAGTCCGAAGTGTTCATGTGCTTCAAACAGTTTTGGTTTTGGCTGAAAATCTGTCAGCATGTAAAATGGGCACCCTCCGTTCTGATCGAGGGGGGGAATATATGTCTTCAAATTTTAATGCATTTCTGGCTGAACGTGGGATAAAACACCAGTGTACAGTGCCGTATACACCTCAACAGAATGGAGTTGCTGAACGAAAGAACAGGTCACTCATGGAGATGGCGAGGTGCATGGTCAAAAGTCAGGCTTTACCACATAGTTTCTGGCTTGAGGCTGTCATGTGTGCAGCATATGTACTGAACAGGTGTCCCACTAAGGCGTTGCAGTCTATCACTCCATATGAGGCTTGGCATGACCGCAAGCCATATGTTGCTCATCTGCGTGTTTTTGGTTGTTTGGCATATGCATTAGTGCCTGAACAACATCGCAGAAAATTGGATGATAAGGCAGTAAAATGTATTTTTGTTGGGTATAGTTCTGAAAGTAAAGGCTATCGTCTGTATCATCCACAGACTAAACGCATTCTGGTTAGCCGTGATGTTGTCTTTGTGGAAGATGCTATTCAGCCATTGCTTTCATGTACTAAGGAGACATCCGTTAGCTCCAAAGACATGTATGATACTTTGATGCCTCTTTTTACAGGTGGACACGCTAGTGCTGGTCCTAATGAGGCAACTTCTCAGCCTTTGCAGGTTTCACATGATGATGCAGATCGTTCCATTTCTGATGCAGATTTACATGATGCAATTGTTGATGAGAGAGCTGATATTGAGCAGGCAAAAACTATGCCAAAATGGCTGGTGCAGACTTTGCGTGACAGCAAATTAGATGCACCTTTGTCATATCGTACTCGTTCAGGCTCTCATAGTGCCTCCTTTGCATCAGATTGCTATGCTATGGCTGCATCTAGTCTCTGTGATGAGAATGAGCCTGTTTCTTTTGATGAAGCACAAAATTCAAAAAATTGGATGGCTACTATGCAATCTGAATATGATGCTATAATGAAGAATGGTACATGGTCTTTATGTGACTTGCCTCCTGGCAAGAAGGCCATTGGCACTAAGTGGGTATACAAGCTGAAGCGTAAACCTGATGGTACAGTTGATAGGTATAAGGCTAGGCTTGTTGCAAAGGGTTATGCACAGGAAAGAGGCATTGATTTTGATGAGACCTTTGCACCTACATGCCGTATGACTACTGTTCGCAACATTTGTGCACTTGCAGCCCATCATGGTTGGAATGTACATCAGTTGGACATTAAAACAGCATTTCTAAATGGTGACTTGCATGAAGAAGTGTATGTTTTTCAGCCCCGTGGCTTTGTGCAGAAAGGGCATGAAAACCAGGTTTGCAGGTTAAAGAAGGCATTATATGGTTTAAAGCAAGCACCACGTGCTTGGTATGAGAAGATACATGCCTATCTGATTGCACATGGTTTTGAGAACAGTCCAACTGAAAGCACCTTATATGTTAAACGTGCTAATGATGTGCTTCTGATCATTGTTGTCTATGTTGATGACATGCTGCTCACTGGTCCTATTGAGACACATATTGCTGATTTTAAGGCTGATTTGCATGCCTCATTTGAGATGTCTGATTTGGGGCATTTGCATCACTATTTGGGCATTCAGTTTATGCACGTTGATGGTGGAATGGCTTTGTGTCAAACGAAATATATTGACACATTATTGCAGCGTTTTGGCCTTGAAGACTGTAAGCCTATTGCCACTCCTATGGAGACATGTTTACAATTGAGTCTTCATGATGCTGGAGATGCATTTGATGCTGTTCTCTATCAGCAGGCTGTTGGATGCTTAATTTACTTATGCATTACTCGGCCAGATATTCAGTTTGCTGTCTCACAGATGAGCAGGTTTATGCATTGCCAAGGAGTCACGCATTGGAAAGCGGTTAAGCGCATCTTTCGCTACTTGAGTGGTACTCGGCTACTTGGGTTGTTCTATCCCAAGGGGGGATCACTACCGCCAGATTTGCATGCTTTTTCTGACTCAGATTGGGCTGGTTGCTATGACACTCGTGTGTCCACCAGTGGTTTTTGCTTCATGCTTGGTAGCTCATGTATATCTTGGTTGAGCAAGAAGCAGCCTACTGTGGCCACTTCCAGTTGTGAGGCTGAGTATAGGGCAGCTTTCACATCGACTGTTGAGTGTGTGTGGCTCAGACGCCTTATGGTTGATTTGGGTGTTGGCCAATCTTCTGCCACCACCATCTTCACTGACAGTCAGAGCGCATTGGCAGTTGCGAGGAACCCTGTGTTCCATGCTCGCACTAAGCACATTGAGGTGCATTATCACTATGTCAGGGAGAGGTTCTCTGCTGGGGAGATCAGCTTGGCATATGTGCCCACGCAGGAGAACATTGCAGACCTTTTCACGAAGGCTCTGCCTAGGGAGAAGTTTGAAGCTTTCCGCAAAGCTTTGGGCTTACTTCCTTTTGTGGAGTGATTTCCACATAGCTTGGCACTTCCTTATACATGAGTGCCAGCTCCTTGTTCACCGCATCACTCCCAGGGGGGATTTGTTGATATATTTAGGTAGTGATGTGTGTGAACACTCTAGGACCGTCGGGGCACTTTTTTCCCTCTTTAGGAGGTTTTTTTCCCCTGGCTTGTATATACGCCTATTGCCCTAATGGGCTACTTATCTTTGTACATTCTCTAGTAATACATTCAGTCTTGTGTGTTGTGCTCCAAGCTTCTTCTTCTTCTTCTTCCTTGTGTTGTTCGCGTGCTTCCGCAGACGTCTATCTCCAACAAAAAGTTGAAGGAATCTCATGAATGAAGGTAGCCAAAAGCCACGAATTTATCTAGATTTCAAATTCAAATTGATCCTAAAAATCAAGACCACTTTTAGTTAGATGATTCAACCACCTTCAAGTTCAAAAAACATGTATAAAAGAACTACATTTTAATCGCAAGATATCAGAGCTTTCAACGAAAGACTAAGCATCATGGGTGATCGATTCTCCTCATCCATTGAAAAATTAGATCAGGTTATTGCTAATTACTGAGCATGGTCACTCAAAATGGAGGCCTATCTACAAGGAAGGAAATTATATGGATACATATTTGGAGATGAGATGATGCCAATACTTAGAAGCAAGGGCCAATCAACACAAGAGGACTAGGAAAGGTTGAATGCATGGTACCCAAAGATGCTTTGGCAAGGTCATACATTCTCATCTCTATATTTGGCCTTTTTCTCCTTCACATTAGGAACTCTAAGACATTTCAAGATCCATGGAATGCTTTTGAAGCATTCTTCTCTTCAAGTACCAAGGCCAAGAAGAATTAACTATGGATGGAGTTTACAACACTCAAGAAGATGCCCAATATATAAGGTGTAACTCATTTTTTCACCAAGATGGACATTGAAAAACAACTTGGAAGCATTGGAGAGATCATTGATGAAAAAACAATTGTGAGGAAGTTCATCAATGGGACCAAAGCTGATGACAAAAGGGAATCTTTCACCACAATTATGTGCATGTACATGGACATGAAAGTACCTAAATTCAACACACTGATGGGGAAATTTTTCACACATGAAGCAAAACTCATAAAGAATGGTGAAAACCAAAAAGGTAATCAATCCTCTACTCTTTTTATAGATAAGAATAAAATAACAAGGGAAAGGTAAGAAATCTGATGACGAGGGAAGCACCTCTCAAGAAAACTTTGTAGGTAGAAGCAGAGGCTCAAGATGAAGAGGCAAAGGAGGTATACAAGGTAGGGAAATGCTCAATGCTCATCACCTTGTGCCATATGTGGTCTAGCAAATCACATTACAGAGAATTGTTTTAGGTACCCAAGGAATCAAAGCGGAAGAGGATGCAAGTTCAAGAGGAGGATTCAACAAGTCCTAAGGATATAACAACAACTCATACAACAACAACAACTACCAAAGTGGATAGAAAGGAAGGAGAGAATAAATATACATATGATCAAGATCAAGAAGATTCACTTCTTCTCATGAACATGACTATGAAGGATGAGAAGTCTGATGAGCATGTGTTTTACAGAAAATCATGATGCTCAAATCAGGTGGTAGGAAATGTGGCTCTACTCTCAGACTTGGAAGACCCAATGAATAGAAATGAATTCCAAACAAGAGATGACACAAGACATCTAGCTAGATGATAGGTAATGTGAAGACTTCAAATGGTAACATAAACTTACTAAGCAGAGTTGTTTATGTGCCTACCATCACCAAAAATCTTATCAATGTAGGTCAAATTGCTGAGAAAGGTTTTCAAGTAAGATTTACCAAGCATGGAGCATATGTTGAAGACCCATATCAGGGATTCAAGAAGATAGAAAAAGGAGAGAAGATGGGTAGGTTGTTCACTTTTGAACACCAAGACAACAAGAACATTGCCTTGTTCAATTATGGCACCCAAACCCTATCAAAGTCAGAGGTTCGGCACAAGAGGCTAGCTCACATTGGAGAAAGAGACATCCAACAAATCAGTAGAGGTCAAAGTGTACTTGTAGTACCCAAGATATCAAGACAACACATGATATATATTTAGTGCTTGCCAATCTAGTAAGTCACACAAGAAACCCTTCACCAAACAAAGGCTACGTACATGGAGACCTCTTGGAGTTGGTCCACTCAATTGTTTGGGGACCAAACAAGGAACCTTCAATCTTTGGATCAAGGTACTATGTGTCATTCATAGATGAATTGTAAAAGCAAAAACTTAGGAGGAATCTCATGAATGAAGGTAGCCAAAAGCCATGACTTTATTTGGAGTTCATTCAACCACCTTCAAGTTCAAAAAGCATATATAAAAGGATGAAATTTTAGTCATGAGATACCAGAGTTTTACCATGATATTTGAGCTGAGTGCATGAGCTTACATTGTACTCTCTTGAAGTGAGAGAACTCCTCCACAATACACATTATGATTCATTTACATTGATTGATTACTCATCCTCTGTGTGCTACTATAGTACTTTGAGTTATAGAGTCATCTTGTCCATATAATTTCTCAATATGTGGATATTTAATACCCAATCTATCACTCAGATCACTTAGATAGATTTTTTTGAGCTTACATTTAAAGATTCATCAACATTGAATGTGTAGATTTCAAGATATGAGTGTTTGAGTGTGATTGTGTCTAAACATCTCCTTCTTCCTGAAAAGTCGGGGTGACCCCTAGACTTCTTATGCTTATTGCTCTGTGTATAGTGAGGCTAAATTCATGAAATAACTTGCTTTTTTTGTCTTGAAACATTAATTGAAATTGTGCCAAAGCATTCTAGATAATTTGTACCAAGCTGTGAGCTTTGACCATTTTCCTAAGAGCATCTTATCCCAAAATAGAAGGATTTATACAAAGCCTTACACAAGTGAAAAACAATATTCTCTTGACCTTCGATGGAAAATCCAAGAGCTTTCTTCACATAGACCTCAGCGTCTTGCAAATCCCCATTCGAGAAAGTCTTTGTTATATCCAATTTATGCACTTTCCAAAAACCATGAGTAGCGAATGCAATCACTGAACCAATGGTAGTCATGCATGAAGTAAGTACAAAAGTCTCCCCATAATAAATGCCACCATATTTTAGCACGTAATGTTTTTGTTATGAATCTAGCTTTATAGCAACCAATGCTGCCATATGACTTTATTTTAATCTTGTGAAACCACTTAGTACCAATTGTGAAGAGGTGATGAGATATTAGCAAAGATGAGAGAGTCTTGGCTAAAAAATACTCAACACCAACCAAGATGATTTCTGATATATCTAGTACACTATCTTAGCTACAAAAATATGCATTAACAACCACAAAGTCCTTTGGAACATCAATTATAAATAGTTGTGACAGAACAGATAAGTTTGCACATCACAAAGCGGACTTAAGCAAGAGCTATGTTCATGGTATAACAAGATACATAAACACTTGATTGCTCTTTGTTTTACATGTAGTCCAATTGAAAACACAATTTTTGTATGCAAAGATGGGGTTGATCTTATAGTGCTTGTTCATTATGTTGATAACATTCTCTTCATCAGGTCATGTGGTGATAAAAATCGTCATGCTTGTGGCTAATTTGTAGAATACTTTTGATGTCTCATGTCTTGGTCTTTTGGAGAATTATCTTTGCATTCAATTTGTATCCCTTGAGAAGGGAAGTTTTGTGCATCAAACAAAGTATATTGAGAAAATACTTTAGCATTCTTCTTTTGAGGATTGCAAGCCTATCTAAACACCAATGGAAACAAGATATAGGTTCTCAATTGAGGATGCAAATTATCCACTTGACACTTCTCTTTATCAAAAAAATATGTTTTATTTGATATATGCATGCAACACAAGGCTAGCCATATAATATGTGGTTTCCCAATTGAGTTGATTTATGCATAGCCGTAGTACTAAGCATGGGCAAGCCCTAACACTAAGCATTGAGAAGCGGTAAAATGTGTGTTTAGATATCTCAAAGTCACTTAAGTTTAGGTATTTGTTATGGTAGAGATGCTCAACCATGCTTGCATGCTTTTCCACATAGTGGTTGGGCTAGTTGTTATGATACACAAGTGTCCGCTAGTGGTAATTGATTTTTCTTGAGAGGATCATGCATATCTTGGTTTCATAAAAAGCAACCTACTATTTCTAGATTGGGTTGTGAAGTTGAGTATAAGGCAATATCCATAGCTAAAGTGGAGCGTATATGGTTGAGCGGTTTATTGATGGATCTAAGCATGGATATTCTTGCACCTATGCATATTCTCATTGTTAGTTAGAGTGCATAGGAAATTGCAAGAAATCTAGTATTTTCATGCATGCACAAAGAACATTGAGGTTCATTATCATTATGTCAAAGAGCGAGTTCATGGTGAGGATATTGATTTGGCAAGCCTACACAACACAATGTGGCAGAAAATTTCACCAAAGCTCTTCCATGATAAAATTTTGAAGCATTTTGCAAAGTTTTAGGCTTATTACCTTGTGGGGATTGTTATGTATCTTCCTGTATGTGTTCAAATCTTTTGTTCTAGGTGGGTTTTTTTACATTTATGTGTACCTTGAGTAGCTTTTATGTGAGTTGTTTCCATATGCATGGACACTTTTTACTCTAGATTTGGCTAGAGGTTTTTTCCCTATGTAACCACATATACATGATAAAATCATATATGGTAGTACATAGTACTTAGGGTTTCACTTATAATTCTCACTTCATCCATTCTCAGATGATTAATTATTGTTCCATGAGAGATATTCTAGTTTTCACCTTCATTTGTGCATTGATCTCCTTCTCTGCTATCACATAATCCTAGTAGGAGATGGTTGAACCATGCCTTAAGAGAGAGGAGTAGGAAGTAATCCTCAACCATGGCTTTTGGGGTAGGCAGTTAGCCCATCGCACTCCTAACCGAGAGGTTGTGAGTTCGATTCCCAACATTGGTATCAGAGCCTAGTTGAGAAATTGGGCGAGACGGAGGTTCGCGCATCATTCGTGGACACTTGGAAAAAGCACTTATCCGTGGTGAGTGTGAAACTTTCCTTGGATGAAGGCGCATGGGCATTTGGGCACCCACAGAGGGTGGGATATGTCCAAATTTGGTCCATGTGCTGGAATTTGAGGTTGATGGAAGCGCTCATGCATGGAAAGTGGGTCCAAGAGTTAGAAGGGTCCACAAGTGAGCATTGAGGACAATGCTCAATCTAAGGGGAAAGGAATGTCACATAATCCTAGTAGGAGATGGTTGAACCACGCCTTATGAGAGAGGATTAGGACGTAATCCTCAACCATGCCTTTTGGGGCAAGTGGTTAGCCCATCACACTCCTAACTGGGAGATTGTGAGTTCGATTCCCAAAATTTGCTCATGCGTGCTTATATTTGTGCTTCCTCACTCTATCAAAGACCCAAAAATTACATCCAGCCACATTATACTAAATTAGAAGTAATGAGAGGTCCATCAAAGTAAAGGAAGTCTAGTTGCCAGAGACCAAGCACAAATAGCATAGATGAGTAGGTGAAAGTTAGGCTAACGTGCACACTCATTATAGAACGATTTCTTATGGGAGAAAATGGCCAAAAAAATGATGCAACCATCGCAATTAGACAAAGTGGACAACTAATCTACAAAAGTGGATTGAGATGTCAAAAGAGTGCCATGTCACAAACTAGGTGAGCATAACGAAGGAGATGATGCACATGCCTCCCAATCGAGTGTAATGGGATACAACTAAACTTTATTGGATAGTGGTTCTAGAATTGCATCAACATGTCATATGAGGGGCACTACTGTATACCTTTAGTCAATTCTAACAAAAAGATTAGGCCCAATCTAGTTGTAGTTAGAGGTTCTAAGAAGATGCAATGGTGTCAAGATCCTTGTGTTCAACCAACAATAAACATGATCATGCAAACGTTCACACTATCCATGATTGAGATCATCTCCAAAAAAACTCACAATCAACTATGAAGATCATCCTCTGGTTGGCAATCAAAATCAACCCATAATCAACTCTTGATTGGCAATCAAATTTAACCCTCAATTAGAAATCTTGATCAAGTAGGATTGATGATCATGGTCAAGGGAAATCGGAGATCATGATCATGGTCCTTTGTCATTATATCCAAGTTGAAGATCATGCTCATATAGGCGTCTAGTGAAAACAAACAATCACAAAAAGGATCATATCTCCCTTGTTACTCAACCATATTGCATGTATGATGGATCAAATTCAAGCTAATAAAAAAATCTACAAGTATAAGTAGGGAAAATTACAAATTTAGTTCACTTAAATATTATGTAGAGAAAAAAAGATGGTGCACTATACATAGCCACAAGCAATTCACACATCATAGAGCTAGAAATTCAAAGAAAAGACCACAAAAGCTTTGTATCAAGGCAAGTAACGGATATGGAAGGAAGAAACAACCCCTACAAGCCAAAAGAAGTGTGCAGACAATTCAAGAAGGCGGCAAGAAAACTTGTGCATGAAATTTTTAAGAAGAAGATCTCTCTTACTCACACTAGAAAAGAGTTCTTACAAGTGAGGGGATTTTCATTTTATAGTGGCTTGTTCATGTATCCCTTTTCATAAAATATTTAAAATGAAAAAAATTACCAAAACATGCCCAACTCTAGCTCTTCTCTTGTGGATTTTTGCAAGAAGAATCTTCTTGTCTCTATAGAAATACATTTTCAATATATTTACAACTGCTGAGGCTACAACATTTATGGAAAATCTAAAGTCATTACCAATTATTGTAAGACTCTCCTCTCCTAGATCTTTTCATCCTCAAAATGACCTTTAATATTTTTTTGGGTAGGGTGGTTTTGTCAAAACTTTCCTTCAGAGCTTGTAGTTGTTGGTATTGTATAGGTTACTCAATCCTTTGGTTCAATGTTGAGTAGTGGCTCTATTAATTGAACATTTTGAATGAGCTTGGATGGTCTCTATATAGCCATGAGAGCCTTCTATGACTCTTCATATGTCCTCCATGTCTCTTCACACGCCCTCCTTGCCTCTTCACTTGCCTTGTGACTTTGTCTCTTCATTGGAGTGGCTTTTGGTGGTCCATTGCCTCCTTTTGGATAATGTTGCACCTTCAACTTTGTTCTTTGACTTTCCTAAGGTTCAAAAGCCTTCAAATGGAGTTATTTTATGAAAAACAAAACTTGAGCTTGCCCTAGAAATGCATATCTTTTAACACTCCCCCTCAAGCTCAAGTTCCTTTTGCTTTTGAAGTTGGTTCCTTGAGTTGTATGGCTTGCTTCAGCTTAGCAAGCTTTCGAGCATCCAAGAACTTTGTTAGTAGATCCGCTACCTAGTCATTTGTACTTACATGATGAATATCCACTTCCTTTTCAAGCACCTTCTCCCTTATGAAGTGATAGTGGACTTCAATGTGTTTACTCCTTGCATGAAACATAGGATTGTTTGCAAGATAGATGCTTGATATATTATCTCCAAACAAAGGAATTGATCCAATCTGCACATTCAAGTCTTTCATTAGCTTTTTCATCCACATTATCTCACAAGTAGCTTGGGCTAAGGCTCTATATTCAGCTTCAGTTGAAGATAAAGCAACCGTGGGTTGCTTCTTTGAAGTCCATGATACATAATTTTTTCCTAGCATGATCACATAACCTATGGTGCTTCTTCTATGATCTTTGGAGCCAGCCCAATCATCATCCACATATCCTTTGAGCTCTAATGATCCTCCATAAGCATAGAAAAGTCCTTGATTTATTGTACCTTTGATGTACCTGAGTATCCTCTTTGCTACATTCAAATGATCATTAGTAGGAGCATGCATATATTGAGAAAGAACTCCTACACTAAATGCCAAATCAGTTCTAGTTATGGTTCCATATATAAGTGAGCCTATTAGGCTCCTATAGGTATAAATGTCCTCAAGTTCTTCTCCTTGGGTAGAGCTAAGTTCGATGTTTACATCCATTGGTTGCTTTAGTGGTTTGCATCCACTCATTCCAAACATATACAATACATCCAACAAATATTTCTTTGCATCAAGTAGAGACCATCATTTTTGTACTAATCTCAATGCCCGAGAAGTATTTGAGGATTCCAAGATCTAATATCTTGAATTCCTTCCCAAGCTTTGCCTTAATTTCTTTGATACCTGCATCATTATCACCTGTTATGATAAGATCATCAACATATATGCATATGTATATAGATTTTCCATCAACCCTTTTGATGTAGAGTGAAGGATCTGAATCACTTGCAACATAACCACACTTCATTAGGTACTCAACCAATCTCTGATTCCATGCTCTAGGTGCTTGCTTGAGTTGATACAAAGCCTTCTTTAGTTTACATACAAAATCATGCTTCTTTTCATCTTCATAACCTATGGGTTGATACATATAAGCCACTTCTTCCAAATTTCCATTAAGAAAAGCATTTTTAATGTCCAATTGATACATTGCCCATCTTTTAGAAGCTGCCACTAAAATCAAAGTCCTAATTGTACTCTTATTTGCAACAGGGCTAAAAATTTCTTCATAATCAAGCCCATATGTTTGTGTGTAGCCCTTAGCTACTAACCTTGCTTTGTACCTTGCCAAAGATCCATCTGAATTCCTTTTGACTCTGTACACCCATTTGTTTGTGACCACCTTCATGCCTTCTTCTCTAGGTACCAATTCCCAAGTTTGGTTTTCCTTGAGAGCTTGAATCTCCTCATCCATAGCATCTCTCAATTCCTTGTGTTGGCTAGCTTCCTCATAGCTTGATGGTTCCTTATCTTTGATAACCTGTGTCATATAAGCATAATGCTTTGCAATAAAGCTATCATAAGTGAGCTTTTGAATAGGATGTTTTACCCTTTCTGACCTCCTTTCACTACATGTTATTGGATATTTCTTCTATGTCTGTTTCTTGCACTTTAGGAGTTACAACTTCTTCAAATTCATCTTCATCTTCACTTGAATGAAAATCTCTTACCAATTTACCTCCATTACCTCTATTGTGGCTACATTCTGATGTATACTCTAACTCCTTTTGCTTGCCCTTCCATGATGATGAGCTTTGTGAAGGACCTGGCATACTTGGTCCACTCAATGTAGTGCTAACTTGCACTTGCTCTTCATGTACCTGATTTGCATGTACAAAGTCTTCTTCTTGCAAATCATTCACACCTCCATACCAAGGTTTTAACTCATCAAACACAACATCCCTTGACACCTAAGATTTTTAGTGATCGTATTATAACAGTTGTACCCCTTTTGCTCATTTGAGTAGCCAACAAAAATGCATTTTTTATCCCTAGCATCAAGTTTACCTTCTCTAACTTCCTGTGGGACATGAACATAGCATATGCATCCATTCTTAAATGAGACAAATTTGGTTTCCTTTGATAGTATACCTCATCTAGAGTAAGAACATGAACTCCTGAACTTGGTGTCATGTTCATAATATATGCTTCTGTGGTTGCTGCATCAGCCCAATATGAGAAAGGTACATTCATCTCATTCAACATGCATCTTTCTACCTCTGCAATTTATCTATTCTTTCTTTCTGAAATACCATTTTGTTGAGGGGTATACCTGCATGTGTATTGCCTCCTTATGCCTTCATCTTCTAAGAACCTTGTGAACTCATTGGAGAAATATTCTCCCCCTCCATCTGACCTTAGGGTTTTAATCCTATGACATGTTTCATTCTCAACAAGTGCTTTGTACTTTTTGAATACTTCAAACACATCTGATTTTTGCTTGATTATATACAACCAAATTTTCTTTGAACAATCATCAATAAAGGTAACAAAGTACCTATTACCTGCATGTGAACGTTCTCTTGAAGGTCCCCATACATCTATATGCACTAAATACAAAACCCTTGGAGAAACATACTTACTTGACTTGAAAGGCAACCTAGTTTGCTTCCCAAATTGACAAGCTTCACATACCTCATGAAGATGTGATGTTGAGAAGTTTGGAAGCCCTTTGACCAATGCACTTTTCTTCATGTTCTTTAGCTTTTCAATGTTTACATGTCCTATCCTTTTATGCCACAAATCCAAATCTACAATTCTTCTATTTTCTAAAGTGATGAACATTACCTTGTTGGGGTTTTGCTTGATATTGAGAGTGAACATCCTCCCATGATTCTCTCCTTTTTTCCACAAGATGAAAACCATTATTTGGTTCCTCTATGAAGAACCCTTTGCTATTGAACTTTACTTGGTATCCTTTATCTACCATTTGACCAATAGAAATGAGATTCTTTCTAATAGTAGGGACATATAATACCTTAGATAGTGTCTTACTCTTCTTTCCATCCTGAAATTTGACATCTCCAACCTGTTTGATCTCATGCTCAGTGTTGTCACCTGCCTCTATACATCCTCTTTGCTTTGGAGCCTGTAAATTGCAAAACATGTCCTCTCTACAAGACATATGATTGCTACAACCACTATCTATGTACCAAGTATCATCCTTCTCATGTTTACTATCCCCATATGCATGACTCATGGCAAGAACTTGATCACTAGACTCATTTCAAGCATAGTTACCTTGAGCATTGTTCCTACTTTAATAACATTCATTAGCCCAATGTCCTAGCTTCCCACAAAGTGAAGCATCCATTGCCACTAGATCCTCTTCCTCTTCCTCTGTTGTTCCTGCCTCTACCTCTTCCGTTTGAAGATGAGCCTTCATTTGAGTCTTCTTGGTTGTCAATTTGCATGCTTTGGCTTTGCCTTCCTCTTCCTCTACCTTTTGATGCTTTGCCTCTTCCTCTACCTGCATATAACATTTGACCTCGGGCACCTTTGCCCTTGCTTCCACCTTGCAATATTTCTTCATTAACCATTAAAGTGTTCAATTGATCAAAATCAGGCATGTTCTCCCTAGCATACAATGAGGATATGAAGTTCCAGCACTTGTCATCATCTTTAAGACCATTGAGTACAAATGCAACCATGTCATCATCATCAATTAAATGTCCTATGGCTGACAATGAATCTCTAATACCTTTGGCTTTAATTATGTAATCATGTATGGATTGGTTACCTCCTTTCTTCAAGTTGTTGAGCTCATTTTTGAGTTGTACCTTCTTTGCCTTTGTGTTTGTGGTGAACATCTTCTCCAAATATTCCCACATCTCCTTGACCGTTTCCATGCTTTGAATGTGACTTATCATTGTGTTGCTTACATGCTGAGATATCATAAACATAACCCTTCTATTTCTTACCTCCCATTCTCTAATTGCTCTCCTTTCTTGGTCGATAGGGTTAGTTGGATCCGCAACAATTGGCTTGACATCTCCTCCATTGATTATGCCTCCTAGGTCCTTGCTTATGATGAAGTTTGTCATCCTAACCTTCCAAGGTTGAAAGTTGTATTTGTCCAACTTCTCAATCTGTTTGGATACCTCTCCCATCTTGCTTTATAAGATTTTTATCAAGTACAAGAACTCTCATAATGGAGCTTCCTAAAAAGAGAAAATGAAGTCCTAACAGGCTGCTACAAAAATGAAGCACCCTTGGGAAAGGGTAGGAGAGATATACAAGAGAATATGAGCATCTATGAGAGCCTATGGCTCAGTGGCACATATATATATATAGCACCTCGACTACCTAACATCCACACACGCCTTGAATGAGCTTGGATGGTCTTTATATAGCCATGAGAGCCTTCTATGACTCTTCATATGTCCTCCATGTCACTTCACATGTCCTCCTTGTCTCTTCACTTGCCTTGTGACTTTGTCTCTTCATTGGAGTGGCGTTTGGTGGTCCATTGCCTCCTTTTGGATAAGGTTGCACCTTCAACTTTATTCTTTGACTTTCCTAAGGTTCAAAAGCCTTCAAATGGAGTTATTTTATGAAAAACAAAACCTGAGCTTGCCCTAGAAATGCATATCTTTTAACACAAAATACATATCATCTTAAATTGTGATAATCTCATGCTTTTGACTTTTCTTTATGAGGGAGGTGATCCCTTGATGTTCAAAAATAGATTCCAAAAAACAACATGAAAAATTTTCTTATTCGATAATGATTTGATGGATTTATGGTACAATGCATGGGTTAAATGAAAAGTTTGTGCCTTGTGCATGACCTTGTAGTGTAGCCCTTTATGCTCTAGGGCATGTTTATGATGAACAAGATTAAGAAGTCAAAATTTAAATTATGTGCACCATTCCAATCTCCTTGTGTTGGCTGATTGAAACTTCTTCACACTGATATTTATCATGAATGTCAATTGTTCTCACTCATTGTGTGAAGAAACTCTTCCCCATGTTTGGTGGATGTCTTTGATGTGAAGCTCTGCCAAGGATGAGAATCCTTTTCATACAATCAAACCTATTGTTACAACTATGCAATGTTTTTATAGTTATATGATCAAGGAAAAGGTTCATAAGAGAGTGAATATCATACATAAGTATAATGTGCCTCATGTGCCTAAGATATCACAACAGTGCATGCAAGCATGTAATGTGGCCCAAATGGATCTAGGATGATCAAGTGATGGCAAGACATATTGCCTCAAGGGATCCATTACTAATCCATTCTATGTTTCGAATGATTTGATGTGCTCATTGTCGTCTTTTAGTAATGATCTTTCTTTCATGTTGATTTAGGCTTTCTTAATTGTTGCATTTGACCTAAAGATGTCATTATTTTTTACACCAACACCCGCTTGGTCCTTATTGTTTCAGCTTGATTGGCTCCTCCTCTTAGGAAAATTGTGGTGGCATTTCCGTGATCTCTTTGAGCTACTTTTTTTTCACTTTTATTTGGTAAGTTAATGATTTTATCCTCTTGGAAGAGATCAATGATTTTTGGTGTTTTAACGATATTTTTTGGCATCCATGTATGGGATCTCCCGTACTAAGCTAAACCTAACTTATTTGGGACCTAGACTTGTTGATATCTTGGAGTAGGTCTACTAAATGGTTGATTCTTTCGTTTCTTAGTTTTCTATGCTGCATTACATCGATGTTGAGATAATGGATTTTCTAATGATTTGGTTGGTGGAGATGAGGTTTCCTTGCTTCTTGATGAAGTTACTTCCTGTAATTTTAATCGTACCTCTCCAAGTGATTGAGATTGATCCTTACTTTCACTCTTAATTGCCTCATCATGTTTTGTGTAAGCTTAATGTCCAATTGATGTACATTCCAACCATGATGAACTACAAGTGCACAGATGCTACGAACAGTAGTCATTCGGCAAGTAGGAGCAAAGGTTTCATCAAAATCAATGCCTCTTTATTGTGCATAACCCTTTGCAACAAGCCTAGACTTATACCTGTCAGCTGTTCCATCAGGTTTGCGCTTTAGCTTGTATACCCACTTAGTGCGAATGGCCTTCTTGGCAAGAGGCAAGTCACATAAAGACCATGTATCATTTTTCATGATAGCATCATATTCAGATTGCATTACAGCCATCCAATGTTCTGAATTTTGTGCTTCATCAAACGGAACACGTTCAGTCTCATCAGAGAGATTAGAGGCATCCATAGCATAGCAATCTGATGCAAAAGAGGCACGATGAGAGCCTGGCCGAGTATGATATGATAGAGGTGTATCTAATTTGCTACCACGCAAAGTGTGCACAAGCCATTTTGGCATAGTTTTGACCTGTTCAATATCAGCTCTCTCATCAACAAGTCCATCTTGTAAATCTGCATCAGAAATGGAATGATTTCCATCATCACATGAAACCTACAAAGGCTGAGAAGTTGCCTCATTAGGACTAGCACTAGACTGTCCACCTGTAAAAAAAAAGGCAACAAAGTATCATACATGCCTTTGGAGCTAATAGATGTCTCCTTAGTACATGAAAGTAAGGGTTGAATAGCATCTTCCACAAAAACAACATCATGGCTAACCAGAATGCGTTTAGTATGTGGATGATATAGACAATAACCTTTGATTTCAGAACTGTACCCAACAAAAATACATTTTACTACTTTATCATCCAATTTTTTGTGATGTTGTTGAGGCACTAATGCATATGCTAAACAACCAAAAACACATAGATGAGCAACAGATGGCTTGCAATCATGCCAACCCTCATATGGAGTGATAGACTGCAGCACCTTAGTGGGACACCTATTAAGTACATATGATGCACACATGACAGTCTCAAGCCAGAAACTATGTGGTAAAGCCTGACTCTTGACCATACACCTTGCCATCTCCATGAGTGATTTGTTCTTCCATTCAGCAACCCCATTCTATTGAGGCGCAGCCAAAAAATGCATTAAAGTCAGAAGACATATATTCCCCCCCTCGATCAAAATGGAGGGTTCCCATTTTACATGCTGATAGATTCTTAGCCAAAACCAGAAATTGTTTGAAGCACATAAACACTTCGGACTTTGCCTTCAATGGATATACCCATGCGTGTCTTGAAAAATCATCGATGAAAGTCACGAAGTAAAGATAGTTCCCAAAAGAAGATGTTTGCATAGGACCACATACATCACTATGTAAAAGCTGCAATTTCTGAGCAGCCCAAACTAAACCATCTTTTGGAAAGGAGGAACGCTGCATTTTGCCCAAAATACAGCCTTCACAACCATGTTTTCGGGGTGCCTCAAGTTTGGGCAAAGAGGACACCATTTCAGATTTCTACAGGCATAGCAAACTAGCAAAATTCAGATGACCAAAGCATGCATGCCAAAGCTTTGCATCTGACATAGCCTGAGAATCATGTACTACACATGCCAAATCATTTACAGATCTTTCATAGTCTATGAGCTTATACAACCCACGACATAAAATGCCAAAAGCAATAATGATGTTGCCATTTGACAGATCATGAATTGTACAACTGTCATCAACAAATTTCACAACCAACCCAATCTTGGCTAATGCAGAAACCCATAACATATTTTTCTTTATCCCTGGCACAAATAAACCATGTGAAAAAGTGAAAGAACTACCATCAGCAATAGTCAAAATGATCTTACTATTAACTGTCTACTAGAATAAATCCATCACTAGGTTCTTGGGATGGTCAAGGGTCTATATTATAGAGGCCCTTTTTTCCCAAATAAACTATTCACTGCACAGTATTATTCAATACTTTACTCTGATTATCCACCAACAAACTTGTAACTAGTAATTCCATCACCAGACTTTCCAACATTAAGCAAAATACTTCACCGCGACACAGTATATTATTCAATTACATAGAATAACATGGGCTTCTTCACTGACAATCGACGCACAACCACAATTAACTTATATCTTCACCATCAACGTATTACACAGACAAGATCACCGGAATAACTTACTACACGAGATAATAAACTATCAATACACCAGGATAAGTAAAAACTTGTGCTGAAAACAATCCACAGGTACACCCTCCAGACCCACACTCTGGCATCATGCTTCTCCTGCACATTTGCTTTCGCACACTTTTCATTATCAAAGGGTTACAATGTTATGCTACATCCTTTTCAATGTGCGTCCTTTCCAATTACATTTTCCAATAATTACAATTACATTCCGACGGCCTAACACTTACCAACTCCCATAATAGGATAAGAGGAGTTGTTGGCACATGTAACAGTATTCCCTATAGGGGCAGGCTTGAGTGAAGAGAAGAAACTGCGCTGCGAGGTAATATGTTTGGTCGCCCCACTATCAAAGTACCAAACATCTGAGTCTACTACAGACATGCATTGCTCATGAGAAGATGGGTCAAAATTGCAAACAGTAGTAAACGCCCATTCTTCATCCTGCACAAGATTAGCAGACTCTGTTTTCGGTGTAGAGGCCTCTGCAACAACCATTCCCACCTCTTTCTTCTTTGCCTCTTTAGTAGCCATTTTTGGACACCTCTTAATGAAATGAACATTTTCTTTATAGTATTTGCAAAATAATTTCTGCTTTTCTGATTTCTTCTCATCTTTCTCTTCCTTCTTTGAATGTGCAGCATTTGCAGATTTCTGCTTACTAGTAGAAGAGCTCCATTTACCTTTTCCCTTCTGACTAGCCAGGAAAGCTTGATCTACAACATGCATGATGGACCTATTCTACCTAGACTGATCTTCCTACAATAGAACAGAGACTAAATCCTCAAATGATGAGGCATTTGGATTTCCTTTCATCATCAAATGAAGAGTAGAGGCAAAACTCTGATATGAGTTAGGAAGACCATTCAGAACGGTCTGCACAAGTGAGCTATCTGGTATAACTTCATTAGTAGACATCAATTGTTCTTTCAAATCCTTGATCTTTGTGAGAAAAATATCCATAGAATCAACTTCATTCTTGTGCTCACTCTCCAATTGTTTTTGGAGTTAAGCAACACGAGCCTCATTCCTAGACTAGTACAATGTGGTAAGTGTATCCCATTCATCCTTAGTTGTTTTGCAAGAGTGAATGTGAGGAATAATGGCACGTTTGACAGACAAAGCTATCAATGCATGTGCATGAGCATCTTTGCCATCCCAATGAATTTTCTCTATAGTAGGTGCAACAAAAACAGCAGCATGAACCGGAATCTGTAGAATATATCATCATCTTTGACACCATCTCCATCAGCTCTAGCACCTATATTTGCAGTACTTGTATTCACAGGTGTAATAGGATGTCTTTCAACACCCTCCACAATATTCCATAGTCCTTTTGTGACCAATACATGATGCATCATATAAGACCACAATGGGTAATTCGTACCATCCAACTTATCCTCAACACCCAACATAGGAAATACATCACTGCTTTCAACCATGGCCATTGACTAAAATACCTTGATGCAAAAAAATGATTGTATCTGAAAAAGTTGAACAGAACTACCCAATAGTGTTCTTCTAGACCTGTAGTAGACTTTGAGACGCCTATATTGAGGAACCAAAACTCGTATATATCTTTGGCACAAAAGGACGAAATAGCCTACACAAACACTGTGATAGTGTGTTCAGAGGCCGAAATGAGCTCAAATCCTGATTTCGGCACCACAGAGTAAAGTTGTTTTGATCTCTAAAACACCTTGAGTATGCTTACCAAATTTCGTGCGATTTTGAGACTGCAACCGAAGAGGTGTAAACAATGTCCTAGATGAAGCGATGACTTGCTCTAATACCAATTGTTAGAGTTAGACATCTGTGGAAGCACGTGAACAACACAAGGAAGAAGAAGAAGCTTGGAGCACAACACACAATACTGAATGTATTACCACTAGAATGCACAAAGATAAGTAACACATTAGGGCAATAAGCATATATACAAGGCGAAGGAAAAAACCTCCTAAAGAAGGAAAAAAGTGCCCCGGCGGTCCTAGAATGTTCACACACATCACTACCTAAATATATCAACATATGACACATCACTAGTCACCAAGAATTCTATATACATGGCTAAAGATTCTATGCTAGAGGAACCTTCTTCATTTGAAGAAGCCAAGAAGAAATAAGAATGGAGAGAAGTTATGCAAGAAGAAATTGAAGCAATTCAAGAGAATAGCACTTGGGATTTGGTTCCCAAAAAACCATTCATGAAGGTAATAGGATCCAGGTGGATTTACAGAGTCAAAAAGAATTCAGATTGCATAATAAATAGGTATAAAGCAAGGCTAGTAGCAAAGGGGTTTGCTCAAACCCATGGAGTGGATTATGGTGAGACTTCTCACTTGTAGCCAAGATGCCAACCATCAGAGTTTTAGTAAGTATTGTTGCTTCAAAGAATTGGAACTTGTAACAATTAGATGTTAAAAATGCATTCCTAAATGGAGAGGTGTACATGGCTCAACCATAGGATATGAAGACGAATACAAACCTGATTATGTATGTAAATTAAGGAAGGCATTTTATGGTTTAAAGCAATCTCCTAGCGCTTGGAACCATAGGCTAGACACATACTTGCACGACCAAGGTTTTGTTGCAAGCAAGGCAGATTCTTCATTATTCACTAAGAAGACTAATTTAGAGATTATTTATCTATGTGTTTATGTGGATGACATTATCATTACAGGAAATGATGCCAATGGCATCAAGAAGATTAAAACCCAGATGAAGGAGGAGTTAAAGATCAATGATTTTGGATTGCTTACATATTTTCTTGGATTAGAGATTGTCTATACAGATTCTTGTGTCTTCATTACTCGGAGAAAGTACATCCATGATATACTAGTCAAGTTCAAAATGGAAAATGCAAAAATTGCAGGACACCCATGGAATTGAATCACAAACTCAGTGCTCATGAAGGAGAGTTGCTTGAAGACATTACAGGTTACCAAAGTCTTGTTGGGAATCTCAATTATGCAACCCTAACAAGAGTGATATATGATATGGGGTGAGTACATTGAGTCAATGCATGCATACACGAAGAAAACCTCACATGGAAGCTTCCAAAAGGATCTTAAAGTACTTAAAGGGTACCATAAATGAAGGGCTATTTTATCCATTTACATCTGATTTGGATATCAAGCTATACTCTGATGCATGTTGGGTTGGCTCAAAAGATGATAGGCGGAGCACTTCTTGCTACTTATCTTTTGTAGGATCTAAGTTGATTTCATGGTCATCAAAGAAATAACCAATTGTGACATTTTCATCAAGTGAAGCTGAATATAGGGGTCTTGCAAATGCAACACACGAGGCAATCTGGTTAAAGCTACTCTACTCAGACTTGGGACTACATACATACACTCAAATGATCTTTGGAGATAATACTAGCTCACTTCATTTGGCCACTTTTTAATGCATTGGTTGTTTTCCTATAGGTTGAGTGCATAATAAGAGGGGCCACCTTGCCAAAACTTTTTTTATTCTTAGCAATTCATTAGAAAGCAAGTGCATTCCCCAATTGCATTTGGCATTTTTTCGGTAGCTACAAATCTAAGTTGATTTGAACAAGTTGGATATTGCTCTAAGAATAGCTAATTGATTCAGCATTATGAGCAAGGCCTTGTTCACAAAAAATGTGTTTTTAACCCTACATCATCTTAAGTAAGCATGCAAAATCCATCTATAACTTATGAATGTGAGGATGCAAGTTGCACCAAAATTGAACTAATTATAAGAACAAGGCTTGCATTATTGAAATGACTGAGTTTAAATTCTTTAATTAATAGTTGTATTAAGATATCATGAGAGTGATTACAAACCATAAAGTTAAAATTTCAAAATGTGAAGAAAAAAATATTTGATGTGCATGCTATTTTATTTTTTAAGGAGAGAAAAATTCAAAAATGCATGTGTGGTTTTAACTTAAAAGTGAGAAGATGTAAAGATGAACTTTTAAGATTATTTCATTTCATGATTATTTTATGCCTTTTTGGAAAATTGAAGGTCTAAACAAAAGTGTGATTTTGTAATTCTAAGTGCGATTGTGTTGAAAGTTGAATTTCAGTGCAATTTTGAGAGAAAAGTGTATGATCTTAACTCTAAACTCAAAAGGAAATTATAATAAAAGAAATTTTTCTTAAAAGAAAAGGAGTTTGAATGATTGGACTAGTGAAAGTAAAACTAAGATTTAAAAGTGAAACTTATGTGGCTAATAAAACCATAATGGAAGATACAAAGAAGAAGTTATGTTCCCAAGGTACATGTGATTTTCTATTGCACTTATGATTTTTTTGCTACTAACCCACACATTACTATGATTTGTGCACAAGGAGAAATCATCACACCTTAATGGATTCATTCTAAAGTGCTTCTTCTACCAAATATTGTTGGGATAGGGGAGACTCTACCAAATTTTCTTTAGAAAGTAAAACTTTATAGTTGGTAACCATATGACTCAAGTTGGGAAGATCATAGATTCAACTAAATGACATAAGCAAAATCTAGACATAAAATTGTAGTCATCTTGTGCATGAGTTGAGTGTAAATTTTTATCAAGAGCTGTGTGATTTATCTCCCATATTTAAGGTAAAAATCTCTAGAGAAAGGTGGATCCATGCCTCGCAATTTGATTCATCCCTTCATATTTGGCCCAAAATCTATTGATTTTTTTGAGCTCGTGTGACTTTGAGCACTTGGTAAAAAATCAGAAGTCCTTGAACACAAAGAAAGAAATCAAAGATTAATCCAAGATATGGAGATAAAAACAAAGGTGTGATTAAATTCAATTTTAAAAGTACATTCACACTTGATGCACTTAAGATCTAGGAGGAAAATTGATTAACATAGGTTGGTGTCTATGATAGGTAGCAATAATTTGAGCACCCTCGAAGTAAGCTGGAGTCAAGTACTAGTGATTTTGAGGTAGATTGGGAGAAAATGGTCACTTCAAGAGACAAAAAGGGAGCTCTCTGTAATTAAAAAAAATTTATAGCAACTAGGAGCGACTAGAAAACCATCCTATAGTGTGAGAAATACAACACTTTAGGTGTATTTTTCAACTTGGATTTTTTGAAAAGATAGGTACTCAAATTCAAAAACCCAAATGTAATGGTGGCTACTACTCATCCAATATTTACATATTATGTTGGCTACTATAAAGACAAAGAGGGAATAATGTATCTTTTAGTTGATGATGCTAAGCACACAAACAATGTAGGTGAGATATTGATGAATATCCAAGCCAAGGATCAACAAGAAAAGTTTCAAGAAGTATGACCTACTCCACATAATCATGTGCATGACATCAAAGGAAACATGGAAAGCCTTAAATATCCATAGGAACTTCAAGTAGATGAATTAGATTATGAATGCTATGTCTCAAGCTACTAATCAAGTAACAATATACAAGTCCAAAACTATGATATCTGACAGCATACATCTAGGGTATATTAATAAAGAAAAAATAAGTATTTTTTATTGAGTAAAATGGATAAGGCCTATGGAATCTAGTCCTAAACCTTCTACTAGAGGTATACAAAGAAGCTTGGGTATGTCCACAAGAGATAAAACTAGAAAAATAGTTGAGGATCCACTCAAAGGATGCATGTATCCACCAATTGGTCCAATTGGTTCAACAATGATACCTATATTGAATCAATCAAAGGATGGCATGTCCAAATTCCAACAAAGGTCACCAAAAATTTGAGTGAGACCAATGAACCAACTAGAGGATCACACATTCCTCACTTGAATTAGGAATCAACCACCTCAAGAACTTAGAAGACTCCTTTGAACATCACATGTGGAAAAGTGCATGAGGAATTATGTTGGAACTATGAATGTTTACGATCATGTAGCAAAGTTCATGCAATTTCCTAGAGCTAAGAAAATAGTAGACTTCATTCACTATGAAGACTTTAATGGGATAGTAGTGGGAACAACCTACCTTGGTTCCAAACATTCACAATAGAATCATTTCAAGATTTAGAGACCTTGAAGGGAGAGTTCATATGATAGTTCTATACGTGAGGGATGAAACATGATTTTTCTTCATTAGTCTTCGATTTCAAAAAAAATGATCCATGAACCAATTAGGATAGCTAAAAAGAGATACAAATAATATGTGGATAAGTTTCCAACTTGAGAGCAGCCATCAAAGCAAAACTTTATTACCTTATTGCTAAATGGACTTACCAATGAATAGCTAAAGCCTTTTGTCTAAATTCAGATATTGGCCACATTGAGTGTATGCATTAAGGAGTTTGTTGACTTGGATGGAAACATATCCATAGATAAAAAATCCCCATATCCCCATGTCAGACATGAGAAGTAAAGCATCTACATCCACAAATTCTATAGATCAACAATTAATGATATTGCAAAGTCAGTAGCTAAGAAATTGAAACTAGAACAAGAAAGAGGATAGAGGATTCAACTCTACCCTCAAAGAGATCAATGGCTTTCAAGATCCCAACACTATAATGGATACCGTTATACACATGCATAATAGGGGAACCAAAAAATTCTCTTATGGTCGATGCATGTATTTCTATGATAGTGATTAGAAATGGACAAATAAATCTAGTACTAATTTTTAATACAATATGACACGTCCCCCATCTAGGCCCATGTATCGACCAAGCGACCTGTAAAAAGAAAAACTTAAATAACCCTTGAAAGAGCCCTAATACATCCAACCTAGGCCTAGATATGACCAAGGAAGCCTAGGCCCATTAGTCTGATCCTAGAACAACAACCACCACCACCTAATGAAGTACCCATAGGATATGCAGAGGAAAATATAGAGAAAGACATTGTGCCAATAATAATATCCCCATCTATGGAGGGAACTGAGGAAGAACCCACATGGATGAATACATTGAAACTTATTTCAAATATAAGTGGTATCAAGACTATATGATGCATCCTTTTGAGTATGTGAGTGAATATTATGATCCCAAAAGTTCAAACTTAATGTATATCAAAAAAGTTTCAACCGCATAGAGAGTTAAGCCTAGGACAATGCAACTGAGAGGAGCATGTTATAGTAGTAGATTCCATTACATAAAGCATTATCCTTAGCCACATTGGCCTTTTCCAAACATATTAATAAACCTTTGCAAGGATTCTAGGAGAGAAAATCTTTTTAAAAACTCTCCATTCAATTCAAAAAATGTAAAAACACAAGTTTCTTGGACATAGTTGAAATTTTAGAACTATAAAGAGTGATGGGGATAAACAAGCCCTTGTTAAATTCATCACAAGGGCTCAATAAAAAACAACTTAGGAAAAGGGAAAACAAAAACATGACTATGCACATAAATCACAAGTAATTAATATATATATATATATATATATATACACACACAAAAGGGTAGTGAAATTAGATGCCCTAGAAGGGGATGAACTTTCAAATTATGCAATAGATGCAATCAAGAAAGACCTAGAGCATTTAACTTATGAAATTCTAGAAAGACTTCCAAGAGAAAAGAATAAGAAAGTTGAGGAGCAATGAATTTGAGAGCATACATAGTTACAAGCATAAGAGAGTATAAGGAATATAATATAACATAAGGAAAAGAAATCAATGACATTAAATGAGAGAGAAGAATTTTTAGGTTGGTAAATGTATGTACACTAGAAGTTAACTTAGACAAAATGTCGAAAGAGATATGGAAACCCTACATCAAAATAGGGTTCGAAATTGAGAACCCACTTGGAACATGCCTTAATTGGCTCAAGATTGTTTAAGAATGTCATCAATCTCTCAACGATTGTTGCATCTTTATCATTACAATGATTTTTTGGAATCAATTTTCTCTGTACTCATTCATTTGATGTACTTTGAAATGACTTAGGTAGATTAGAGTATCTGTTACTTGCATATCATTTTTCATCAAGTTTGGTTCAGAGGATCTCGAGATATGAATCATAGAAGGTGACTATGTCTGCATACGTTCTAGATCGTGAAATGTCGAGACGACCCCCTTGAATTGTTAGATTCATTTTGTAGTGTATGGTATAGCTAAATTGATGAAATAACTTGTTTTAGTTAGCTACGCACTCCAATTAGATATGTGCAAAAGCTCTCTGGTCAATTTATACTAGGGTGTGAGCTCTAAACAAAACACTGAGCACTTTTATTAAAGGTTTCTTCACATTTCTATTATATGCAAGTAATTTGTTTTGAAGCAAACTTTTGGGAATGATGCTCCAAAGCACTTAGTGGTTTCAAATGAATTATTGTGAAGCTGAAGGAGTCTAGTAAGCATGTCTAGAGTTAACTTGGCAGGTGTAGAGTAGGTTTTGTGCAACACTAGCTCATCTCTGGAACCTATGTATCCATCTCCTCATAGTGGTATGAGAGCAACAACAAATCAACATGGGAGATGGATTTCCTTCATCCATAGAAAAATTGGATCGAGGTAAATACTCAGCTTGGTCACTTAAAATGGAAGTTTACCTTCAAAGGAGAAACCTCTATGGTTACATATCTGGAGATGAGATGATGCCAATCCTCATAAGCAAAGGACAACCAACTCAAGAAGATCAAGAGAGGTTAACCACATGGTCTTCAAAGAATAATCAAGAAGGGTCATATATTCTTAACTCAATCTCTAATTTTTTTTTACTTCCACACATCAAGAGTTTCAAGTCTTCACAATTGGAATGCACTTGAAGCATTCTTCTCATCAAGTACCAAGGCAAGAAAGAATCAACTATGGATGGAGTTCACCAACTCAAGAAGATGCCCAAACAAAGTCTGAATAATTTTGTCACCAAAATAAATGAGATAGCAGATCAACTTGGGAGCATTGGAGAGATCATTAATGAAGATCAGATAGTGAGGCAAGTGACCAATGGAATAAAGGCAAATGACAACAGGGAAGCCATCACCATAGCCATGGACCTCTACATGGACATGTAGGTTCCTGATTTCAACACCCTCATGGGACAATTGTTCACACATGAGGCAAAGCTTATAAAGAATGGAGACAAATCAAAAGATAATCAATCATCTACTCTACATACATATAAGAACAAGAATAAATATACCAAAGGCAAAGGTAAAAAGTCTAGCGATGAAGGTAGAGGCTCAAGAGGAAGAGGCAAGGAGGAAGACAAGGCAGGGGGACAACTCAAAGATCCTCTCCATGTGCCATATGTGGCTTAAATAATCACATTACTCAGAATTGTTTCAAGAATCCTAGAAACCAAAGAGAAAGAGTTCTTAATAAGGGAGGCTATGGAAGCTCAAGAGGTAGATTCAACAACAAAAATGGCTATAACAACAACTCATACAACAACAATAATTATCAAGAAGGATATAGAGGAAGGAGAGAGTATAACAACTATGTAGATGATCAAACTCAAGAGGATTCATTACTTCTGATGAGCATGACCATGAAGCAAGGTAAAGCATATGAACATGTATTCTATATAGACTTAGGTTGCTCAAATCATGTAGCAGGGAATGTGGCTCTACCCTTAGACTTGGAGGATCCAAGGAATAAACATGAAGTCCAAACAGAAGATGACACAAGGCATCTAGTGGAGAAGACAGGCAATGTGAAGACTTCATATGGTAATATGAACCTATTGAGCAAGGTATTGTATGTGCCAACTATCACAAAAAAATTCATAAGTGTAGATCAAATTGTTGAGAAAGGGTTGCAGGTTAGATGCACAAAGAATATAGCATTTGTTGAGGATCCACATCAAGGATTCAAGAGAATAGCAAGAGGAGAAAAGTCAGGTAGATTATTTACATTTGAGCTCAAAGATACTGGCACAAGGGGTTAGCTCATATAGATGAAAGGGCTCTTAAGCAAATTAGTAGGGATCAGAGTGTGCTTGGTCTACCGAATATCTCCAAGCAACACATGATTTACAAATGTAGTGCTTGTCAATTTGACAAGTCTCATAAACAACCATTCACAAAGAAGGGATACATTCATGGAGACCTATTGGGGCTAGTTCATACAGATGTATGGGGACCAACCAAGGAGCCTTCAATCTTTGGATCAAGGTATTATGTGTCATTCATTGATGATTGTAGCAGATGGAAAATACTATACTTTATGAAGCATAAAGATGAAGTGTTCTCTTGTTTCAAAAAATATCTAGCACTTGTGGAAAATCAAACAAGTAAGACTTTGAAGAGGCTAATGTCAGATGGAGGGGGAGAATATTTCTTATATGAATTTTATTCTTATCTCCAAGAGAGAGGAATCAAAAGAGAGATTACAACCAGGTATACCTTAGAGCAAAATGAAGTAGCAAAAAGAAGAAATAGAACCATAGTGGAGGTTGCAAGGTCAATGCTAAATAAGAAGAAGTTGCCCAACTACTTGTGGGCAGAGGTTGTATCCACAACCACCTATCTGATCAATAGACTCCCATCAAAATCTTTAGATGGGATGACACCTTATGAATCATGGAATGGAAGAAGACCTAGCTTTGATCATTGTAAGATTTTTGGGTGCATAGCATTTGCACACATACCTTCACAAATTAGAGGCAAATTAGATCAAAAGGCAGAGAAATACATCATTATTGGCTATGACCTTAATCATAAAGGTTACAGGCTATATAATCCAAGCAATAAAGGTCTTATTGTAAGTAGAGATGTTGTGTCTGATGAAAAAAAATCTTGGTTTGAAGATGATTGCAAGAAAATCAAACTTCCCTATGACCTAGAGGAAGACTTTCCAACATTGTCAAAGAGGAATGAGCATACACATGAAGAATCGGGTGATTCTAATGATGATCAAAAGACTCCAAGAAGGGAAATCAATTCTTGGAACTCCAAAGATATAGCCAAAGTCCAAGATATGAGAGATGTGGCAGAATCATCTCAACAAACTATAAGGTCTACTAGAGAGAAAAGGAATCCAGAAAGGTATGGCTATGATACTTCCTTAGTCACTAAGCATTCAATTTACATATCACAGGACTCAAACTCTAAAGAACCATCTACATATGAAGAAGCCAAAAAGAAACCAGAATAGAGAAGTCCATGGAAGAAGAAATAGAAGCTCTATAAGATAATCAGACTTGGGAATTGGTACCAAAGAAATCATCCATGAAGATCATTGGCTCAAGGTGGATTTATGAGGTAAAAAAGAATTCTGATGGATCAATTAACAGGTATAAAGCAAGACTTGTAACCAAAGGGTTTGCACAAACCCAAGGTATTGATTATAAAGAGGCATTCTCACCTATGGCAAAAATGCCCACAATTAGAGTACTCATGAGTGTTACATCTTCCAAGAATTGGAAGATATATCAAATGGATGTTAAAAATGCTTTTCTAATTGGATTTCAAAGGAGGTATATATGTCTAAACCTCTTAGTTTTGAAGGTCAAACATACTTTGAACATGTGTGTAGATTGTGGAAAGCCTTGTATGGCTTGAAGCAAGCTCCTAGAGTTTGGAATCATAGACTTATCACTTACTTGCAGGATAAAGGTTTTATTGTAAGCAAGGTAGATCCTTCCCTTTTCATTAAGAGGAATCACTTAGAGGTCATATACCTTTTTGTATATGTGGATGATATAATCATTACAGGAAGTGATGCAAATGGAATCAAGAAGATCAAAGCTCAAATGAAGGAGGAATTCAAGATTAGTGATCTTGGGTTGCCCACTTATTTTCTAGGTTTGGAAGTGGTATATATAGAGAAAGGTATGTTCCTCATTCAAAGAAAGTACATTGGACATATGCTCACCAAGTTCAAGATGGAAAATACAAAGGTTGGAGGTACACCCAATGAGGTAAATATGAAATTAAGTTCTCATGAAGAACTAATTGAAGATGTTAGTAGCTATTAAAGCTTAGTTGGAAGCTTGAATTATGCTACTCTAACTAGAATAGATATTTTCTATGGAGTTAGTGTGCTAAGTCAGTTAATGCACACTCCAAGGAAGCCTCACATGGAAGCAGCCACGAGAATTCTGAAGTACTTGAACAGTACAATCAATGAAGGGTACTATCCATATACATCTGATATAGATGTTAAGCTCTTCTCTAATGCAGATTGGGAAAGCTCTAAAAATGATAGGAGAGCACATCTCGTTATCTTACTTTTGCAAGTACTAAATTGATCTCATGGTCTTCCGAGAAGCAACCTATAGTTGCTCTTTCATCAACAAAGGTTGAAGATAGAGGACTTGCAAATGCTACACAAGACTCCATGTGGATTAAGACCCTATATTCATATTTAGGATTGAATACTTCTACTCCACATACATTTGGGGACAACATTAGTTCATTATATCTTGTTGTTAATCCTATCTATCATGCCAGAACTAAACATATAGAAGTTCACTATCATTATGTTAGGGAAAAGATCATGAATAAGGAGATACAACTCTCATATGTATCCATAGATCAATAATGTGCAGATATGATGACCAAAGCATTGGATGGAAGCAAATTGAATAGGTTCAAATCAATGATTGGATTACAAGAGATCATGAAAGATTGAAGACTCAAGCATCTTAGGCTTGCAGGCAATCTGTTGGTACAATTAGCAAGCCTAAGTGCTTGACTAACTATTCAAGACTACATATTATTTCATTACCTCACACATATGAGCACTTGCTTGTCGAATTTCTTGTATTTACCTTGGATAAATGTAAAAGCCAAGAGAGTAAGGTATCTTGTGAATTTAGGAAGTTAATCCCATAACTCATGTGGTAGGAAGAATCAATTCAAATCATCCCTCAAGTGTAGGATCACTTTTAGGTGAGGGAAAAATCACATTCAAACTCAAACTTGGAGTATAAATAGACATGCTTTTAGTTGCAAGCTAAGTGAGCTATTCTGAGAGACATTGAGCCACATTAGTGAACATACATTGAGTTCACCTCATGTATGAGTAGTCCAATACGCTTCCCTCATCATATGTTCATTAGCATATACATTTTGATACATTTCTTCAAGTACATCTCTACCTACTGTTCTCTGTTGCATCTTCATCATTACAGTGACTTTGTGGAATCGATTTTCTCTGCAAGTACTCACTCATTTGTTGTAATTTAACTTGGGTAGGTAGATTAGAGTGTCTAATACTTGTATCAATTTTCATCAAGTTTGGTTTAGGGGATCTCGAGATATGAATCATAGAATGTGATTGTGTCCGCATACATTCTAGATCTTGAAATGTTGGGGTGACCCCCCTAACTTGTTAGATTCATTTCTCAGTGTATGGTATGGCGAAATTGATGAAATAACTTTCTCTAGTTAGTTATACACTCCAATTATAAGTGTGCAAAAGATCTGTGGTCACTTCAGACCAGGTTGTGAGCTCTTAGCAAAACATTGAGCACTTTTATTCCCAAAATAGAAGGTTTCTTCACATTTCTAGTATATGCAAGTTATCTGTTTTAAAGAAAACTTTCGGGAATGATGCTCCAAATCATGTAGTGATTTCAAATGAGTTATTGTGAAGCTAAAGGAGTCTATTAAGCATCCATGGAGTTAACTTGATGGGTGTAGAGCAATTTTTGTGCAACACCAGCTCATCTCTAAACCTACCTATCCATCTCCTCACATTCTGGAAGTTTATCTTTGAAAAACTCAAAATGTCATTGAAAATGAGTTGTAGTGACCAGCCAGAGTTAGATGGTCAAACGAAGAGAGTCAATCAGATCCTAGAGGACATGTTGAGAGCTATATGTCTAAGAAGCACAATGATTGAGATAGTTATTTTCCATTAGTGGAATTTTCTTATAATAATAGACCTCATAAAGTGATGGGAATATCTCCTTTTGTGATGAATTATGTCATGAATCCCACTGTTCCGAGTACCATAGGCATGCCAAAGAAATTTCCTAGTTCTTTGGAGTTCCTAGCAAATCTTCAAGAAAATTTAGAAATAGCTAAAGCTAAGATGCAACAAGCAGTCGACAGGGCAAAAGAATATTCTAACAAGAATAGATCTCCTAGAGTCTTTGAAGAACGAGATAAAGTTTTTCTTCAAGTGCCAGATAGAAAAACTTCATTATCCACAGGAAAGTGCCCTAAGATTTCACCAAGGTTTTGTGGACCTTGGGAGATAGTCAATAAGCTTAGTGACATTGCATATTGATTAGAGCTTCCTCTAGATTGTAGGGTCCATCGAGTGTTTCATGTTAGAAAACTTAGAAAGTATATTTTTAGGGAGGATAATCTAATAGAGGGTATTGATTCTTTGCAAAAAAGTGATAGTATAGATCATTCTCTAGAAAAGATACTAGATCGAAGATGAAAACAATTAAGAAACTATGTCATCTAGGAATATCTAGTAGCCTGGAGAGGATTACTGCTTACAAATTCTACTTGGGAATCAAAAGCTATGGTTTGCAAGTACTTTCCCTCATTGATCATTAAGGACAATGATCTTTAGAAGGGGGAGAGTGTGTTAGACATTGGTCTACAAAGACCTTCATATGTGTGTGGGGGACAAGGGCTAAGTAAAGTCAAGGTCCCACACACACATGATCTTTACAGATTCTACTTGGGATTCAGAAGCTCTGGTTTGCAAGTACTTTCCCTCATTGATCATTGAGGACAATGATCTTTAGAAGTGGAAGAGTGTATTAGACATTGGTCTACAGAGACCTTCACATATGTGTGTGGGACAAGGGCTAAGTATAGCCAAGGGCTCTAGCTCACAGGATAGCCTAAGGTGCCTAAAATGTAATGGGAATGAGAGCACATGATGGCCACATATCCACACAGATCATTCTAGATCGTGGTTATTTTTGGTGCAAGAGGATATAAAGGATGGGAGGTGAGTTGCACACACAACATTTCATGTCTTAATTTCAAGCCTTTTTCTTTTGAGATATTTTCAGAATAAGTACTACATCTAGGGTGAGCTTCTCTAGGGAAACTTCCTCACTTGGTCAAGGCTAGGCCACTTCCTCACTAGGACATCCTACCATAAGCGACAAGCGAGCAAATGGTGGGACGCTAGCCACCTTGGACTTGACATCTCCTAAAGATATCTAGGCTAGGACATGTGCTAGGATACTACCCAAACCTTGTCTATGCCTCCCTTTCTGAGTTTGGAAGCCCCACTCACTCCTTATATCTAGATGCCTCCCAAATATCCATATCCTACTTTTTCTATGAAAAGGAATAGCCCACGGCTAGAAGATATAGATAGAGATTTAAAGGGAGAGACAAAGCCAAATAGAGAGAGAGAGAGAGTCTTTTATCATTAGACCATCTTCCTCACACAGTTTCTTCTTGGAGCTATGCTAGGTCTAATTTATCTTGGAAGTAGAAAGTCATTTGTAATCCGTGAGTACCCCTTGCCTCCTTACAAGGAAGTCCTTACTAGTTGCCTAGTTACAGAGTAGCCTTGAATTATGTATTACAAGTATGTATCAATGGTTGTATTGATTTAAAGTTTGCAAGTGGACTTATTAAGCTTTCAATATGGTGGCATCACTCAACTGCTCATCCCAAGAGTAGTGTGTTTTGCATTCCTTGCATCCACACACTAATTCATCACCTACAGATGAAAATTTGGCATGCACAATGGGTCACAGATTCTAACATTCTAATCACTACTTCCTTTCCTCTACTAGGCATACAATTATCAACTAGATCCTTGTATTCTCTCACCTAGGAAAGTAGCACATAAGCTTAGGAACATCCTAGGAAACTTGTAATTGGGCCTCCTCATAAGCACCTCTCATGGGAAATTTTTTATTGACCCTCTACATAACTATCTTCTTGGGTGATTTGTGTTTGGGACTCTTCATAACCACCTTTTTCGTGGGTCACTTGTGCTTGGACCTCCTCACAACCACCTTTCCTGGGTGACTTCCTCATAAGAAGTCTAGGTGACTATTGTTGCCCCATCTTAGTCTGAGAAACTATTCCTACTATTTTCCATTTCATCCTTAGCTTCCTCCAGTCATATACAATAGTACCACCTTAGTACTATTCCCACCATGTTCCATGATACATACTAAAAGCTGAAAGAAGAATCAATTGAGCTGAAGAAGACCCCCATTAAGAGTTACCGCATGAGAGGGATAGAGCACTAAAAGACCCCTATTCGGGGTTCATCATCTTTAGGTTGATTTGGTGTAATGGCCAACATAGAAGAGGAGAATAAGTCTCAGACCACTCTTCGCAAGGAATTGGTTGTGTTCATTAGGGGACAAGGCTCAAATTCGGATAACATGGCAAAGGAGCATTCTGCTTGCTTGTCGAGAATCAACATTAGATTCTTTTATTTTCAAGGTGCTGCTCATGACAACTCCCAAGGCCATGTCTAGAGGTCCATATCCACTTATAAGTATTGTGTCTTACAAAAAAGGCAATACATATTCTTGGCTTCATTCCCTTCCACTCTCAAAGGATTAGCAGACAACTGGTATAGATAGTATGCAAAATATCACTTCCAAACATGAGAATCCTTGAAGAGGGATTCGAGAGAAGCATTCTAGCTAAGTATTCCTATTGAGAGAAGATTTGATGAGTAAGCTACGTTAACCTTACATGCAGGAGAAACATCTTTTGAACTCATGACAAGGGCATAGTTTTAGGTGGAAAGGATACTTGTGCCAGAGGGGCATAGAAGATGACTTCTTAGATAGCTCAATCTATAAGGTAAATGTTATCCTTGGTCCACAGATGTCTACCAATTCCTACTAAATGCTCAACTCCCACGTATTCTACTGCATTGAAAAAGAAAAGAAATTCCATTCTCGATAACGAAAAGTTTTACAAGGTCCTTCCCGATGGTATTAATAGGAAATGCCTCATGGCTCACGAGAACGCCAATGTCTTGGAGTTGGGACATGACTAAAGATTAGGTGTATATCTTCTAGGGCATATCACCACTCTCAAAATTCATCAAAGTGGATAACGATGGCCTTACCTTTTCAAGGATGCCATTATTGGCTATAATATTCTATTCATCTCCTTCCACTCCTTCCTCACCTCGGCAACTTATTCATCTCCACCTCCATCTCCTCCAACTCTCCCCTTCTTCAACCTTGGGAGAACTTCATTCATCAACACTATGCCTTTACCCTTGGACAACTCTTCAAGGTGACTTCTATAAGCACCTTTCTTACCACCAGGCTGCACAATTCTTGGTGATACCTCCTGACTTGCAGGTCACATTGGTTTCTTGAAGAGAGTAGCAAGAAGGATGCATCTAAATTTTGAACTGATAGAGAGGGTAAATCTGGGCACTCAGGATCACAAAAAAAACAACAACATACAAATCATGAAATCAAAACTTATGAACTAGAATTTTGACCCATTGTTAAAGCTCAAGAAGACACTCACACACATACTCAAACAGTAGAGATGACTTCTCAAGCCAAGAGGAGAGTGTAGTAAGCACCTATGAAGGTCTCTTCTAGCCCAAAGAAGTTTCCATAGCAAGAATCAACATCATCTTCCTCACCTCCAAATAAGATCATGATTGCCATTCCAAATGAGTTCTCCCTTCACATTGGCATGAAGAATATGAGAAATTTATCAGATTTCTTCGCTCAAGCTAAAATACCTTTAATGGTCCAAATGTTAAGATCACTCAAAGCCTTCTAGCTTCTACATTAGGAATGAAACAAATTGTCAAATCAAGAGCATTTGGATTTTTTTCTAAGAAGAATGGAAATGACACACGGGTAGCATCTACGACCATATTTACTGCAAAGTCCATCGACCTGAAAGTAGAGAAATGCTTGGGTTTGTTCAAGGCCTATTTCCTCTTGAAGAACAATGTGAATTTCACTAGCATTATGGTATGTGAAACACTGTTTTTCTTTGTTCATGAAAATCCATTCCCATACCAGAGGATACTCTAGCAATCACTAGCCAAATGGAGAAAACGATATACCCCCACCTCCCCCTTCTGCACTTTATTCAAGGAAGTGTCCCAAAAAGTATGTTCAAAAGCATTATGCCGCCGACCTCGCTGCTTTACCGCTACAGTAGTAAGGGTATTTGCTACCAAACGGGCATGTGAATCTTCATCTCCTCACATGAGTGTTGTCACTAGAAAGGTTGTAACTACTTCCCATCGTCCTATCTCCTCACACCCATCTCCTCACCCTTCTCCATCCCGTCAACCCGATCTAATCCAAAACACTCTACTCTCTTCACCTCCTCCCATCCCTTCACTCAACATAACCCTCCATCTCATTCACATTCACCTAGCCCAATATCACTACCTCTTGAAACTGTACTCATGCATCTCACACTCAAACATTCATTTACCACTACAACATGTTCCTCAACTCCTATATCTACACTACCATTTAACATTGACACCCATACACCTTCTACCTTATTCATAGTACTACCTAAGTTTGATAGAATCCCTACACCTATACCATAAATTTATCCCAGGAGACATGGAAAAGGAACAATTGACCACCTATCCCCAAAGCATTGAAGGACCAATCTCAATGGAAGTAGTAGTTGTCTTATTCCAAAAGGTCTTCGATAGAATGACATAGAGGACAAACAAAAGCTTATAGATTTGGATGCTCCAAAGAAGCATCACATCAACCTTATATCATCATAATTCTTGCATTGTGCTTTGGTAATCAAGATTTGGATGCTCGAGATAGGCACCATATCAAAATTATATCATCATAATTCTTACATTGTGCTTTGGTAGTCAAGGAAATGAATATAAAGATGCTCGAGATAGGCACCATATCAAAATTATATCATCATAATTCTTGCATTGTGCTTTGGTAGTCAAGGAAATGAATATAAAGATGAAGAAGCTAAAGGGAAAGGAGACAAGTGCTTCCACTATGGAAGACAATCTGCACTAATTGGAGGATGCACACGTGACAATAAGAGATATAGTCGAAGAATTACGACAAGAGAATGAGGAATTATGAAGGTAGGAAGAGTCCTAAAAATCAACATTTTATTTTTTTCGATCTTTAATTTTTGGGAATCCTACAAAAGAATGCACATTGCCTTAGATACTTCTTGCTATGAATAATTTTTTTATTCACAACACTTTTGTAAAAGGCTATCTATACACATGTCTTTCTCTCTCCCAACCCCACCTTTATCCGTGTACAATGTTTGTCCTTCTGTATGATCTCTCTTCATCTCAATCTGTATTATCTTACAGAGAGACTATAGTGGTTGGAAACTTGTAGAAACAAAATTGGAATGATGCAACACAAGCTAAGGTTGAGGTAAAGATAATGTAGATGAGTTTGAAACAATTGAAACAACCTTAAAAAGCAAGAAAAGGGCACCCTGCCCCTCGAAGGCATCCTCGCAAGTCAAGGGTGACATCTCTGAGGTGATCCTTTTTGGGTGACCAACTTCTAAGGAGACATATCCTCTTGGGAAACTCTTCCTCGATAAACCTCCAAGGAAACACCACCTCTAGGGAGAGCTACTTCTCTAGGGTGGCTTCCTCACTTGTTCAAGGCTATTTGACTTCCTCATTGGAACATAGTGCCACCGATGGTAAGCTAGCACAAGGTGTGACCCTAGTTGTCTTGGACCCGAGACCTCCTATCAACAATACAATTGCCTAGGCCAAGACACCTATCAAAATAACTATCCAAATCTTGGCTCTCACTTCCTTGCTGAGTTTGCTAGCTCCGCTCACTTTTAATATTTGGACACCTGCAAAATATATGTAGCCCCTTTGTCTATAAAAAGAGCAACCTAAGGTTGGGAGATATAGATAGAGATACACAACGGAATCAACTAAGAGAGATAGAGACTAGAGATCCTCTTATCATTGGACCATCTTCCTAACATAGTTTCTTCTAGGAGATTTGCTAGGTCTACTTTTGCGTTCGAAGAACCAAGTCATTTGTAATCCCTAAATACCCTTTGTCTCCCTACAAGAAATTCCCTTCCAGTTGGAACGGGATAAAGAGTATTCCAAGTGACCAATGGTTGCATTGGTTCAAAGTTTGCAAGTGGACTTAACAAACTTTCAATCTTGAATTGGGTATTCCAAGTGTGTACCAATGGCTGCATTGGTTCAAAGTTTGCAAGTGGACTTACCAAACTTTCAATCTAGTGACATCTCTTGAATACGGAGTAGTGCATTTTGCATTCCTTGAAGCCACACACGAAAACACCACCTATGTATTTTTCTTGTAAAGGGATGATTGCTTATGTCGGTGCACATATTGTTTTCATATATTTTTATGTCATGCATCCCTTCATAAAAGCATTTATCATACTTGAATCACTCATCAAGACTCCCATTACCATTATTCAAAGTCCAAAATCTTTAGACGCATTAGGGAGTGGAAGAGAGTTCCAAATTTCGGCCACTTCAACTCCTCCAAAATCTAAGCCTCTAGTGCAAAACAAAGCAAAGTTGAACTCACAACGAAAATGGAAAAGAACTTTAATAAGTTAGAAGCAAATTGAGTTCCCAAAAGATAAAACTAAAGCAAAAAGAAGTCAACCGGGTTTGAATTCCAAAGAAGTTGAATGTAGGGACAAGATACGTTCGCCAATTCCTTGAAGAGAAGAGACCTAAGAAGGATTCCAGTCGATGAGCATGAAGAAGAGCAAAGGATCTACATCCTAACTAATTTCTCAAGGAAAACGAAAACTTGGGCGTGGGACAGCTCTCAATCAAATCAAGAAGAATTCACATGAAACTGAGACAACAAAGATAGGTACTGAACAAAACAAACTCTACTCAAAGAGATCATCAGTGGATAGGGATCCTGAAGTAGCATGAGAATAGCCTCAAAGTAGTGAATGGACAAACGCACAAATTACCATACAAAACAAACCAAGGCTTATCAGATAACTTCATTGCGCAAAAATGTTGAGGCCAATGGAGATGAAGAAGAGAGTTATCATGCCAACAATGAACCCATTCTTTTTTGACATACATATTTTCATCCATGAACTTTTCAAAACCAACTAAGGTTCAAAACCAACATCCACCATATGGTTGTGCAAGAAGTCCCTCCAAGCGACAACCTATAATGCATCAAGATTGAGATAGTGCATTCTATATTGTACTTTGTGGGGCTAATTATGATTTGTGCCCAGGCAATAAAGAGTATCCCTACATACATATAGACATGTAAAATGGTTTCACAATTTTTGGTGTTAATAATCGACCATCTACTAACCTGATAAAACTAACCCAATCAATCAATAGGACACTCGTGAATTTGCCTTCGACGACTAATACAATTTGTCTTCGTCCTCAAAAAATAACAATGCAAACCAGGAGTGCCAAAATTTCACCAACAAGCTCTCCTAAGATACCAAAGAACGGTATGATCATTCCCATGGCATATTGGTTGATAGGGCCTAAGAAACTGAATCTACATCATGCGGCCCAAGATCTACATTATTTGCATCTTGCGGATATAGAAAACCATGCTGGATTTTTATATATGGCAAGGGGATTCTATAAAGTCCAATGATGCATGAAGTAAGGATGAGGAATGTAGTTGATGATAAAGTTGATTATCTGCCTTACAAAACTTGGAAACTAAACAAAGGTTTCAAAAGCTTTCATTTGACATGGATGTGTGTATTGACTAAACCTATACAAGAAGACAGACCAACTATGACCAACATTACCAAATAAACCAAAGATCGAACTTCCTTCTAAAAAAGCATTACCAAATAAAGTTGTGGATAAAAGCTACACTTCAGTAACGTTGGCTCAAACTCACAGTTGGCCCAACATATTAGCTTAAAAAAGAAAGAAATTATCTACTCGAAGAGCAAAATTACTGAAATGAGGGCTTTTCAAAGAAGCCACCTGCCAAAATAGACTATTAGAAGAAAATTACTACATGGCTGAAGAAGAATCAACTCAAACAGGACTTATGGATGTTGGAATCAGCATATTACAAGCTTTAGACTCCCAGCATTTCAAAATTTCACCAGGGGCCACCACCGAAGAATAGAAAAATTTTCTAGGTAGTCACAACGAGAAATCTAAGCAGAGAGAGTATGAGAAAGTGCAAGTTTGTTGCCATCATTGAAAGTATGATCAAAGAACCGAAGGGCAAACCGCCAGAACATTTAAATGTCTTATGACTGAATCAAGACCAAGGATGCAAAATATCTAGACAAAGTGGCCATGGAATGTCATATGCAAAACCGGGGTAGGTATTATCCCTGATCCACACTCTAAGTATTTCAGAAAAAGCTGCTTGTAGACCCCAAAGTCTTGGAAGTCCCCTTGCTATTCCCACTAGAATGTCAATAAGGGCGAGTCAACTAGTTCAAGCCATAGTCCAGTGGGGCAAACAAGATGACAAACACTTTGACAAGACAGTGCAAACACAATCGCATATAAGTGAACTGGAAGACCAAATACACCTGATCAAGGAGAAAAGTTATAACCTCATGAAGGAGATCATGGTTAAAGATCAGAAAAATGTGGAGTTTGAAAGTATATGTGCAAAGTTATAAAAGGACTATGGAAGAAGCTCAGGAAGACAAAAAGAGAGTTAAACAAAAATAAGCCTTGTTCAAAGAGCAATTGCAAAGTTGAGTAGATGAGGTTGAAATCCTACGAACAAGAAACAATAAATTATTAGTAGAATTTCTGAAAGATAATTAATAGTGGAAAAGTCAAAGTCTACAAAGAGCAAAGAGATTGAAGAAATAGAACTAAAGATCAGTCAACAAGAGCATCAGTTGGCAGAACAGGATACATTCCACAATAATATTGAAAATGCTAAAGTAGAGCAAGAATTAAGTATTAGGTTGAAGTTAAACTTATAAATTCATTATTTGAAAAGCTTGCCATGAAACCAACAACTTACAAAAAAAAATTGGAAGTAAAAGGAATGACAGGCACAACCAAAGAAAGAAACAAACTTGGTAATCAATAATCAGAAGCCTATGGGACTGTGAACACATTAAATGAGCAAGTAAAGGAGTGAAGAGAAAAAAAAATGAAGAATTAAGATGAAAGATTATTGCAGATATTTCATCCTTCAATGAGTTTGAGGCACTGATTTTTATAGAAGTCAAAGAGAGTCTGGAAGTACAATGTACAGATAGACGAGCAATGTAGAATTATTATGGAAGCACATGAACCAAAGAATCAGTAACATGTGCCACCATGGATTCTCTTATAAAACGACATCAATCTCAATAGAAACAAGAGTTATTCCAACCCATTCTCCTCACAAGATCCCCATATTACTCTAATCGTTCATTTGTGCATTCTTCATGTGGACCTTGATGATCACATTCCCTTCAGCCAATTGCAAGCAAAGGTTTATCCTTATTGTCTATCACTCTTGCAGCATGTGTTGAGGAAAAGGATGGACTAGACTGCTTTTACTTAAAATCTTCCATGGAATCTATAAGTACAAAAACTATAGGCCAATTAGAGTAGAGCTGCGCAGAGGTGTCTTCCCGTGCATTTGTATAGTGGTGAATGTTTTTGATTTTACAGCATCCTCTATCTCACAAATTTGCAAGGCTATCACAAAAACCATCTACATTTCCATCATGCAGTCACTCTACATCATAGTAGCGATTCAGAAATACCGTTCCTTCACAGCCTAGCAATCATTGAAGCACTTAAGAGGTATCCACCTCTGTCTCCTTCAATCAACCTTAAGAATCCATAACTACTTGATTATTCTGTGCTTCCGCATGAAGTTAGTGAAGTAGCTGCCTTTATGATGTTCTACACCAATATGCCGCACAAATAAAAGCTGCACACAGAGCACTGACATCATCTCCAAATAAAGATTGGATAAGACAACAACTGAGTATAAGAGTAAATAAGAATTTCAAAAGAAAAATGGCACAGAAATAATGCCTTGAGAAGTATACAATGGACAATATGAGAAAAAGAGACTCAAAGTTCCATCAAACCTCATCAGAATTCTGAATGCCGATTTTATATAACAGCGTATGCTCTTCAAGAAGCTTCTTACCGTTGAAACTCAGGCAAAAGTGTCCCCAAACATGTGGCCTGCATGCAGACGGTCTGCTCTTTGCATTAAAGCATATATGAATGTTTCTGAAACATTAGAAAAGGATGAACTCCTGGATAAATGACGAATGTACATTCAGTCTATTTAAAACAAATAAAAGCCAATAAAGAGAAACTGAACACATAAACTCAATAAGCAAGTGTACTTCATCTATATAGATCAGTAAGAGGGAAAATTTCAAAAAACATTCATACATAGATAAACTGTGCGAAAAAATTAATAGACATGTCCTCTAAGGGAACGATAACTGCAACAATAAGGAGATATAGAACTCAACCTACTTTTGTATCACATAATCAAGAATCATAGGAAGAGTAAAAATATTAAGTACTAAAGAAAGAGATGCATCATGAAAAGGCCAGGATATATGAAATAAGAGTACAGACCATGATATTTGGTATCCATCTGCTTCGAACTTATCCTGAATCGCTTTCTTCAAATCAAAGAGTGTCCCCCTCTTTTGTACTTCGAGGACTGTGAAAACACACCACAAAGTTAAATGTTACAGTGATTGGGAGTTCTGTAGTACACCCACTTTACTGTCAAAATAACAATCATAATCTGGAGAAGCAGAAAATGTGAAAACACTAAGAAGATAGGAAAATCCACTTTGCTTGGCACCTTGAAGACTAGAAACACATCATTGATCTTTCTGTTCGGCCTTTATATAATCTCAACCTTGCAGCATCCATTACTGTATGTCCCTGGCACATTTGTCTAACAATACTCCGCATGCATACATCTGTTGGTTTTAAAGAATCTAATCACCGAAACAAGGAATAGACACAGTAAAAACACATCACCAAAAATATGTGAATTTGAGTAGAAAAAAGACAAGAAAAGGAAAAATGGAAAAGTTGAACTCAACAATCACGTAGAAGAGAGACCACATTAGCAACTGATATTTTTGAAACTTTGAAGATAAGTAGAGCTGAATATTACGTTAGGAAAAATATAATCCAATTAAATATCATAGGACCATGAATGATGGACTATGGTATATCTCATTCCCCAGGAAGACTCATATCTGGTTGTGATTTCAACAAACAAAGAACGATTTCTGTAATTTTATTTCTTTACCACGTGGTGAAAACATCTGATCCTTTTTCAGATGGCAATCACACTTGGACATGAACAGATGTCTGGATGTTGAATCAAATGTGCCCGCAAAAGACATTGCATGCACACATAAAGCTATGGAGGAAGAGGTGAGGGCATACACACATGAAGCCATGGAGGGAGAGGTGAGGGGATAGATAGATAGGCAGAGAGAGAGAGAGACAGACAGACAGACAGAAAAATAGACAGAGAGAGATAGACAGACAGACAGACGTCTGACAGACAGACAGACAAACAGACAGATAGATAGATAGATAGATTGACAGACAGATAGATAGATAGATAGATAGATAAATAGATAGATAGAGAGAGAGAGAGAGACCTGCACCAAATGAGAGGTGTTGGTGCCCATACAGTGTTCGCCTACGTACTCTACAATGGCACTGTGTACAGCAAAACCCATTCATAGATCAAAAGCAAAGCTATCCACTCATAATACTCATCCACTACACAACGTACGATCGTCTCTGCTATCATCGCCACTGTGCACTTGTGGGTAAAGCAGGTAGGGAATGTATCCTCCTCGACAGGCATGCTCATCCTCAGAAATCATTATGCTGAGTTTTGCGTTATCACGATTCCGGAAAGGGACCTTCCTTAAGCAATGCCAATATTAGTATCATCTATCGCAAGGAAGATATGCGCCGATGCCCCCCGGGCCCTTACAGTATATCGATTATATCCTGGACAAGGACCATGTCCCATCATTGAAGAGCAAAACACTGGTGACTTAAGAGATCATTAGATACTTCCCTGAAATGCTGGTTTAAGGTTAAACAACTTACATAAAACATCCTGTGACCCAAGTTATAAAGGCGTCTTGAATTGCGAATTCTGTTATGACGTTTGCAGATGTCCAGCTACGTTGGTATCCACATATGCAAGCACACGCGCAAAAAAAAAAAAAAAAGAAAAAAAAAAAAAAAAAAAAAACGTACGCATGCTACAGCTACACCCTCTATCTTCCGTCTGACCGCATAACCTCTTTCCTCGATGTACGTAACTTATTCAACCAGATATTCAATCTCGATATAATATAAACCTTGCCTTGTCCATTGGGATTGAAATACAGAAGATATACTACACGGAAACTTTTGACACATCAAAACATAGAATTGTTCTATTTAGCTATTCCAAAACTTGCGAAATCCCCAGAGAGCCAATCAGGTTGTTATCTCACCAAAGGAAGTTCCATCCATTCTGCGAATCAGAACGCTCATAATGCCATGATGCTCTCCTCCAACCGCCCTAAATGGAGATGGGAAAGATTTTAGTGGAGATGGACTAGCTCTCAGCGGGGACGCAAAAGCTTTGAACCTCTTAGGCGTTTTGCAATAGTCTGGAAGACGCGTCTCGTCATGATTTTTGCGAATGAGCAACTCGAGATCCCCTTTCGAACCTGGTTCGAAGCAATCACTATTGTCGAAGGCGTGAGCCGGGAACTTTATCCGCTCATGATGTTTCTGATCTCCACGAGCAATGAGGAAATTCGGGAGATGCATGCCAATTCAGGTACCAGAAGTGATTTCCTAAGCTTCGACGATTGCCTGCACAACTTTGGTTGTAGGCAAAAGCCTGTTTGTGACGAGCACAGAAGTCAGAAGCTGAGAGTTACACTGAATCTGTCACATATCAAGTGTGAAGAACCTCCAGAAAGAAATCCATCAGAACATGCATTTTGCACATGCGATCGGCAGCCTCGATGACAGAGTAATTGAAGGGCAATCGGGATACCACATGACGGTAGCAAGAGCATGAACGTCGTGGGAAAGCAGAAGAAAAAGAAGATAAACAAGACCACGATAAAACTCAGGAATGACAGCGGAAGCCTGATGGTGAAAGAAGAACTAAGAGACCATAAACAGTGATCATCCCGAATCCCGATTTTCAACAGGATCAACGAGCTTGTCACGGGATACATTCAATGCAAGAAAAAATTTGCGTCATCCTATGACAAAGGAAACGCGGAAGGTGGGATGTGGCTTCTCGGCCACAGCATCACGATGTACACTCCTGCATTGCAGGCTTCGCAACTTCGCAAGGAAAGTCTGCTACACAGAAATCGAGATTCCAGCGTTTAAAGAGCCAAAAACGTGTAGTTAATTTCAAGGAGGACAGATGAAATACAAAAAAAAAACGTTCGTGTATAATGAATCCAGCGGACGTGGTTTAACGGATGTGCCTTCTATTGTTAGGCAGTGGTTTAACGGATGTGCCTTCTATTGTTAGGCAGATGGTCAGGGGGTTCAAGTCCCACTTAGGACTGGATACCTCAAAGTTTGGCAAGATGGGTGCCTCTACCTCACTAGATTGGGTGTGTGTCTTTACAATTCATTGTACTCTAAAAATAAATAAAGGGGTCTAATGAAAGTGATTGAAATTAAAATATGCATTTCAATCAATGTTGGATTTTTCAAAGATATTTTCTTTTATAGAGGAAGTTCCGCGGAAGCCTTATCTCTTGGCTTTGGCTTTCATTATATGAAAGAACAACAAGTGAAAGGCATTAAGAACAAAGAAAATCAATGTCTCAAGTGTCCTAGAGACACAAATCCATTAAGAACTGGACTTGGACACCTCTTTTTTTTATGCCCCAAGTCAATGCCGGTCTGGCAAACTTTTGGGAGAATCATGTTGTTGCAGGGGAAAATCAATTAGAAGCAAGCATTATTGGGTGAAGTGATCGGTTGTTCCTCAACATTGTGGAATGTTATAAGAGGTGCGACCCTTTGGAAGATCTGAAAAGACAAATATGCTGCCAACTTTGGTAGCTCTCCTAAAGAATGACCAATCGAAAAATCTCTTTTCCATCTAAGCGAAAGAATTTCCCATTGTAAGAAGCTCCCACCTTTTAGACATCATAGAGTGTTTTTCCTCAAGAGCAACAAGATTAAAAGCAAGTGGGCCACCCATGATGTGGGATGAAATGCTTACCAACCTTCTTTGTAATGTTTTCCAGCAAGATTTAAGCTACCCCTGCTTTGTGAGATTCATGGGGTCCCATGGGTGCTAGGCCCATTCACTTGTACAATTGTTTTTTCTATTAATTAAAGTTTGGGAGAGTAGGCAATTGCCAATTTTTTGTTTGAAAAAAGAAGTGAAAAGCATAGTATCATGGGACTCCTCGTATCCCACAAAAGTAGAGAGGTTAGACTCTCGATGCATCACAAGGAAAGGGATACCCAAAGGCATATAGATTCAATGGATCGAAAACCTTACAAGAGTAGATTGACCAAACTGGTCAAGAATTGAACACACAACCTCCACCTCAAAAACTGAGTGCCCAAACAACTAGCCTATGATACATAGACTTTTCAAAGATCATTTGTGTTGGGTATTCTAAGTGAATTAGTATGTTCACTCATTAAATTTATCACACGATTTAAATGGGTTTACTATTATCGGGACTTTAGTATTTGTAACTAGAGTGTTGTCATCCTATTTTCTTTATGTGTTGAGGTGTAGCCGTAAACACATTGAATCTCTTGATTCAAGGTCTGGGATTCAAGGTTTATAGTTGGGTTCGACATTAGTTTTTCATTATAGAGGATAAAGGGGTTTTTTTGAGCTTGCGTTTTGTTCTTTCAAATTTCAAGTCTAATTGATAGGGATGAAAACTCAATTTTAACGAAAAAGTTTAAGCACTTTGGCTCAATTGGTTGAGCCCTTTGTCTTTCAAGGTTAGGGGTAGGGGTTAAGCCTTGTGGATTGAAGTTGGACACCTTTCACCACTTGGGTGGTGAAATGTTAAAACCAATTTCTTGAGGGGATCGTTGAGCTTTCAGGCTACCTAGTTAAAACCAATCATCTCACCTAGTCTTAAGGTCTTTCTTTCCTAGTGTCTACCTTAGAGAACCTTGGAATTTTGTATCTTAGAGAACCTTGGAATTTTGTATCCTAGTAATTGTTAGGCATTCAGAGCCTCATTTTTGAGATTTGAGAAGTCATGTGGGTGTTATATCCACTTTTCATTGTACTTATCAAATTTATTGAAGCTGATCTAGAAGATTAGATCTCAATGATCGATTTTCTTTTAAAAACTTTTTACCAAAAGAAACGTATAACAAGAGAGTGTTATTAGGTGAGAGTGCGTCCATTGGCTCATCGAATCGAATTGTTGATAATTATACATATGGCAAATGGGTTTAACATTGCTCACCATTTAACATAGCTTAGCATAGATGGAAACTTTTAGGATATTCTCATATAAAGAAATAAAGAAGAAAAGGAGGTGAAGCCATTCATCATCTTTCAAGGTTCTAGAAAGGTATGCAAATCAATCTCATGGGCAATCCATGGTGGCTTACACTTTCCTTCTTTCTTTGATTATTTACTTTCTCTCTTGCTAAAGAGTGAAGGACCAAGAGATTGTCGAATTGGAAAGAATTCGTAGAAACTTTCTCTAGATAGGGGACCCTAAAAGAAGGGGTGTCCCCACAATTAAATGGGCTACTTGCATAATCCTAAAAGATCAAGGTGGTTGGGGCATTCTAGACATTGAAGGAATGGCTAGTAAGCTGGCGGCCAAATGGTTAATTAAAGCATGGAGCAATAGAGATGCCTCTTGGGCCAAACTGATTTTTTGAAACAAGAGCGCTCTTAGAATTGTGGGCCTTCTAGGGTGGAAGGGACTTTATCTTCTCACTCTTTTGTTCTCCCCTTATTAGGTGACTCCCAGAGGTTATCTTCATTTGCACTCTATGGAAGAGTTGGAACAAGGTTCAATAGTTTGTCAAGATCAATGAAGATTGGAATGGGTAGCCCATATTAGACAAAATGATTCAATATGGTTCCCTATCAAGGGCATCAAAAGTGTCGAATCTTGGAACCTCTAAAAAGCTAGGAAACTTTTCAAGAGAGGTTTCCATTTGTAGAAACACGTCTGGAACCAAGAAACATGCTAATGGATTAGATTTGAGGGCATTGACATGGCTAGGAGAGTGGACTATGAAGAATTGTATTTGTTGCGGAGCAAATACAATGATTGAGAGTTCTCGAGGACTCACCTCCTTATTGGGCATGACTCCCCTCACCTTTAGGGTCTTACATGGCACAACGACAACAATATTGATCAAATTTTGAGATTGAAGAAGAATGTGGACTTTCCTATCATGCTTAATAGGAGATGATGTCCGGATTGATCGATTTTTAGGTGGTATTTTAAGTTCCAATCCATTTGGCATCCCCTCATCAACGTAAAAAAATTAGTTCTTATGTGGAAAATTCTCCATTAAGGAATTTGGACCAATGTAGAAGCTATGAAAATTTGTGGAGCGCCTTAGTGGTGTAAACAATACCTTCATGGCAATGAGAACTTGGGATAACTCTTCTTTTCATGCCCCAAGTTAATGTTGGTCTGATAGGCCCTTGGGAGAATCATGTTGCTGCATGAGCAAATCAACTAGAAGTAAGCACTATTGGGTGAAGTGATTGGTTGTTCCTCAGCATTGTGGATTGTCACCAACTTTGGTGGCCCTCCCAAAGAATGGTCAATTGAAAAATCCATTTTCCTTTTAGGCAAAAGAATTTCCAATTGTAAGAAGTCCCCACCTTTTAGACATCACAGAGTGTTTTTTCCTCGAGATCAACAAGATTAAAAGCAAGTGAGCCCCCCATGAGGGGGGCAAAAGGTTTATCAACCTTCTTTGTAATGTTTTCTAGCAAGATTTAAGCTACCCTTGCTTTGTGGGATTTGGGAGGTCCATGGGTGCTACGCCCATTCACTTGTATAGTTTTTCTTTCTATTAATTAAAGTTTGGGAGAGTAGACAATTGCCGAATTTCTTTTTGAAAAAAAAAAGTGAAAGGCATAGTATCATGGGACTCCTCGTACCCCACAAAAGTAGAGAGGTTAGAATCTTGAAGCGTCACAAGGAAGGGGCTACCCAAAGGCATACAGTTTCAATGGCCCAAATGCATTACAAAGATAGGTTGACCAAACTGGTCAAAAAACATATCTAACAACTCGCAAGAATTGAACACACAACCTCCACCTCAAGAAGTGAGTGCCCAAACAACTAGCCTATGTGCGTGAACTTTTCCAAGAGAAATTCTGTTGATTGTTTATAAGTGAATTAGTGATGTTCAGTTATTGAATTTATACACGATTAAAATTATTAGGACTTTAGTATTTGTAACGAGAGTGTTGTCATTCTATTCTTTTAACGTGCTGAGTTGTGTGGATGTAGCCATAAACACATTGAATCTCTTGTTTCAAGGTCTAGAATTCAAGGTTTTTAGTTGGGTTTGACATTAATTTTTCATTATAGAAGATAAAGGTTGTTTTTTGAGCCTATGTGTTGTTCTTTCAAATTTCAAGTCTAATGGAAGAATAGGTTGAAGACTCAATTTTAACGAAAAAGTTCAAGCACTTTAGCTCAATTGGTTGAGCCCTTTGGCTTTCAAGGTTATGGGTAGGGGTTCAACCCCTATGGATTGAAGTCGGACACTCCTCATCATTTAGGTGGTGAAATGTTAAAACCAACCTCTTGGGGGGATCGTTGTCACTACCCATTTCAAACCAATCATCTCATATAGTCTTAGGGTCTTTCTTTCCTAGTTTCTACCTTAAAAAGCCTTCAGACTTTGTATCCTATGCTAAGCATTCAAGACCTGATTTTTTTGGATTCGAGAGATCCCATGTGTTATACCCACCTTTCATTGTAGTTATCAAATTAATTTAAGTTAATCCGAAATATTAGATCTCAATTATCAAATTTTTAGATGGAAACTTTAAACTTTTAGATATTCTGATATAGGCTAATAAAGAAGAAAAGGAAGTGAAACCATTCACCATCTTTCAAGGTTCTCAACCAACCTCACCCTCACCATTCCATATTGTTGTCAAGGAAAATGTTTAAAATGTTACATAAACTTGAAAACCAAAGGGTTCTTTGGAAGTCGATCGAATGAGTCGTATCCCTTATTTCAAATTTTTACAACTCCGAGTCCTCAAAAATCATGTCCCTTATCCCATAGAAACTCTTATCTCAAGATCAAGCCTGTAAATATAAAGATTAAAAACTTTAAAATCGTTAATAATTCGGACATTAATTTTTCCTGTAATTTCTACAAAGCTTGTGCTCACGTCTCTCAACTTTGATCCAAGATAGTAATGTTTGCAATAATGTGCATGGACACGCAATATAATTTGGGTACTTTTTTCTCTTTTTAGGAGGTTTTTTTTCATAGCTTGCATATCTTTGGTGTTACTTTATTTCACCATATAGGTACAATGCACCTTCATTCCTGAGTTTACTCTAGTGTGTTTCTATTCTCTATTTAATATATTATCATACTTCATAGATAATTACCACATACATCAAAGTAATAAAATGAGTAGTAATACTAAACAGTACTCAGAATAATGAATCAAAGATTGGAATCTGTATTATGTGAAAAATATAGTATAATATTGGCACAGCAATACAATCTTCTTCTTCTAACTATTGTCAAAATCTCTCATTCCACACTCTAAGGGAATGCATACAACAACCTTCTGGAATTGATGCACTTAACCTCTGTCTCATCAGTTACATCAGCGAATAGAAATTAAGTTTCCTAGGAAGTTCTAAAGACATAAATTTACAAGAAAAATATAATTAATTTAGTATTTTATAAATTTTGGGTAGTCATACCAGTGACAACCTAACATTGGCATGCATGGTGGACTTGAACCCACTTATTTACATCTCATCCAAATCTGAAGGGCGCTATTGGATTCTACCTAAATCATAAAGTAATTCATCAAAAAATTCTCTAAGACTAGATACTCCAAAATCAATCATCTCTCGAAAAAGATTCTTCGTTTGGATTATCGTGCAGTTGAACTTTCCAGGAAGCAACATCGTCTTTTGCTTCTATAAATTCGTTAGATAATTTGCCCAAAAATTCTTTTGTCACTATCTGCACCTCTTTAGTCTGAGCATGGCACTATTCCAACTATGCATCTCTCTTAATTAGTGCATCGTCTTTACTTTGAACCTGCTTATGTAATTTATCTTTAAATTTTGTCAGCTCAATAAATTGAATTTCTTTATCTTGTAGCATTTGAGTCTGTTCTGCAATGGTTTGCATAGCTTCTTGTAGTTGACCTTCCAAATCCTTAATAGCTTTGACCTTCACCAAAGCAACTTGTAGATTCTTTGTTAAAGAGACTACCTGATCAGAAAAGAAATTCTTCTCAATGAGTAGAGCAACAATTTGAATCTACAACTCATCTTTATCTGCTCTGACTCGCATGAATTCATCTTGAACCATTTGAAGCTATTATGTGGCCTATTGATGATCTTGATTGATCTCCTCTATGTGAATCTATAAATCATTGATCTTGTTTTTTAATAATGGAACTTCCTCTTCAGGGATATTGGCTCATCCTGCAATTCAGCATTTTGTTGTTTCAATATCAACAATTCTACATGCATTTGATCCAATTGAGTTTCAATAGCATTGCAAATACTTTGATCTTTTTGCATCTGTAGGGAGCACATTGTTAACAGCCTAACAGTATCTATAATAGTTTTGGCTTGAATGTGACAATCCTTTAGAAACCAAGGATATATGATCGATGAACAAATAATCATTGGCAATTGAATTCGGCCAGTCGTATTCATGCATGGATCATAGTGCTTATGATTGAAAGATGGGAATTGTATCAAATGGGAGTGTTCGGTCTATGAGATATGATATGATTCTATCTGTCTTGAAGTAGATGGTTGAGGGTCCAAAAAAGTGCAACTCTTTGATTGTTGCCATAATTTTCTGGGTAGTCATCCTATTGGTTGTTGTTGTTGTTGTTGTGATGTTTGAGTAAGTTGTTGTGGTTGATCTTGAATGCCCATCGGTGGTTTCTGTTGCTATTGTTGTTGTTGCTACTGTTGTTCTTTGGTAGCCTTTCATCTACATTCTGCTTTAGCAGTCGCAGTAGCCACATCCTATTGTTGTTGTTAGAGCCCCACCTGCGTTTGCTCCTGCATTCTCCATTATCGTTCTTCTTCAGCCTGTCAGAGTGCTTCTTGCATAATATTGACCCAAGCTTGCTTTTCCACATTCAAAGGGTCTATTAAGTCTGGAGTTGAAGCACCAAGCTTCTTCCCATCAAGTACAATAGTCAATGCATGTCAAAATAAAGGTTTTTTTGGAACAAGTTGGAGGACGGATAGGACCAATGAAGTCAAACCCCCATTTTTTAAAAGGTTCTAGAGGAAGAATGGGTTGCATGCAAAAATGATGAATGCCTTGAGGTTCACCCGTTCTTTGGCAAGGATAACAACATCGTATTTAATCACGAACATCCTTATGAATAGCAAGCCACCAAAGCCCACTATGCAAGATTTTCTGAACTATAAGCTTTGCACCATGATGACCCCCAAAAACTCCCAAATGATCTTTCATAAGAATAGCAATTATTTCCTACGGTGGCACACATTGAAGCTATGTTCAAGTAATATCTATGTAGTACAAATGATCCAAAATAATAGAAAATCAATGGCTCCATAACGCTAGTTTCTTCTGAGTAGTGGACCATAAATGTGAAGGGGGGATACCCGTCGCCAAAAAAGACATCATCTCCTCATACCAAGTAGGGGCTCCCAATTCACGTTCAGTCTGATCTACCATGAAACAGATCAGCACCAAGAAAAGAATCATCAACCCCATCGGAAGGTTCACTGGGATCTAGGCAAGATAGAAAATCTACAACAATGTGTGAAGAACCAAGGTGATGAACGACATCATAATCATATTCTTCTAATAATAAAACCCATCTAGCCATTCTTCCAACGAAATTTTTTGTTTAACTAAATGCAACAAAGCATAATGATCAACACGAAAAGTGAAAGAACGACTCAATAAGTAATGCTGAAATTTCTTGGTAGAATAAATAAGACCTAACCATTGCCTTTTGGTGACTAAATAATTACTCTCTGCCATAGTTAATCATCGACTAGCATATAAATAGGTTGAAACCATGACCGTCTAGTCTTCTACATTAAAACCAAACCGATAGCAATAGATAAAGCATCCACAAAAACATGAAAAGATTGAGAGCAATCTGAAGCTTGCAGTATAAGTGCTTGCATAAGAAAAGTTTTCGATTGTCAGAATGCTAAATCACACTCCATAGTCCATTTAAATTGTGTAGGTTTTACGTGGGCCAAAGCATTTAACGGCATAGCAATATGATTTAAATAACATAAGTGCTACCCGTGCCAGTGAATTGGCCCCAAAAATCATAAAACTTATCTAGGTGATCAATATTGTGGAATTTCCAAAATTACTTTTACTTTTTCTGCATCAACTGCAATTCTAGTACTAGAAATGATATGACCCAATAATTTTCCACATTTTACTCTAAAAATTGATCTAACTAGGTTGAGGCTCAAGTGTACTTCCCTACACTTAGTAAAGCAGAGTCTTAAATGTTGTAAGTGATTCATTTGAGGTCTAGAAACTGAAAAATCATCTAAAAAGACACGCATAAAATTGGTTAAATAGGGAGCTAAAATCTATTTCATACATCATTGGAACACACTAGGGGCATTCTGTAAACCAAACCACATTACAGTACATGCAAATACTCCCCAATTAATGATAAAAGCAGTCTTTTGAATATCAAATTCGAGCATTCAGACCTGATTATAACCCCTAAATCCATCTAAAAATGACTACATTTCCTTGGCAGCTACTTCACCAAGCATAGTCTCTAAAAATGGTAGAGGGAAAGGATCTCATACCGTTGCTACATTTACCTTACGATCATCCACACAAATACATACTTTTTTATTTTTCTTAGGAATTATCAGAATTGGAGACACTCATTCCGGATATTCAATGGGTACAATGAATCCTACCTTTAGCAATCTATCCAATTATTCTTTAACCTTTTTAGAAAAAATAGGATTCATATGATATTGTTGTTGAATAATTGGAGAAGCATCTAGTTATGATGATAGAATCGGGGATCCAATCCTTGCATATCAAAATAATTCCAAGCAAAGACATCCTTAAACTCAGTTAACAACTGAAGCAATTCCCTTTGGAATTTTGCTACTGAAGGAGTACCAATTTTTATTGTATGGGGTGAACTTTGTGTCCCTATATTTACCTATTCTAATTGATCTCTGTGAATGTGCACACTAGTTCGAGTAAAGACATCTTCCTTAGCTAGTCATGCTACTTCTTCATCCAATTGAAGCACATCTTCTAGTTGTATCACAATTGCTAGAGGGTCTTGTTGGACTTGGTTAATACCTCAAGAATATCGGTTAATCCAACCGCCAGAAATCACAATTGGGTTCCAGAAATTGGAGTTCTTCATCCTCCTCTAATCTGGCCATCATGTGCAGTGGCTGTGCAATTTACGATAGTTGAGCTTTTGGATAGTGTTGCTTATCTTCTAGAGGAATGAATTTTTTCTTATGTCCTCTATGGAAAGTGATCACTTGGAATCACCAGTCCTATTGAACCTTAGCCTACTTAAGCCAGGGTCGTCCAAGAAAAAGATTATAATCATTAATTTTACCCATTACTTCAATGACCACAAAAGTCACTTTTAAAGGGATGTTCTAGATTTTAATAGCTATGTCCTTAATCAAACCTATAGGCTGAACTCGTGACTAATCTTCCATACAAATATAAAAGGTTGCTGGTTGTATATCGATCCATCCTAGTTGTCTAAAAATAGGCAGAGTAGCAATTTTAACTCAAGATCTGGATATCTAGGTACTTTTAGACCATACTAAAATAAGCGGTACTGCATAATCGGCCAATTGATCTTGAGTTCACTTGAGCATGACCTTCTCTATTTTCTACAATATTGCACTTATGCACTCCTTTCAATAAAGTGTCTCAAAACATAGGAACTAATTCCAATAGATCTCCTTATGGTACTTGAATTGTAGATTTACAAAATATCTGCCAAGTGTTTGTTATTATGTTGCCGACATCCACATTATTGTGGTCGGTCTCGCCCTTTACTGTTGCAGGATGTGAATCCGTATTCTGCAAAGAGAGTTCAAGAGTATTAATTTTGATGACTTGCCTATTTTGAAGATTTTGAGTCTATCCACTAGAGCTTGATGTTGGAAATTCTAGCTGAGCTTCTTTAGCCCAACGTGCAACTTGGTTGTATATTTGATGATGGGTAGTCACTTCCAAAATTGCCTCAAAATCATTAAGATTCAAAACCTTCCCGATCTCGTAACTACTGGAGCAAATAGATCTTCAAAAGTGAGAGTAACCATGTTCGTCATTGTTGGAGTTAGACGTCTGCGGAAGCACGCGAACAGCACAAGGAAGAAGAAGAAGCTTGGAGCACAACACACAATACTGAATGTATTACTAGAGAATGTACAAAGATAAGTAGCCCATTAGGGCAATAGGCGTATATACAAGCAGGGGGAAAAAACCTCCTAAAGAGGGAAAAAAGTGTCGCAGCGGTCCTAGTGTGTTCACATACATCACTACCTAAATATATCAACAAATCCCCCCTGGGAGTGATGCGGTGAACAAGGAGCTGGCACTCATGTATAAGGAAGTGCCAAGCTATGTGGAAATCACTCCACAAAAGGGAGTAAGCCCAAAGATTTGTGGAAAGCTTCAAACTTCTCCCTAGGCAAAGCCTTCATGAAAAGGTCTGCTATGTTTTCGTGCGTGGGCACATATGCCAAGATGATCTCCCCAGCAGAGAACCTCTCCCTGACATAGTGATAATGCACCTCAATGTGCTTAGTGCGAGCATGGAACACAGGGTTCCTTGCAACTGCCAATGCGCTCTGACTGTCAGTGAAGATGGTGGCGGCAGAAGACTGGCCAACACCCAAATCAGCCATAAGGCGTATGAGCCACACACACTCAACAGTCGCTGTGAAATCTGCCCTATACTCAGCCTCACAACTGGAAGTGGCCACAGTAGGCTGCTTCTTGCTCAACCAAGATATACATGAGCTACCAAGCATGAAGCAAAAACCACTAGTGGACACACGAGTTTCATAGCAACTAGCCCAATCTGAGTCAGAAAAAGCATGCAAATCTGGTGGTAGTGATCCCCCCTTGGGATAAAACAACCCAAGTAGCTGAGTACCACTCAAGTAGCGAAAGATGCACTTAACTGCCTTCCAATGCGTGAGTCTTGGGCAATGCATAAACTTGCTCATCTGTGATACAGCAAACTGAATATTTGGCCGAGTAATGCATAAGTAAATCAAGCATCCAACAGCCTGTTGATAGAGAACAGCATCAAATGCATCTCCAGCATCATGAAGACTCAATCATAAACCTGTCTCCATAGGAGTGGCAATAGGCTTACAGTCTTCAAGGCCAAAACGTTGCAATAATGTGTCAATATATTTCGTTTGACACAAAGCCATTCCACCATCAACTTGCATAAACTGAATGCCCAAATAGTGATGCAAATGCCCCTAATCAGACATCTCAAATGAGGCATGCAAATCAGCCTTGAAATCAGCAATATGCTTCTCAATAGGACCAGTGAGCAGCATGTCGTTACCATAGACAACAATGATCAAAAGCACATCATTAGCACGCTTAACATATAAGGTGCTTTCAGTTGGATTTTTCTCAAAACCATGTGCAACCAGATAGGCATGTATCTTCTCATACCAAGCATGTGGTGCTTGCTTTAAACCATATAATTCCTTCTTTAACCTGCACACCTAGTTTTCAGCCCTTTCTGCACAAAGCCACGGGGCTGAAAAATATACACTTCTTCATGCAAGTCACCATTCAAAAATGTTGTTTTAATGTCCAACTGATGTACATTCCAACCATGATGGGCTGCAAGTGCACAAATGCTCCGAACGGTAGTCATACGGCATGTAGGTGCAAAGGTCTCATCAAAATCAATGCCTCTTTCCTGCGCATAACCCTTTGCAACAAGCCTAGCCTTACCCTATCAACTGTACCATCAGGTTTACACTTCAGCTTGTATACCCACTTAGTGCCAATGGCCTTCTTGCCAGGAGGCAATTCACATAAAGACCATGTACCATTCTTCATTATAGCATCATATTCAGATTGCATAGCAGCCATCCAATTTTTTGAATTTTGTGCTTCATCAAAAGAAACAGGCTCATTCTCATCACAGAGACTAGACACAGCCATAGCATAGCAATCTGATGCAAAGGAAGCACTATGAGAGCCTGAACGAGTACGATATGACAAAGGTGCATCTAATTTGCTGTCATGCAAAGTCTTCACCAGCCATTTTGCATAGTTTTTGCCTGCTCAATATCAGTTCTCTCATCAACAAGTGCATCATGTAAATCTCCATCAGAAATGGAATGATCTACATCATCATATGAAACCTGCAAAGGCTGAGAAGTTGCCTCAATAGGACCAGCACTAGACTGTCCACCCGTAAAAAGAGGCATCAAAGTATCATACATGTCTTTGGAGCTGACAGATGTCTCCTTAGTACATGAAAGCAATGGCTGGATAGCATCTTCCACAAGGACAACATTACGGCTAACTAGAATGTGTTTAGTCTGTGGATGATACAGACGATAGCCTTTACTTTTAGAAATGTACCCAACAAAAATACATTTTACTGCCTTATCATCCAATTTTCTACGATGTTGTTCAGGCACTAGTGCATATGCCAAACAACCAAAAACACGCAGATGAGCAACAAATGGCTTGCGGTCATGCCAAGCCTCATATGGAGTGATAGACTGCAGCGCTTTAGTGGGACACCTGTTCAATACATATGCTGCACACATGACAACCTCAAGCCAGAAACTATGTGGTAAAGCCTGACTTTTGACCATGCACCTCGCCATCTCCATGAGTGACCTATTCTTTCGTTCAGTAACTCCATTCTATTGAGGTGTATAAGGCACTGTATACTGGTGTTTTATCCCACGTTCAGCCAGAAATGCATTAAAATCAGAAGACATATATTCCCCCCCCTCGATCAGAACGGAGGGTGCCCATTTTACATGTTGACTGATTTTTAGCCAAAACCAAAACCTGTTTAAAGCACATGAACACTTCGAACTTTGCTTCGAGTGGATATACCCATGCATGCCTGGAAAAATCATCAATGAAAGTCAATAGGACCACAGACATCATTATGTGCAAGATGTAATTTCTGTGTAGCCCGAATTGAACCATCTTTTGGAAAGGAGGAATGCTGCATTTTGCCCAAAATACAGCCTTCACAAACATGTTTTCCAGGTGCCTCAAGTTTGGGCAAAGAGGACACCATTTCAGATTTCTGCAGGCGTAGCAGACTAGCAAAATTCAGATGACCAAAGCGTGCATGCCAAAGCTTTGCATCTGACATAGCCTGAGAATCATTTACTGCACATGCCAAATCATTTTCATATCTTTCATAGTCTATGAGCTTATACAGCCCACGACATAAAATGCCAGAAGCAATAATAACATCGCCATTTGACAGAGCATGAAATGTACATCTTTCATCAACAAATTTCACAACCAAGCCAATCTTGGCTAATGCAGAAACTAACATATTCTTCTTGATCCCTGGCACAAATAAAGCATCTGACAAAGTGAAAGAACTACCATCAGTAGTAGTCAAAATGATCTTACCAACTCCCATAACATGATAAGAGGAGTTGTTGGTGCATGTAACAGTATTCCCTGTAGGGGCAGGCTCGAGTGAAGAGAAGAAACTGCGCTGCGAGGTAATATGTTTGGTCGCCCCACTGTCAAAGTACCAAACATCTGAGTCTACTGCATACATGCACTGCTCATGAGAAGATGTGTCAAAACTGCAAACAATAGTGAACGCCCATTCTTCTTCCTACACAAGATTAGCAGACTCCATTTTTGGTGTAGAGGCTTCTGCAACAACCATTCCAGACTCTTTCTTCTTTGCCTCTTTTGCAGCCAGTTTTGGACAGTTCTTTATGATATGATCATTCCCTTTACAGTACTTACAAAACAATTTCTGCTTTTCTGATTTTTTTTCTCATCTTTGTCTTGGTTCTTCGAATGTGCAACATTTGCAGATTTCTGCTTATTAGTAGAAGAATTTCATTTTCATTTGCCCTTCTGACTAGGCAAGAAAGCTTGATCTGCAACACGCATAATGGATATGTTCTGCCTGGACTGATCTTCCTGCAACAGAATAAAGACTAACTCCTCAAATGACAAGGCATTTGGATTGCCTTTCATCATCAACCGAAGAGTAGAAGCAAAACTCTGATATGAATCAAGAAGACCATTCAGAACGGTCTGCACAAGTGAGTTATCTGGTATAACCTCATCAGCAAAAATCAACTGTTCCTTCAAGTCTTTGATCTTTGTTAGGAAACTGTCCATAGAATCACCTTCATTCATGTGCTCACTCTCCAACTGTTTTTGGAGGTAAGCAACACGAGCCTCATTCCTAGCTTGGTATAATGTGGTAAGTGTATCCCAAGCATCCTTAGCTGTTCTACAAGAGCGAATATGAGGAATAATGGCATGTTTGACAGACAAAGCTATCAATGCATGTGCCTGGGCATCTCTACCATCCCAACGAATCTGCTCTGTAGTAGGTGCAGCAAAAACAGCAGCACGAACAGGAATCTGCACAATATCATCTTCGATACCATCTTCATCAGCTCCAACACCTGTATTCGCAGTACCTGTTATTACAGGTGTAACAGGACGTCTTTCAACACCCTGCACAATGTTCCACAATCCTTTTGCAACCAATACATGTCAATCATATAAGCCCATAATGGGTAGTTGGTACCATCCAACTTATCCTCAACAGCCAAGATACGAAATACATCACTGCTTTTAGCCATGGCCAGTGACTAAACTACCTTGATGCAGAAAATCGACTGTATTTCAAAAAGTTGAACGGAACTGCCCAGACGAGTTCTGCTCAACCTGTAGCAGACTTCGAGACGCTTATACTGGTGAATAGAAACAGGTATATACCTTTGGCACAAAAAGATGAAATAGCCTGTACAAGCACTGCGATAGTGCATTCAAAGACCAAAACGAGCTCAGATCGCGATTTCGGCACCACATAGCAAAGCTGTTTTTATCTCGAAAACACCCTGAGTATGCTCACCAAAATTCATACGATTCTGAGACTGCAAACGGAGGAGTGTCGACGGCGCCCTAGATGAAGCGATGACCTGCTCTGATACCAATTGTTGGAGTTAGACGTTTGCGAAAGCATGCGAACAACACAAGGAAGAAGAAGAAGCTTGGAACAAAACACACAATACTGAATGTATTACTAGAGAATGTACAAAGATAAGTAGCCCATTAGGGCAATAGGCATATATACAAGCCGGGGGAAAAAAACCTCGTAAAGAGGGAAAAAGTGCCACGGTGGTCCTAGTGTGTTCACACACATCACTACCTAAATATATCAACAGTCATTGGATCTTTGAGTCATGCGTCTTGCTTCGTTCTATCATAATCTTGTGCATCTGGATAGTTAGCACGAATGTGACTGAATTCTAGATGGAATCGAAACTGGCGACCTTTATCTTCCTTTTGAAAATTTGCTTCATCTCTTCTATACCGATTAAAAGGTCTACATCCTCTTCCATATCCTTGGTAATTGAGCCTATTCTGACCCCTATTCCTCAAAGACCTACTTCTGGAATGTTTCAAGAATTGCTTGAAGTTTGTGGCAAATATGATTGTCCATTGTGCCTAGGTTTTGATTGCATATGACTAGATGCTACATGTTGATTCTCCTAGTGTTGTATCTACATTGATCCGTGTTGTGATTCATCATATTAAAAATTGCATAATATATTTGGTTGAGGGCACAATTTACTACTACATGCCCTGGACTCCTACATTTTGTACAATACAATTGGCTATATGGATCAATTACAACCAAAGGATTTGAGGTTACCATATTTACAGTGTCTGGGGAATGATGCTAGACAGGGTTTATGGCTTTCAAATTTTGTTACAATTACTCCATTGCTTCACTGATCTAGTCCAATGATCTGGTTCCATCCAAAGCAAACAAACAGATATTTTGTTTTAATAAATTATTAAGTCCATGCATGAGCCAACCTCGTACCACATCATTAGGAGGATGCTCTAATTCCGAGATTTGCCATAATGTACTCCGAAATAAAAATGTATAATCAACAACCCTTTGATTGGGAACATATCTATCATGTGGATGTGATACATGCGTAGAGCATCTCAATGATTACTGAACAAGATCATTTGCAAACTGATTTGATCTGACATTCTCTTGAATGTCCCTATGTGCATCATTTTTATGCATGCTAACTAGAGGACTAGTATCTCAAACACCACTCTTCTCACTTCAACCTCCTTAATGGGTTGTTTATGCATCTTAAACTCATTGAAAATGACATCAATAATTCTGATCACTGATCGTGTTTCAGGATTCCATAAGTGATATCCAAATTGTCCTTCTCAACCATATCCAAGAGAAATGCATTTCTTTGACTTATGTTCCAACTTTTGTCTAAGATTATTGGGTATTGGAACATATGCTTCACACCCAAAAACTCGAACATGATCATAATATGGTGGCTTCCCTGTCCATAACTCTTCTGCCACTTTTAGACCTTTCACAGTACTAGGTGAAATGTTAAATCACATGAACTACAGTCAATATTGCTTCTGCCCAAAATCCTTGTGAAAGGTTTGCATGATGCAGCATAGAGACTACTATATCTTGAATAGTTCTATTCATCCTTTTAGCTACACCATTTTGTACTGGGGTATAAGGAGCTGTAGACTCTCTACGAATTCCTCTAGACTGGCAGAAAAGGTTGAATTCATGTGTCATACTCACCCCCATTAGTTGAACATAAAGCTTTGATCTTAGTTCCTTTTTCAGTCTCAACTGAAGCAAGCCATTTTCTAAAAGTAGGGAATACATCATCCTTCGATTTGATAGGATATACCTAAACTTTTCTAGTAGCATCATCTATGAAAGTGACAAGGTAAAGAGAACCACCTAATGACCTTGTGGGCATCGGACCACACACATTTGTATGAACAAGATCTAAAGGATCAATTGAAGATTCAATGTGCATTCTATGCACATTTTTTGTTTGCTTTCCATATTGACAATGTTCACAAAATGAAAAATCAAAGAAAGATAACACAGGTAAGTAGCCAGAATGAGAAAGATTTTCCATTCCACTACAAGATATATGGCCCAAACGACCATGCTAAATACAAGCCATAGACTATTCAGTAACAGCTAATAAGTGTTCTTTCTATGATACAAATAAAGGATAAAGTGAGCCAACTTTGCTTCCTTTTGCAATAACCATATTGCCCTTTGATATCCAAAAGGATTGAGCATAGAAGACCACCTTGTAACCAAGGTCATCAAGTTGACCAATTAACATCAAACTGCATGATAACTGAGGTACATGGCGTACATTATGCATAGTAAATTTTGAACCATCAATGAACTGCACAACCACATCCCCAATCCCAAAAACATCACACTGATAAGAATCACCAAGTCTCACAGTACTAAGAGACTTTGCTGCATAAGTAGAGAACCACTCTCTATGTGGTGTCACATGGAAAGAAGCACCAGAATCTAGCAGCCATGTCTGGGAAAGAGAATCAGTCATAAGAGCCTCAATAGGCATAGTACTGTCAAGTGCCAACACATCAGCATCATCAGAAATAGCATTGATTTCTTCAACCTTCATGGAAGTAGATGGTGCATGTAATTTTTTAACATGCCCATCAACATTTTGTCCTTTACCTTTAGCATTCTTTAACACATAATAGTCTTTCTTCATGTGTCCTTTCTTATGACAATAATGGCATTCAATATCCCTCTTCCTTGATTTACTTCTACTCTTATTTCCTTGACCATTATTTTCCTTGTTCTTGCTCCTACCACGTTGCTGATTCTTTCCTTGGTAAGAATCACCAACATTATATGCATCTCCACTATGAGTGCCAACCATAGATTTTCTATGAATCTCCTCACTCAAGAGTGTTGCACAATGTCATCATAGACTAGTTTACCACAAGGTGCACTATTGTTGTGCAAAACGTATCCCGTGATGATGATAAGGTGCATAACAACAAGAGTGCTTTCATTTCATTATCCATATCCATTTTTTGAGCCTATGACTAGGAAAATATAGCATCAAACTCATTTAGATGAGCAGAAACACTATCTATGTCCTTCATGCAAAGGTCATATAACTTTCTCATCAGATACACTTT